>JADGKB010000004.1:0-320488 GCA_027604185.1 Boothiomyces macroporosus
CTGAACTTGACATCCGATTTCAACATTCTTTCCCAAGCCTTGTTGGCATATGAAGCAGGAACAAGTTCAATGTCAGCAGTGATGTTCTTTTCACCACAGAAATCAAGCATTTCTTGAGTTTCCTTGATACTTCCAACTAGGGAGCCACCAATCTTTAGTCTACGAGGGATCAAACTGAAAGTTCGCAATTCCAATGGCTCTGGAACACCACCAACAATGACCAAAGTACCATCAGTCTTGAGCAAAGTCAAGTAAGCTCCTAAATCGTGTTTTGCAGAGACAGTATCCAAAATGTAATCAAATGATCGGTTGGCAGCTTTGAATGCATTTTCATCAGTGGTAATCAAAACTTTCTTTGCACCTAATTTGAATGCTTCATTGTTCTTTGATGGAGATCGAGAGAGAACAGTTACATGGCACCCGAGCGCTTTAGCAAGCTTTACTCCCATATGTCCAAGACCACCGAGTCCAAGTACAGCTACATGATCCCCAGCCTTTAATCCATAATGTTTGATTGGTGACCATAGCGTAATACCAGCGCACAGCAATGGTGCAGCGGCAGCGAGATCCAAGTTTGATGGAACACGTAAAACAAAGCTTTCAGTGACCACAATGCTTTGAGAGTATCCGCCATGGGTGTGACTAGTTCCATCAGTTTGAGGAGATCCATAGGTATCAGTTCTTCCATTAGCACAGTATTGAATATCTCCTCTCTTGCATTCGTCGCAAGTGCCACATGAATTTACAAAACATCCAACAGCTGCAATTTCACCAACTTTAAATTTAGTCACTTCTGGACCAACTGCAACTACAGTACCAATAATTTCGTGTCCAGGTACAGATGGAAGACTACATTGTCCCCATTCTCCTCGGCAATGGTGTAAATCTGAATGGCAGATTCCGCAATACTTGATCTTGATTTTTATATCTTTAGGACCGACTTGTCGTCTTGGGATCTCTAGTAGTTCAAGGTTTCCTTTGTGATCTTTTGCTCCGATTGCTAGTACGTGCTCAAATGTCATTTTACAGTTGCACAATTCATTGCACATTTATATTTGTTGCGGAGAAATTACTCCGATTTGGCGGATCAGCGGAAAATCGGATATAGTGGAGGCCGCAATTTTAGCAACGACTCGCGGCCTTAATATAATTTGGATGGTTTATTAAATATTTAATTGGTGTTGCGTGATTCTGGCCACAAATTGTGAAATATTAAAGATGAGCAATCCAACAATGATATTCTGAACTGTATGTACAAAGTTTCGAAAAAAGGCAAATTCAATAAATGTTTTATTATGCATCGACAACAGTGTCTTTAGATAAAGTCTTTTCAATATCAAGTACGAATCTGAACTTGACATCCGATTTCAACATTCTTTCCCAAGCCTTGTTGGCATATGAAGCAGGAACAAGTTCAATGTCAGCAGTGATGTTCTTTTCACCACAGAAATCAAGCATTTCCTGAGTTTCCTTGATACCGCCAACTAGGGAGCCACCAATCTTTAATCTACGAGGGATCAAACTGAAGGTTCTTAATTCCAATGGCTCTGGAACACCACCAACAATGACCAAAGTACCATCAGTCTTGAGCAAAGTCAAGTAAGCTCCTAAATCGTGTTTTGCAGAGACAGTATCCAAAATGTAATCAAATGATCGGTTGGCAGCTTTGAATGCATTTTCATTGGTAGTAATCAAAACTTTCTTTGCACCTAATTTGAATGCTTCATCATTCTTTGATGCAGATCTAGAAAGAACAGTGACTTCACAGCCTAACGCAGCAGCGAATTTAACACCCATATGTCCAAGACCACCAAGACCTAAAACAGCAACCTTATCCCCTGCTTTGACTCCATAATGTCTAATTGGAGACCATAAAGTAATACCAGCACATAGCAATGGTGCAGCGGCAGCGAGATCCAAGTTTCCAGGGATTTTCAAGACATAATTCTGGTCAACAACAATTCCTTGAGAGTATCCACCTTTGGTATGAGAAGTGCCATCAGATTGCGGAGAGCCATAAGCTAATATTAATAACACTTACTTCCAGTTACACCTTTAGCACAGTATTGAATTAGTTCATCCTTGCATTCTGGGCATTCACGACAAGAGTTTACAAAGCATCCAACACCAACAGCATCTCCAACTTTGAACTTTGTAACATTTGGACCAACTGCTTGAACATGACCAATAACTTCATGCCCAGGGACAGATGGCAAAGGACAGTTACCCCATTCAGCTTTACAGTGATGTAAATCAGAATGGCACATCCCACAGTACTTTACTTTGATTTGGACATCGTTTGCGCCAACTGGTCTTCTTTCGATTTCTAGTAATTCCAAGTGTCCTTTGTGATCTTTAGCTCCGATGGCGAATACCTTTTGCATTTTTGAGAGTAAAAAATATCTAAATGGTTATTGCGGAAAATTTGGAACCCTAGACCCGTCGGTTAAAAAGCCCAATTTATGCCATGTTTTACTTGTTTAGTTTTTAGTGTTGAGATAGTTTATTCAATGCATAATCCTAATGCATGGACCTGTTATTCCTTGTATGCATAATGATCACCTGCCATCTGTGTATAGCCAGTCAGGAATTAAGATCCATCCCCTGACAAATAAACAGTGCTTGTCTTTTATGCAGAGACACCCAGAAAATCAAGATAAATCTCGACCACAAATATGGAAAACAAATAGAGCTTTTTGGTTCACTCAGTCAACCATTAGATTATTACTAGTAATGAACGACTTTACTCTTTAAACAAAACTATTTATAGTTACTGCCTGTTCAGTTGCTAGTCATAGGGACTCTAAAAGGAGTCACTCTATAACAATCAAATCTAGTTAAGAAACGACTTGATAGGTAGTATAGAACGAGCATAGAAACAAACTCACTTCCTATCTAGTAAAAGTTACTACACCATTCGGATAAAATAAAATAAACCCCATATTTAAGATATATTACTGTTCAGTTTTCACTTCATCAACTGGACCCGCACCTGACTGTAATCTCTCTCTCGCTTTCGCAAACATTTCTTCTTGCACTTTAACCAACTCTTCTTCAGTCAACCCACCAGTATCTTTCCTACTACTCTTCTTTTCACGATCTACTTTAACAGACTGCTGATGCTCATTCAACAACTCGTGCATATCCTTGACATAATCATCAAATCCAAGATTCTCATTAATTTAAATTTACTTTTAAAGCAGAAATAACGTGTTCTCCAGCAATGGTTTTCTTGTTTTCTTTCTCGCAGATATCGTTGGCTATATTAGTAAATAGGACCTTCAGAGGATAGTAAGTGAATAAATTCTAAGTTAAGGGTTGATTACCGACACAGCAATCAGTTAGCAGATCTCTGGTTTCTTTTGCGGCGCTCATATCCGATGGTAATAATTCCTGTATTAGTTTAGCCATGGTTGCTGTGTTATTGAATGTAAACCTTTTGGTAGTGACAAATCTTCGTCATTGTTGGTTCCTACTGGTGCATCGAAATCATCATCCATTTCGAGATTGTGAAAAAAAGAAATCAAGACCAGCTTGCTAGACTCGAGTTGATTAAACTCTTCTAGAAGCGGAATCTATTACTGCGGATAAAATTATCAAGCCATTTACTGTAAATATACTTGTTTATGCCAATTTCATGTTCAGAGAGTGTATGGTTTAAACTGCCGAATGGATGCATCGATTGGTAGATCTGTTGCCAATAAGAAAGCTTGAATATCAAATGATGGACCTTTTCTTGTATTCTAGACGCTCTTCAAACTGCCATTTGTCTGTTCTCGATAAACAGACGTTCAATTGCTGCACTCTGATATGGAATGAAACTCAACATCTGTGTTCCATTAATACGCCATGCTAGAAAAATGAAATGTGATTCCGATATGAAATATTGATTAATGATTGTATTCTAAACTGGTACCATCCAGTTGGGTTTTGGGACAATTATATGCACGCTAAAATAGTCAAACTACTGGTAAATGTCTATTCTATTTAAACCGAGTCGTTTGTCTTTGAAGAATATTTAATGTCTCTTTTGAATCCAACTCGTCAAATCCACTAAATCAATTAAATTACTCCATGAACCGACGAAATTATTCTGCCCACTAGAGACACTGAATGATCTCTATGTAGAATATGGTCTCCATCATTAGGAGATTTTAAATAATGATTCGTCATTTTCAGTAAATTGAGACGGAAAAAGACCATTTTCCCCCAACCATTAAATGCCATTAAACCTAGCCAAAAAAGGAACGAATAAGCGTCAATAAATTATCAAACAAAGAGACAATAATTTGCCATTATTACCCCTTTGATTGTTAAATTTAAAGCCATCACACTTAAATATAAACGTCTGTGCTCAAAAAGGATAAAACTAGACTGAAAACTTTTAAAAAAAGATAATGGAACAGCTTGAATATAAAACTATATATCTGGGTAACGGCTGGCAAGTCGAACTTGAAATCCAGAAAGCGATTGGGTATGGTATCAAAACCATGGTGCGCTCAAAAACCTTTCGAAAGGTTGGATCTTCGGCAAAAGATTTCAAGTCCGAGTATAGGAGTACTATATGTGCTGTAGATAGAGGTTTAAAGTGCACTCAGTCTTATAGAGTGTACAAGTGTCCAATTGACCCTCATGATGCTTACCGGCCTTCTGAAGAATGGTACAATAGCTACAAGAGGTTGATTGCAAAAAAGAATACCATCAGTATTGACAACTTGGTTAATAAATAACTATTCCTCGATTTATTTGCTTTCGCTTACATTCTTTGTCATAATGACTCATGATTTTGCATTTGTGTATATTCTGGATATGTAAGTTGTTTCTAGAATGTGAAAAATGCGTTTCGGTTCAAAGTACCAATACAACCATATTCTTAGAAGCTAATACATTCGGAATAGTTATATTAAACAATTCTATTTAGAGTCATAAAGGATTGGCATTCCAGATTCTGATATATTCATTTGATATGGGAACTATAAACCCATAACAGAATATACGCTCAGCTTTGTTTATTCAATCTGTAGAGTATTATAATGTGATAATTGTTATTATGTATTGTAAATTAATGTGAGAAATTAACCTGTTCATAGTTCATGACTAAAGTTAGATCACAATACAGCATATTGAATTGAAACTTGCCAAGGTACAAGAGTTTATCGACCACTTGGCAGCCATATTTTTCTTATCCAAACTTTTGAAAAGAATCCGTTGATCTGGAGACATTTTTTTCAAGCCCACACAATAATGATTCCCAATCTTGGATCTATTTCACTCATTTTAACGTGAATAGAATGGTATCATTAAATAGAATCTTTAGCATTATTGTTAAAGTATTACAATAGTTGGTTATTGGCAAGTCAACTATAAAGACAGAAATTTATATTTTCAGGATCTCACTACTTGCAAGCAGTAGTATCCATTTCAAAAAACGCTATTTTAACAAATACAACAATAATTTATTACGGAGAAGAATCATTCGGACTCTGGTATATAAAGTAGGTATATCTGCTGCTGTTTCTGGTCATTATCCTCGATTTGCGCAAAAGCTCTTCGTATTTTTGGTACCAAGACTCGTCGTGTCTGATGCAGTTCTCTGCTTCGATAGGACAAAATACAGGTGTCTTGCTTAGATTTAACATTTATCTGGTAATTGCACTGGGTATCTTCCTTTTTATAGTTTCCATTCTTTATAATTTTTTATTCTCACTAATGATGAGTCATCTTGACAAACGATCTATCCGATCATTTGGTAAGAAGAGCCTAGAATCAAAGTTGGGGTTAAAGTAGAACTGTTAACAAGAAATCTCTAGTGTTTGGTTATCCAACGGGTTTGTGATAAGACACCATTCCGTTAGTGCATAATCACACATGATCCTACTTCGCCACATTATTAATTTTTCCAACTGGTAAACAGGCGGATAAACAGATGGTAGGTCTAGGGTAACAATTATTTGTCTCTACTATCAGGCTAAGTTATTGGTACAGTTTAACCTTTGTATCCAGTTTCCCGTGGATTTCTGTTTTATCATGCTCCTTACTAGTTGGCGGGAGTGCCTGCTTAACGTAGGATCACTAAACTAAAAAGTATCTTCAATCTTGCAGGCGTTGTATTGATTACAACTACGCGCAACAAACAAAACTTGGCTTGTCGTACCAAATACCACAAGAGAAGGAAGGGATAAGTTAAGAGTGATAACATTATATTCGTTATTCCTTATTGCTTTTTATTCTCTTATTTTTCACGGAATACATCGGAAAAGCACCCCACCAATCAGATCAAAGACATGGTCCTGTGTAACTACAGGAATTAACCGTCAATAGAGAAATTGAGGGAGAAGCTGGATACAAGGTAAATATAGTACCAGCTGGCAATAGTATTAAACCTTCCCGAGATGAATTATTTATCTCTGCCCCAGCCGATATGTCTCTCAAGGTTACATAATCACATGAAATCGCCCGCTGCAAGTTGGATAGACAAAAAGTACTTTGGTTTATTTAAAGTGAGTATCAATTCAACAACATTTCAATTTTGATTGAGGTTCGGTATTTGATATTTGATGGTTCTTGTTTGAGTTTAATTGCCTCTTGGAGCAGCCTTTCATACACATTGTACCACTCTTCAGGAGGCTTGTATTGACTAAGTACATCTATTGAAACTTGGCGACGGCGGCAGGTACAGATTTGCGGGGTTTGGGTTTGCTTGTGCATGTACTCTACTTGTTTGTAACCGGAACGACATCTAAGGTTATATGCCTTGATCTGATTAGGGTTTGGGCTCTTTTCGAGTTTGTATTTTGAAGCAACCATTATTTTTAGAGAAACTTTTATGCGAAAAAAGTCCGCGTCATTTTCCAATGAAAACATTAAATTATTAGGTATTACACAAAAACTCAGCAGTGTTATAACAATGTAGGGTGAGCCTTTGGGCTGGCGGCAGTTTCTATTTGCTATTACGATATCCTTTTTTTGTGTGTCTCTTTTCCGCACTGACCCACACTCATTTAACTGTAATTCTAAAAGCGCCCAGTATTTAAGATTTAATGTTATTATATTCGCTCTTGGAATTCCAGTCTACCAGAATTTTTTCACTCAAAAATGGAAAACCCAATTGCCGAGCAGGAAATTGAAGCCATAAAAGCCATTTATGATTCGGATTTCCGCCAAGAAACAATCACTATAAAGCATCGTAATATTAATTAATCAAGCTTGGAAAGCGGCGACAACAAAGATTCTCAATATTTTGAATTTAACGCCTCGGAATTCAAACAGAGAAATATTCATAGAATTGGAATTTGAATATCCGGAACAGTATCCTGACCAACCGCCGGTATTTAAAATCCACAAATTAAACGGAATCAGTTCATCCAAAATCAAGGTGATTGAAAAATTGGCCCAGGATTATGCAAGGGAAAATGTTGGGCGTGAACTGGTACGTAAACTTAAACAATAGATCTTTGATGTAGCAGATCTAGTAACAGAGTATATTACAAATAATTCAAATTCAGCGTCGTTTTTCGAAAATATGAACCAGAAACTGGAGTTGGAAAACAAAATAAAACTGGAGCAGAAAGAGCAGGATCTCAGACAAGAACAAGAGCGGTTGTTTCAGGAGCGGGAGACAATCCAGAAACAAATACAGCTGGAACTGGAGAGGAAAAAGGCAAAGTTGCACCAGGAGAAACCTAGGAAAAAAGCCATTCCACAAATATCTTTTACAGAGGAATCATTTCAAAGCAGTACAGATTTCACTCCAACGCTACGCGATGCAAATATACTACCAACAAGAACTGGTGGGTTCCCTTCAACTCAAACCGCGTGGTTTACAGAGTGCGATAAATCCTATCTGATTGAAACTTACGAACTACACTCTATCTCTGATTTGGATTCAACTATTAATGAAATCGAAAAGCAAGTCTTGAAAACGAAGCAGTTGTCTCATCCCAGTATCCCTCCAATTTTTGATTTTGATATATCATCAAAGAGCGGCAGCATGGTCCTACGTATATTAACCTTGAATTATAGAAAGATTTCGCTCTTTGATACTGTATTATTGACTACATTTTCTCTTCAGTCTTCTAAAAAAATTATCATTACAATACTTTCTATTCTCCAGGATTTAGGAGATTACGTGACTCAGTTGGGAGACTTGATGCTGGAAAATATCTATTACGATGATAAAATGAACTTGGTTATATCAGGGACTAGTTTGTATCAAGCACTGCGTGAATATGTCCAAAGCCCGAAATCAAACCCAATTTGGGCTCAGCCAAATGTTTACAGAATAGGAAAAGATCAGCCATTTAGCTTATGGGGTGCGGGGCTGCTCTTCCTGCAGCTACTTAATGGACCAGATTTGTCTAAATTTACGTCTCCATTAGATTGTGCAAATAACATTCCAAACACTAGTCAAGCTCTCGTGTCATTTGTCCAGCAATTAATGGATCATAGCCAAGGGATCAGTAAATCCATAAAACTCTGCAGAGATCATGTTTTCCTTCACCAAAGATCCGCATCCCCAGAAAAGCTCCAGATTGCTAAAGTTGATAATATTTCGGCAAGTTCAATGGACATTTCATTTTTGGATACAATGCACACCCCCAAAAAAGAAAGTAAACTATCAAGATACTACTCGGATTTCCAGGAGCTGGAATTTCTGGGTAGAGGAGGTTTTGGTGCGGTTGTGAAAGCAAAAAATCTAATCGATGGTCGCTTTTATGCCATCAAAAAGATCAAACTTAACCCTACAGACAAGGAAAATTCTAAAAGGCTGTTGAGAGAAGTACAAACATTGTCTCGACTTCAGAGTGAGTATATTGTAAGGTATTACCAAGCGTGGTTTGAAGAGGCAGATGATGATTATGACAGTGACGATTCGAGTGAAGACTATTCCAGCGAAGAGTCGCATTCCCAATACAGCTATGACGAAACCGATGATTGGCTGTCTTCGGGAATCTCTATTAGTTTACGCAAAAAAGGTTCTCTTCGAATATCAAGAAGCATCACTAGCGATTCATACGAATCTTCGGTGGTTTCATCAAAGTATACCCAAATACTGTATATCCAGATGGAATATTGCGAAAAGAAAACGCTGCGTGATCTGATTGATATTGGAATTAAAGTCGAAGTAAGTTGGAAGTATTTGCGGCAAATTTTAGAAGGATTGGGCCATTTGCACTTGCAAGGGATTATTCACAGAGATTTGAAACCAAGTAATGTGTTTTTAGACATGAATGGCAGAATCAAAATTGGTGATTTTGGGCTAGCTACTGCTAAAAGAGAGTTTAACATTGCTCAAAGTAAGCAGTCGCTCATGGCCTCCAGTGATTTGATTGACGATTTATCACTTACTTCGGATATAGGCACCCCCGTATATATTGCTCCAGAAATATTAGCAAGGACGGGCAAGTACAATTCCAAAGTGGACATGTATTCTTTAGGAATTGTGTTTTTCGAAATGATTTATCCGTTGACTACAGGAATGCAAAGGGCTATAGTGCTTCGAGATTTGCGTAATCCTGATATTAAATTTCCTGAAGGTATTGATTAGCTGATTGCCAGATTTTCCATATACAGATCTCAAAGATCAGCATGATATTATCAAGCAGTTACTTGACCATCTACCCCATGTTCGGCCATCTTGTGCACAACTCCTGCAGTCACCTCTCGTCCCTGCGAACGTGGAAGAAGAGTATATCAATGAGGATTTGCTTCGAGTTGTTCGCCAAAGGAACCCAACCTACTTTTCCAGATTAGTTGAAGCACTTTTTGGACAATTGGTGGACGTCCACAAGGATTACACTTATGATTTCAACGGAAATATTAAGATATTTCACCAATTAACCAGCGTCGTAAAAGCTTTGGTTCATCACCACGTTCTCAAAGTCTTTACGAGACACGGTGCTGGCCAAATTTCCACACCTATTATAATCCCAAAATCGAAAAAAGCAATGGAAATATATATATCCAAGCGACCTGCAGAGTTCCTGGATCAAAATGGAGATGTGGTTCAGCTGTACCATGATTTGACTGTACCGTTTGCACGATCGTTGTGTCAGTCCACAGAAGAGGAAATCACTTTTCCCCTAAAAAGATATACTATCGAGCGAGTATATCGAAAGAATATTGCAGGAGGTTTTTTGAGATTAATTTAGGCCAACCTCGTTCAATAGAAGAGTGTGATTTTGATATAGTCTTCCCAAGTTCAGATAAATCAATGATTCCAGAGGCAGAAGTAATCAAAATCGTATTTGAAATCCTGGAATTTGGGAAAACTTTGAGGTTGATTGATATGAATGAGTATCAAGTTCGTGTAAACCATACCCAAAATTTGTCCAAGTTGATCTCATCATACGGAATTTCAGACTCTCTTTGTGATACCGTGATCGATATTTTGTCGCAGTTGCATAAACCTCTTAATATGAAACAGGTTGCTGGTCTACTTTCACAAATCGGACTATCCCAAAAGCTGATAGAAAAATTGATTTCTTTGGATGTTGTTATTCCTATTACCTCAAAAACAAAGGCCTGTGACTTTGCTACCTATTTTGAAAAGGGTTTCGAATTCACTAATGAATTACTCTCTCTCACTGCAAATCTGGAGAACATGGGATTGAAAAACATGATCAGCCTTGAACCTTTACTGGTGTGTAATCCAACAGTGTTCCACAATTCCTTTATATTCCAGGTTTGCAGAAAGGTAAAGTCCAAATACGACGTTATCGCTATTGGTGGCCGTTATGAATCCCTTCTAGATACATTTAGAGGACCGTTTGAGCGAAGGATGACCGACCTGAATTGTATAGGGTTGAATTTCTGTAAGTAATCTTTAAACATAGCTTTATCAAAGTTTATTTTGAATATCACAAACTACCAAACAGCAGCAATGCAAGAAGATAAACCAAATCTCTGTAAAAAGGCTGATGTAGTTATATTAACACTTGGCGATAATCCTGGATTGATTGGACACAAGCTCTTGATCGCAAATGACTTGTGGAGTGCTGGAATATCTGCAGATCTTTCCCAGCAGCACATCCAATCTACCCAGGATGAAATTTTTACAGCATGGAAGAATGGTAACCAATATTGACGATAGATTATACTTTTGCCATAATCATTAAACCAAAAGGATCAGATTCCCATGTAATCAAGCTTCGAAACCTGTCTTCAAAGCAGGAAACAGAGGTGCCTCGATCCTCATTAATATACCATTTGAAAAGCACGCAAGATGTTAAAAGATCAGAGAGTGAAAGCGACTTGTTCCATAACAAACATTCGGTAACAATCATACCTTTTACACGCAAAAAGGATGTGCAAAAATACAAGACGAACTCCTCAGTAATTTCAGAGAAATCCATTTCAACCACCAGCAACTTGTACCAAAACTCCCCTATTATTGCAGTGGAACTGCAGTGTAGCGATATAATATCATTAAGCAATGTTTGGTTTGAGGATGAAGAGGTCTTCAAAAAAGCATGCAAGAGTGCTAATAGAGATTATTGCTTACAAATCAAACGCCAGGTGGTTAGACTTGCCAAAGAATCGGAGCTACTATGGATATACTCTAATGTCGATAGTAAATCATTCCCAATATTAGTTTAAAATGGCAGTAATAAAATATTGATTATATTAAGCCGATTGGTTCGCCCAATTTAATCTTTTGACCTTCTTCTATATGAAATTTAAATGATTTTGGTGCTTCAAATACTAATACAACGGTACTTCCGAGTTTAAATCCACCCATTTCTTCTCCTCTCTTGTATGTTAATTTACTTCCGTTATTATTAACAAGCTCTTCAATATGCTCTCCCAATTTACGATCTAATTCAGCGTGCGGGACGTTTGTAAGAAGATTCTGTTGTTAGCAAATTATTACTGGAGCAAAGTTGAGAATAATCTTTCCAACATTGGTAGCAGCTACTGGAACCATTGAAAACAGACCATGGGACCATGTTCCCAAAAGAGAAACCCTTTCATTGAGTGAGAACAAGTGACGCAACTGTTTTACCATTGATGGAGATACTGAAAACATTTCTCCCGCAAAATGCCTCATCAATTCAATATGCCATTCGGTAGGTGAGTGGAATCTGTGATAATCCCCAGGAGCAAGATAGATTACTGTAAAGAATAGAGAGTTGCCCTTCTTTGGTATATAGGTGGCACCTTCAGCATTCATGTTCTTTGGGTTCTTTCCCAAAAGCGCGTTCAATGAATAAGTAATTCCTTTGACTTGTTCAATTTCATCATGAACAATCTCCCCAAAGTGCAATACTCGTCCATCAGCCGGGCTAACAAGAGAGGCTTCCTTCTTGCTTGCGATTGTTCTAACGTTGGGTTTAATGGTTCTATAAAAGAATTGCCCAAGGTTTTCAAACTTTGTCAAATCAGTTTCTTCCATTTCATCCAAGTTACATCCACAAACAAAGGAGTAGGTTCTGTAAACAGGGGCACGCAGCCAAACGGGCAAAACAATATCGTTAATGTAACCCCAGCATTGAGAGAGATATCTTAGCGGAAGAGAGGCATACAAGCGAAGATAAAGCGGTCCTTCTACTTTGATTCCGTTGTGGTCTTCTTCTCTTTGGCTAATTTTGTAAAAGTGGTTAACAGCAAGCCAAGCAATTCCTAAAGAAAGGGGGATTGGATACCAAGTTGTTTTAGTGCTATTCCAAGCATTCTTGGCTTGTTGAAATACTAATTAAGTTCATGAAATACCTGTGGTTTCTCCCTTGGAAGAAATGAACGACCGACGCAGAGAGAGTGGAGTGCGAACATGATGGAACGATTGGACTGGCGAAGGTTCAATCCTAGCTATCCTGTGTAAAAATCTAAATGTAATTCGCTTCGAGAGAGTCATAACAAAAGGTGAGAAAAAAACAACGGCGGCAATGATTTGTCTAATGGCGATGAAAATAAGCAAGTTGTATAAGCAAAACAGGAGCGCTTTTCTGATTTGCTTTTGAATATTTTTCATACAAATACAAAAGTTTTTGAAAGCCTTTTTAATCAATGATTGAATGTGGCTTTACCGTTATTACTCTCTTAATTTCTCAAAGGAGGACAAAAAGAATGAGCCAAGTTGGAGATTAATTAAACCATCACGAAGCGAAAGTTTCCTGATGGTTTATTCGATCGCACCGACGATTCAATAGCCATCAAGGCCTGTAAATTTTTTTGGTGAAGGCACCGAGATTTTTCAATCAAAGCGATTTTTAAAGTAGCACAAACTTTGATTGAGATGACATTGCATTATTTGTTTCTTTAGAAACGTTTCAAGTTATTGGCTGAACAGCAGACAATAACAATTCATTATTTTCAGCAAAAACTAAAATTGCTTACGTAAGGTTCCAGCGTCAATTTACATTCTTTTTATTCTGCCTGAACCAAACTTTTTCATGTTCAAGTATTCGTTATTTCGTTTTCCTTTGAGTTTGTACTCTCTTTCCCTTTTTAACCATCTGTATATCATACTAATATGAATTCCGGTTTCAAAAGAAACTACTCTGGGAGACGTGGTGTTCAGTCTTTCTAGAATGGAAAGTTTCTCTTTATAAGTATACTGGGTTCTGACTTGAAAGTGCATTCCTGCAAAATCCAATTTTAGCCGAATATATATTGCTTCATTGCCATTGCAGACAATTTTTAATCCAATCCTTTCCTGATTATTGCCTAAAGTGTCGTTTTTATTGCGGTCACTTTTCCACAAATATCCAAGTAGTTCTTTAGCTAGCCGGAATATTTGCAGCGGTCATGAACCCCTGAGCAAATGTTTTATACTTCAATCGAGCAGGCCATCTGTGAATGAGCAAAATTCAACAAGTTGGCGCTGTGTCCGCCTTTTCTAGCAAGTATTGCCACGACTCTAATTTGGGTGGATGCGGTAGATATGTGCGCCTCCTTTTTTGTATTCCCAAAGATAATTCTAGACTTACATCATCCATCGTAACAGAGAATAGACTTTAGTTCAACTCATGAGAATGGCCTCACTTTAATATTTCCTCATGATAGTTAAATATTTTACTATATCAGGATGGCTACAGGCTTCAATATCAGCTCCACTGTGCCACCTAATCAACAGCTGACATGGGGCCTTGATATAAGATTCGGAAATGTCCTTGTACTTTTCTAATTTATGAACACTACCAATAAAATAAAAAATGATCCAAAAGTTACCCTGATAGAAGGACATTTGGCACTTGTAGAGTCGTCGTACAACGAAGCAATTCCACCACACAATCAAAGACATAAAATATTAATAATTCCTTTTAATCCTACAGACATGCATCAAGGCTACAAGTACCCTGAAGAATGGTATGACTCTTATGACAAACGAAAAATGAATGACAATTATGACAAGGAGAATAAGAAAATTACAGTAAATAATCAAGCAGGCGAAGCCTGTCAGAATAGCAAGAGTCGAGAAAAGAGAAAGAGGCAAAATAGTGTTAATGTTGATAATTTAATTAATAAATGAATTTTTAATACCTTGTTCTCTTGTTCCATTGCGGCCAGTTGCGCAATGACCCTTTTCCACATGCAAGAACTAATCCAAGGCTCTCTTTGGCGATTAATGAAGATCAGAGTATCAATTTCATTCCAACTGGTTGCATACAAAACGGAAATACTGTATAGCACTTTGATTACTTATTCCCGTATACTTGGAAATGGTTGCTCGATAGTACAAGTTCCAGCTCGTTCAGCCCTCTGGTTGTAGTATACCAAATATGGCTGAAAGTTCCCAATTGGTTGATTCAAGTATTTTTTAATATACAAGGTACGGGAACTCAAAGATACCAGAAAAATGGTCATTCATGCCAACCACAAAAAAGAATCAAAGAAATAATTAAAACCCATATTTACTTCTAACAGTCTTTTTCAGCGCATTTCGTTCCGCTTTTTGTTCTGCCATCTTATCGCTCTGCTGCATTGCTTGAGCTGCCAAACTCAAAATGTGATTATTTCTATCTTTGCCCAGGGGAGTGGATATATTCTAGATTAACAATATTTACCTTGAACGAATCTGACTCTTTGAATTCAGATTTCGTAAACTGTCGTTGCTGGTTAAGCTTGTATACATCCCCAATCTGTTCTTTCTGGGAGATTGTAGTAACTTTTACCGGCCCAGATTTCCTCTCTGGTATAGCAATCTCCTGCTCTACTTTAACCTTCTTTTTTATATGTGTCCTTTCTAAATTGTATTTTATCGTGGGCTTCTCTGGCCCAGCAGCTGGCCCCAATTCTTCCTGCTCTTGTCCAGCTACAATTAAATCAAAGTTACGCAGCGTAAAAAAACAATCCAGCTCTACATTTTCCTCCTTTTTATTCTGTTTCTTTTCTAGCTTTCCAAACGAGATATTCTTTGTTGTAGTTTGTGCTTTTGGTATAGATGCCAATAGATTAGGTCCAAGCTCCGGTTTCAAGTTAGATTCATGCTCCTCCAGCTCAACAGTTGGAACAAATATCTTTTTCTTTTCTTGTTTCTTTACTACTTTTGGCGGCGCTGTAATTTCCTCTTCATCCGATGAAGCATAGTACTGTGAAAGCTTGTCCATTTTTGAAAATAAAAAAAAGAAAATTAAACATCAGGGTTTGTTTATTAGAAAAACGGAATATTTTCAAGTAACCAATTAGATCAGAATATTCAAGCCAAACTCTACTTCTATGTATTCAGGGTATTTCGATCAGACAGCTTGATTGTGTCTGTTACTAAATGCTCCTGAGTTACAACTTTAACTTTTTGTTTTTTTGCTATGGTGACTTGCTTCAGCAGCTTCAGGATATACACAAGAGCAAGCGAATGGAGGCAGATGCAGAATACACTTGCCAGATCAAAGTGGACAGACTGGTAAGTCAAGGTCCGGATAGTCAGGAAACACATGTAGAACCCAACTGCAGTCCAATCTAGAGTAATCAGTGCGATATTCAAATTTGTGATCCATTTGAATTTGCTCAGCATTTCGTCAGTCAGTTCTTTGTTGTACTTTACTTGCTTGAATCGATATATAATTACAACAAGCGAAATGTGTTGGATGTTGTCGTAAACAACTACAAATATGGAAAATACCGCAATCGTAATATTTCCAATCAACCAGCTCAATTTTGATTTCGTTGCCATATTTATCAAACTGGGAATTGCTGCAAATAACAAATAAAAGGCAATGACTGAATATTTGAAAATGTCAAGTCCGCGGTTTGTTAGTTTAGGTAGCAGAATAGAGTATATTCGTAATATTTCAATGTCAATCAAAATCACGAAAAGCGTTTCCAAATTGGATATCATGCCGATAACAGTCATGTAGTAGTTATCTACAATAGCTCCTGGTACTGTACTGTAATATATCAAGTGAATCAATATCAAGCAACTTTGGCATACGTTTATACACAATACAACATTAAATCCTATCCGGAACAACCTTGGAGGAGAGTATTTAACATTCACATCGTACATCAGATAGAGCGAAATACACGCAATAATGATGCCCAGCACTATAAAGCTTGTATTCACAATTTGAAAGCTGTCCATTTTTGTTGACGTCAATCTGAAAGTTGGAAGATTGTCAACGGAAACTTTTATTAGCAAAGCCGACATTTTCACAAAATAGATACTCCTCCGACCATAACACGGTCAATCAAAGATCATGTAAAATTAAAAGTAGCTTTGTGGGAAAAAGATGTCTCTCTACTTGGAAAGCAATTCTGTCTTTTGGTTATTAATATTGGTACTGATTATCTTTTGATCTACAAGATCCAATAATCTCTTTAGAGGAACAACTGGGCCGTCTGTTTCCTCGTTTCTGGACAAGGATAAATCTTTTAATTTCGTCAAACAGTAAATCATTCCCAGCGAGTGGGCACAGATACAGAGCAAAGCCGCCATATTGAAATAGTCGGTGTATTCTCCAATACTTGAAAAAGCGAAATACACGTCACATCCTACACCCTAAGTCAAACTATTTTTACTGTCCAGTCTACCACCTGCATGGTGAAAAAGTACAGTCCCAGCTCTTTAAATTTAGCAAGTGTGTTCCGCGACATTTCGTTCTGCATCTTTGAATCTTTGAATTTATAGATTGTAAGTAACAGAAAAAAGTTTTGGAGATTATCGTATAGAACTGATAGGATAGCAAACGCTAAAATTGCAATGTTAGCTGTGTCGATCCACTGTGTATCAAAATCAAGTACTGAGACGATTCTTGTACAAAACGCGCATACAAAGTAAATGACTATAACCGTGTATCTGGCCAACTGTAGCATTTTACGGGTTAGATTTGGGACTAGAACTGAAAAAATTGACATTATTTCAATATCAGCTATTATAATTAGTAGAATTTGAAAATCTGAAATACTAAATACTATCACGTTCTGGATATGCCAAGTATCCGCGTAGAAACTGTAGCTTATATAGTATATCAGAATGCTGAATATTGTAACTGTTGCTTGAAGAATGTTGATTATGAGAATCAGGCATGTTGTTTTCTTGAAAGATCTGACGTATTTCCTGTGTGATATCATTACGAGATAATATCCCGAGAGTAGGCCGATAATCAATGTAGCTGTTGAAAAGATTACATCCAAGATTAAATACGAGAGGATAAGCATTCTGTAAATTACAAACTTTTCTCTATTGTTCAGAAACAATAAACCACAAATTGCGACTGTGTGAGAAACTATTCACAAGTTACATAGTGTGGGGGTAACCCAAACGTTGGAATACTACTCAACTATTAGATTTGTGTTTCTATTGTACGCGTTCAGGTTATTCACATTGTAAACTGTCGGCAAACCGTACTGTGGTTAACGATGCAAACGGAATAGTCATTAATTATAAACGCAAGTTTTCGGGGTTTCTTTGAAGCTATAACTATAATGTTGAATCAAAGAATACTTTTAATAGTACTCTTTGACAACAAACGCGGGGATATGCATTCGGGATGGAATAGGCTATCAACTAAATTTCTATATGCAGTATATTAAACTAACTGATAGTACCCACGATAAAGTTTACTGACGTCAAAGTCGAATATCAAAAAATTAAGCATTCATTAAAAGTAAAGCTTGAAGCTGCTTAATATTTATTTTATTCTTTCCAATTATCTATCAATCGGCAGTGGATAATCGTCAGCAAGGTGTTTGAGCAAATCTAAAGTGCTAGTTTCACAGTCGCTGCTGATTCTTGCTTATGTGTGGGTATTTCCTGAGCCTGGATCTTCTTACGCTTTTTAAGCAGAGTAAAGTCTTTGATCATCTTCAAGATATAAACCAGTGCAAGTGAATGAAAGCAGACAGAGTAGATACTCAATAGGTTGAGATAATAAGCCGTCCCTGTAGATGATTCCTGGGTCGTTAAAAGATACCACACTGCAAATCCAATAGCGGTCCAGTCGAGAAATACTAGTATAATGTTGAATTGCGTGATTTTTTTGAACCTTCTGAATAACTCTGGAGACATTTCAGAATCTTTAAATTTCTTGAATCTATAGACCACTGTGCCCAAGTATATGTTTTGGATATTGTCGTATATAACCGTTACGACTGCAAAGAGAACAACGCTGATATTTGAGAGGTTTCTAATGACTGAATCGGTAAATATTAAGCGAAGTATACTGGAAAATAAAGGAATGGAAATGAAAACGGCTACCACTGTGTTTCTGGTGATATTGAGGGTTCTCTCTGTGACACTTGGGATGAGTGACGAGTAAGTGCGAAGGATTTCAATGTCCAACACAAAAATCATGGCGATTTCCATATTCGATATGATTGAAATCACATTAGCAACATAGTAATCATCAACGTTGGTGTAAAAATATTTGTAATAAATTAATTGGTACAGAATCAATATCGATTGAATCGTATTTGTCAATAAAACAGAATTAGTAAGTATCTTGACAGACCGTATCGCTGAATTTTTAATATTGATTAAATATAATGCGAGTATGGTAACAAATACTACGATCAAATCAAGGAATAGAGAGAGGCCATTCAGAAATGCCAGATTATCCATGGAATTTTGGTTACGTAGGCAGAAAAGAATCCCAACCTGAAAAAAGAGTATCCAATGATGATTAATAACCAGCACGGCAAATATATTTGAAAAGAGTCGACACACTGAATGGCTGTTTGAGCGTGCTTTCTGACCTTATATCTTTGAAATTAGCCTGGTACTTTTGTCATGAACATTCACTACTGGACTATCCTTTAATTCTTTCAGGTTTTTCAACGGAGGTATCACTGCATCAGCTATTTCGACTGACTCATTCCGCGAAAGTGACAGATCTTTGAGTTTCACCAAACAATAAATTACTCCCAACGAATGTACGCATATACACAAGCAGCTCGCGAGGCTGAAATAGTACGGGAAATAGGAGGTGTCTGATGTGAATGTGAAATAAGTATGAAATGCAATTGCCTAGCATTAAATCCCATTACTGTCCAATCAATCATCAGCATGCCACCAATATATATCGTAAGCTCTTTGAACTGTTTAATAGCTTTGCTGTTGATTTCATGTTCTAATTTCTCATATTTGAAGTAGTAGATGGCAATCAACAAAAAGATGTTTTGAGCGCTATCCAACATCACTGCTAATATACCAAAAAACATTACACAAACATTTCGAATTGTGATGATTGGTGCTTGTTGGGTGATTATTCCGGCTAGTCGGGTCAATAGTGGGAAAACGACATACAGCGCAATTAGCAATATTCTTAGTTTCTGAAGGATAGCTTTGGTGAGCCTTGGATTCAACACAGAGAATACAATCATAATTTCGATATCGGCCAAGAGAATGAATAGTATCTGCACATCCGAAATTGTGGTTAACAGTGTAAATCCATTGTACCAAATAACCTGATAAATATTGTAATTAACGTAGTACATCAGGATCCAAAATAATATTACCAGTGTCTGGACTGTGTTTACAGTAAGGACAAAAGATGACATCCTTTGAAACGATCTTACAAAGTTCCCATAGAAAATCACGTACAGATAGTATAACGAGCTGAAGCCAATAATCGTAGTAGCAACGGAAAATACACTGTCTAAAATGAGATATGCTAGAGGATACATTAGCCTACAAATGTCGAAACAATATACAAATTGATAAGGGCAGAACAATGAAACATTCTTATCACTTTCCGTAACATCTAGGATATGTAGAGCGACTGCGATCTGGACAAATCCTAGAGTAAATATTTGAGTAAAATAAAACATCATGTATTGACAACTATCGTTTCCTTGCTATATATCTGCGACATCTCTTTCTTGAGCTCATTCAGATTTTTCAAGTGAATAGATTGATCTAGGGGTTCCGCTTCTGGGAGAGCTAAATCCTTGAGCCTAAGCAAACAATAGATCATTCCTGAAGTGTGAATACTTATGAACAACACGTCAGCCAAGTTAAAGTAATACGGAAAAAAGGAAGGATCTTTGTCGAGATCGAAATATATACTACACGCAATCGCCTAGCGTTATTGAAAAGTACTAGCCAGTCTGTTAGGAGTATAGCGGTAATATAGCTCGTAATATCTTTGAATTTCTTTACAGTTTTCTTTGATAACTCTGAATTCAACTTTGAATGTTTGTACTTGTAAATCTTGTGCAGAATATAAAAGCTTTGCGCATTATCGTAGCATATAGCGAGCAATGCATATACTGTTATGCTGATATTCCCCAACGTAATTACCCAGTCATCTAAATAAAAAGTTGAAACTATGCGTACGGCAAATGGAAATACAAACATCAAAATAACAGTCCATCGCATTAAATTTAATCTAAAAGTCGTGAGTGATGGATTGAGAACAGAAAATATTCGCAGTATTTCAATATCCACTATCACAATGAGTAAAATCTGGACATCACCCAATAGAAACAATATTGGGGTGTCGTAATCCCATCCAGCAACAAAAACATCAAAGTTAATATAAAGGATTAATATCCAGTATAAAACATTTAGGGTTTGTAGAATATTCACTGATATTGCAACCAGCGCAGAGTTCTTTATGGTCTTGGTGAATTTGGATTTGTACAGCGATATAAGAAGGAACACAGATATTCCGCATATCAGTGCTGCGCATGTTGAAAATATCGTATCAAGGATAATGTAGGATATTGGTATCATGTCACCTTGTGGTTATCAAAAAATTGCAACAAAGCGGGGAAAGTATAATGGGCCAATGAAAGAGTTGAGGCTCATTAAGGAATATAAATTAGAAACATTTTATTACCCCATATTCAAACGATTCTAGCCGATAATCATTGTCTGTTGATCTTGTATTGATGGCATGTTTACTTTCTCTAGTAAGAGTTTCTGTTGATGAGACTGAGCTGTTGGAGCTTCTGTGGACAGCGTCACTTCTTTCAGTTGTATTAAGCAAGAAATCATTACCAAGGAATGCCCCAAAGCGCATAACGCACATCCGAGATTAAAATATTGAATATATCTTGAAAAATTGTTTCTCAGATTGAAATAGATACAGAATGCCAGCCCCTTGATTAATACAATGCTACCATCCAATCGGTAATTATCAATATGCCAATATAAAGCAGCAATTCTTTAAACTTTCGAATAATTCCAATAGATAACTGACTCTGAAATTTGGATTCCTTATATCTGTATATTTTATATACCAGATAGAAACTCTGCGTGTTGTCATACAGGATTGAAAATAACGCGTATAGTAAAATACTGATGTTGTTTAGAAAATCAAACCAGTTTGAATAAGTAACATGCTGTTCTATTCCATTCAAGTGAAATATATAGCTGATTATTCTAAAACTGAATGGAAACAGTAGGAAGGTTACCACCGCAAATATTTTAAATTTGCGTATGGTTGTTACCTGTATTGCTGGATTCAGCACAGAGTAGATTGATAGTATTTCCATATCTGTAACAACGATTAGTACTAGTTGGACATCTGCAAGAACGCAAAGTATCTGTCCCACATCATAGATTGTATGTTGATATGCTTGATCACTAACGTAAGCTATGAGGAGCCAATATAGAGTAGTCAATGATTGTAGAATACTGACTATCAGGATAAATCTGATTGTATTCCGAAATGACTTGACAGTTTTATCTACGCTCACAAACATGTGATAGATGGCAATTGCCCCTAAAAAAGATGAAACTATAGATAGTCCAACATCTGCTACCAAGTATTTATCATTCATTAGTTAAACTTTTTCCAGTCACACAATGGGTTACCTCCACCTCTATATGACCCAATAAATTGTAAACCATCCCAAAAGCGATCCATGAAATTTGTGAAACACTGCACAATGAAGTAATCAACTTTTTGTAATACATACGACATCCTTGCAGTCAACTATCTTTATTTGTCACCACTTTTGCAAGATCGTGATTTCAGCAACTTGCTTACTCTGGAATTTCCATACCGTGCAGCATTACTAAATGTTATTGAATCCCAAGGACATCCATTCTCTATTAACCACTTGATATTGTCCAAGTTTCCATTTTTTGCAGCACAACAGTATGCACTTTCATCCCAAGGACAGTTATTCTCTTTCAACCACTTCATGTTGTCCAAGCTTCCGTTCTTTGCTGCCATAGCAAATGCGCTTTGGTCCCAGGAGCATCCATTCTCCTTCAGCCATATCATATTCTCCAAGTTTCCATTCTCTGCTGCTCTATTAAAAGTGTTTTCATCCCACGGGCAGTTATTTACTCTCAGCCATTTCAAATTTCGCAGGTTCCCTACTTCCGCAGCACTGCTAAACGTCCACTCGTTCCATGGACAATTGTTATCCTTCAGCCATATCATATTTTCTAAATTTCCATTATATGCTGCATTGCAGAACGTTCCTGCATCCCAAGGGCATCCGTTTTCTTTTAGCCATTTCATATTTGCCAAGTTGCCATTTCTCGCTGCACAAGCAAAAGTGAGTTCATCCCAGGGACACCCATTCTCTTTCAGCCAAATCATATTCTCTATATTTCCTTTATTTACTGCCTCCCGAAATGTATTCTCATCCCATGGACAGTTGTTCTTTTTCAACCACTTTAGATTATCCAAGTTTCCGTTTCTTGCTGCGCTGCTAAACGTCAAGCCGTCCCAATTACACCCACTCACCAACAACCATTTCAAGTTCTCCAAGTTTCCCTCAAACGCTGCTTCCTTGAATCTAAAGTACTCTGTGGTTCTTTTTACGTGCCCGCTCTGCAATTCCCTGGTGACTGATATAGTAACTCTATCACACAATAACCAGATTTTATCCCATATTTCATTTGGCAAGGTTGGGTTTGCTGATTGCATTTTGCTAGCCACAAAAATTGTTCGCTTGATCTCCACCACCACTTTGCTTTTTCTTCTATTTGACCAAATATGGGGTTGGTGCCTAATTATTCAGTAAACATTCGACGCGCAACTATAGCACGTAGTTTATTGAATCTTAATAACCCAACCACCTACTGCTGTCTTTCAACGTGACTGTGCTTTAATAAATTATTTTATATGAAAAGTAACAATGAGGTCGCCAAGAATATGTTGTGCAGAAAAGAATTGAGATTAAGGGCTTGTAGCTTGTCAATCCTTTATGACTATTGTACAGCTTTACGTCAAGCAGATGACTACTTGATGGGTAAGGGAAGGGTCTGATTTCATTTTGAAAACTTTCAAATCTTTAATAAAGTGTATTCTAGAGTAACTTTGAGAACAAACGGCAACTTTCAATACCACTTAAGCCCATCAATTTCAACATTTATGTACTTTTTTCCAAGATACGTCCGCTTTCTTTGAGCCAACTTAATATTTCCAAATTTCCAGTTACTGCAGCAGCGATGAATGCACTTTCATCACTAGGACAATTATTCTCCTTGAGCCATTTGATATTCTCCAATTTCCCACTTTCTGCTGCTGCTCTAAATGTACTTTGGTCCCACGGACAACCATTCATTTTCAACCACTTCATGTTCTGTATGTTTCCATATGCTGCAGCACTTGTAAACGTATCTTTGTCCCACGGACAACCATTCATTCTCAACCACTTTATATTCTCCAAATTTCCATTTTCTGCTGCACTACTGAATGTCCATTCACTCCACGGGCAATTATTATCTTTGAGCCATTTCATATTCTCCAAGTTACCTTTCCTGGCTGCCCATTCAAATGTAGTCTCATTCCACGGACAACCATTCTCTTTTAACCATTTCATATTCTCCAGGTTTCCATATGCAGCAGCCCCATTAAATGCCCATTCATTCCATGGACAGTTGTTTTCTTTTAGCCATCCCATATTTTCCAAATTTCCGTTTGCTGCTGCTTCTTTAAAGGTATGGGCGTTCCAAGGACAGTGATTCTTCAAAAGCCATTTCATGTTTTCCGAATTTCCATTCACTGCTGCTTCACTAAACGTATAAATATCCCAGGGGTATCCCATTCGTTTCAGCCATTTTAGATTCGCCAAGTTTCCCTTGTAGGCAGCTTCTTTTGTTGTGAAAAACGATGTAGTTCGCTTTACGTGCTCACTTTGCAGATCCCTAGTGTTTTTCAAGGTATCTTTATCGCACAGGAGCCAAATCTTATCCCAAACTTCGATCGGCAGTCTTGTTTTCTCGGTTTGCATGATGATGAGTAAGAATTACCAAGACGTGTTAGAAAAGGGTGTGTCCAAAATAACTAATCGATAAAAGATAAGATTGATATGAGCTATAGAAATCGCTTTCTCAAAGGTATTATTTATTAGCTTGTTCCACGCAGATTATAGCAGTAGGGTGATTATGCATATCTAGCGTGTCTGGTATTTGCAAATCTGCCAGTTTTTTCACTTGATGACTTGGATCTGAAATCACTTCTGTGTCTGCCAAGGAAAAGTCTTTTAGTTTAATGAGACATATAATCATACCCAGTATATGTATTGACTCACAATATGTACTAGCAATGTTGAAATATTTGACATATCCAGAATTTACATATATATTGGCATACGCGTTAAGGAGGATACCCTATCGTTAATTTGCCTTACTGTCCAGTCTATCACAATCATCAAGATGATATATAAAACCAACTCTCTGAATTTCGCCACTGTCTTAAGTGATGGTGAGCTATCCAGTTTTTCTTGCTTGTATCTGTAAACCGCGTACAAGATATAGAAATTCTGTATATTATCATAAAGCACTCCAAAGGTCGCATATACAAGTATACACATATTACTAATGTTTGTCATTGCGTCTTTATATATGATAAGTGAAAGTATCTTTGTGCTAAATGGAAATATTAAATAGAGAATAAATACAATATATCTGAATATTCTCAGTCGCTGGTTAGTAATCTTTGGATTCAATACAGAAAATGTGAACAGCAATTCAATATCTGCCAACAATATCAGAACCAGCTGTATTTCTGAAACGATATTCAACAATTGATATTCCAAATCCAATGTTGAGTCATAACTATTCTGACTCACATAGTACATGATGATCCATACCAATACTGTGATTGATTGCAGGATATTGAAAAATAAAATGAAACTCGTCAGTTTTTGAAATGATCGAACATACTTGCGAAATAGAATTACTTGCAGAAAATAGATTGAGAGCGCGTTGATTGATACAGCGCCTAGGGCAAATAATATATCCAAGATAATGTATTGAATCATTAAATTTTCGATGGTAACACTGGGATGACATGCTACGTTTCAACAATGTAAACCCACTCCCATTGTGAAAATATAATAATTTGATTCAAGAATTAAACGATTTGAACATAGCATTATATATTTAGTATCGCGCAATTATTGATCTGGCAAATATCTGCTAGTGTTATAGTTTTATTATATCGGTTTTCAGATCCTGTACAGACTTTACTGCTCGTGCACTACTATTCCCCACATCGACCAGCCTCTTGATTGGTTTGATAGGCTCTTGAGAACCTCGCTGTGCCAAGGTCAAATCTTTGAGTTGCAGTAAGCAATAAATCATTCCCAGAGTATGTACACATACCAGTATAGAGCACGCCACGTTGTAGTAATTTAAACCAAATGATGTATCACTAGATATGTTGTAATAAATATTTAGCGCTAATCCCTTTGTTAGGAGGAAATACCATCCAATCCACCAGCAACATTCCTGCAATGTACAGCACTAGCCCCCTAAATCTTTGTATAGTTTGAATAGACAATTCGTTTTCGTCTTTAGCTTCTCTGAATTGATAGATGCTATACAAAAGGAAAAAGCTCTGAACATTGTCATATATTGCTGCTAGAACTGCGAATAGCCCGATACTTGCGGAACCTATCACTTGGTATATTTTGGAATCTGTAAAATAACAACCCAGCCTGGCTGCCAGGCAGACTATAAAGAATGAGATTAAAAATATTCTGAATCTAACGAGCATCTGTCTGGTGATTTTCTGGCTCAGCACAGAGAATATAAACAATACTTCTATATCTGACCATGCCACCAGCCCTACCTGAATATCACAAATAATATTTTGTAGTGTATTTGCATAATCCCAGGTATACCAGTAGTCCACTTTAAGATAGCGAACAAGATGCCAATACAGCATTACTGAGCACTGTATTAAATTGACAAATAATATAAAACTGAAGGATTTTTGAAATGTTTTTACCGAGCTGTTGGAGTTGATGAGGACAAAGAAATAACCCGACAATATTGCTATGCAAATTATCGCAATTGAATTAACCAAATCAATTGCCAGGTATTCCAAATCCATTCTTTTAAAAGATGAGAATTATTGTCAAAGAAAATGTTGGTGACGTTTCACTTATGTAATTAGAGTCTGTCCACAATTTGCAATAAATGGTGGTAAAAATATTGAATTGAAGGTGATAGAATATTGAGAGCTGATGGCCAATTCATACATTCATTTTGATAATCTCTGTTTTTTGGAAATTAACTGAAGAATTCCTATTGCCACTGCTTTTGAAATCCGCCAGTCGAGGTAAACGCACACTCTCTTCAGTTTCTTCGTTTCTAGAGACGGATATTTCTTTTAGCTTCAGCAAGCAGTAAATCATCCCCAATGAATGAAAACAGATGCAAATCATACTTGCATAATTGTAGTAATCTAGGGATATTGAGTAGACTGGTACTACAGTATAGTATACATAAAATCCAATTCCCTACTATTAATTTTGATAACCATCCAATCAACAAACAACATTCCCATTATGTAAAACAGCATTTCTTTAAATCTAGTCAGCATAGTAAGTGACAATTTGCTATCGATTTTCGATTCTTTGAATTGATATAATAGGTATACCAAGTAGAAACTCTGTGCGTTGTCATAAATTACTACGAAAAGCGCATACACTCCAATTGCCGAATTGCTCAGCAAGTTAAGCCAAGGTGTATCAATGAAAAACGATGCTACTCTGGAAGTAAGCGGAAGTGCTATAAAACTAATTACAGACACATTTCGAAATATGTCCAACTTTCTTTGCGTTATTCTTGGTTCCAAGACAGAATATATTCCTAATATTTCAATATTTGTCAATACAATTAATACTAGCTGAATATCTGCGATTATATCAAGAACTGCAGTCGCGTCAAAGTAATTCTGGTTGGTATAGTCATTATGGGTCATAAAGTACATCACCAGTATATCAAGCAGCGCTATAGCCTGAATTAAATTTGTGCAGAGTATGAATACAAATGATTTTTGAAAGGATTTCACTGCTCTTCCGAATTTGATTTTCACCAATAAATATATCGATAGCATTCCAATTACTCCAGCGGCAATGGAAAAGAATACATCCAGAATATCAAAGGCATCTAGCATTGTATTTCTTTAGAAGTATTTCTTTCTATTTGGGTAAACGTCACCTAGTAACGACAAAGGGGAAGAAAATACAAGTAATGATTGTTGCTAGCGTACCGCTGCTGTTTATTGTTTCAAAGGGAATAATTTGGGTTTGCTGGCATTGAAAGTAATCAGTTCCATGTGAAACCGTACTTGAAGAATCTTTATGGACAACCAACATTTTTAGCTGTGGTTGAGGTTCCTGGGTGAACAAGGAGAGCTCCTTTAGTTTTATCAAGCAGTAAATCATTCCCAAGGAGTGAAAGCATATTGAAATCATGCAGGCATAATTATAGTATACGATCATAGTAACAGCGAATGCTACATAAAATCCAATACCCTATGTTAAAATATTTTACCATCCAATCGATCACCATCATCAACATAATGTACCCAATCAATTCCTTGAATTTCAAAATGGTTTCCTTTGTAATCTGACTATCAAGTCTGGATTCCTTGAAGTTATATACGGCGTATATCAAATAGAAGTTTTGAAAATTATCATATATGACTACTGTAAAAGCATATAACCCTATGCATACATTTCCAACCACCGCACATCGAAGGTAGAAAATAAAAAGTATCCTGGGCAACACCACTAAAGCAACAAACGCCAAAATTGCAGTGGTACGAAAGATATCGAGTTTTTTGTGAATTATCCTTGGGTTGAGAACGGAATATACTTTGAGTATTTCAATATTGGCAATGACAATTAACATTAGTTGGATGTTTGCAAGAAAGCTGCTGAGATTCGTCAATTCAAAGTGAACCAGTGTGTAGCTGTCCAAATCTAAATAAAATAAGAATATATATATTATGGACAGGGACTGTATTAAATTGGTTAATAGTAGTAACACAAACGACTTTCGAAACGATTTGACTGACCTTCCAAAGTTGATGATCTTGAGCAGGTAGATTGACAATAATGCTGCTACCAATGACAAAATTGAAAATACTCCATTTAAAGCTACTTTTGAATCTACCATTTCAAAGATTTTCAGCTATTGTGCATTATTTAAGGATGATGAACAATGGCATTACTTTCATTGAGAACAGCTATTTTAAGACACCCTAGTTATGCCTCACATTGTCTAGAGGATGCGATATACATGCTAGTTAAGGCGTTTTGGGTAATTTTGTACTTGCACAGTGATGTACCTGGGAGTATTTAAATTAGATTGACAATATATTATGATTTGAATGAAAATCTGCACAAAGGAAATAGCCAGGCTAATATCACGGATTATTTATGTTGTTTACAAACCGAGGCATTACCAAAGTTTGCTGCATAGCAATACTTTTATGAACGACCAATTGGTCCAGTATTGGCAATCCGCTAGCAACTGTAAAGGATTCAGTTTCTGGTTGCGTAAGAGCGAAATCTTTAAGCTGTAATAAACAATAAATTAATCCCAATGAATGCACCTCTATGCAAAACACACACGCCACGTTGTAGTAATTATAACTAAAGATAGTATCTATAGCGAAATTCCCATACAGGTAAAAGAGTATTCCCTGCAATTAATTCAAAATACTATCCAATCAGAAATTAGCATCGCAATATTAAGAACTACCAACTCTTTAAATTTTTGCATTAGCAGGTCTGACGGCTCGTTATTGTTTTTGCTTAGTTTAAACTTTTTGACAGCAAATATCAACACAAAATTTTGAATATTGTCATAAATCACACACCCAATGCTGAATATTCCTATGGAAATCGTATTCAGCAACCAAAACCAGTCTGTCGTTATAAATATAGTAAGCACGCTGGTCCCAAATGGAAAAATCAGTGCTAGAACAAACGTTGCTGTTCTGAATATCCCGAGCATATGAAGGTTTATTCCTGATTTCAAAACTGAGAATATCTTTATAATTTCCACATCTGCAAATATTAAAAGCATAAGTTGAATATTCGCAATAATACTAATTGCTATCAAAATACCATTGACAGTTTCGTCGTAAACTGCTGAACTAATGTAATATAACAATATCCAGTAAACCATTAATATTGATTGAATAATATTGGATAACAAAACAAGGTTAAATAATCGTCGGTATAGAGACAGGCCAAGCTTGAGATTTACACGGTATAACCAGTATCCAGATTGCAAAATTATTCCAATAGAGATTACTATAAATAGGATATCAACTCCAACCAAGTTTCCTAAAACCATTCTATTCAGAATTATTAGTGTTACGTCAGCAGAGATGGGAAACTTTACGAGGATAGAAAATAACTAGAAATGAAAATTTATTGATCAAACTGTATGCTTGGGGCTCCTCTGGGTATCACTCTAGTCTTTTGTAATGACGGTGTATCATTAAACAGATTTCTATCTTTCTGACTACTGCCTTCCAAAGAATCTGATGCCGTTTGAGTAAGAGCAATTTCTTTAAGGTGCATCAAGCAATGCATCAGTCCTAACGAGTGAATGCACACACAAAAGACACACGCCAACGTAAAGTAATTGTATGCGGTTATATCACCGACTGTAAAATTACCGTAAATATAGAATGCAATTCCCTAGATTCAAAACAGACATACCAGCCAGTCGGACAGTATCATTGCAACATTATATATAATCAATTCTTTGAACCGCTGCAATAATACACCCGATAGCTCGTTATTCACTTGAGATGATTTGAACTTCATAACTGCAAATATCAAATAGAAATTTTGGAGATTGTCGTAAATAACGCAATGAACAGTGAAAACAGCAACACATATAGTGTTTGTGTACCATATCCAATCATTTAGTAAGAATATCGTGACGGCACTTGTACAAAAGGGAAAGATGAAGGCGATAACTATTACAACCTTCTTGTACATATCCAAATATTTCTTTTTGATTAGCTTATTCAGTACTGAGAATATTCCAATGATTTCAACATCTGCTAGCACTAGTCCAGTGAGATGGACACTCCCAACAGTGCTAAGCAGTGCTAGCATAATTTGCAGTGATTGATTGTAGTAATAGACGCTGATATATGATATTATCACCAAATATAGCATTAGTACCGCTTGTACAATATTACATACTAGTACAAAATTAAATAGTCTCTGGTACAGTTTTAAGCGTGTTTTGAAATTTACAGAATGTATCCAGTATGCAGACAAGAGTATGATAAACAATGATATCAGCGCGTATAATGTATTGATGATCAAGTAAGTCTCCATGCGAGAGTTGTATAAAGTGTAAATGGATAGTACGTCATTAGCAGATGATGGAGGATTGCTAATTTAGAATTTCAAACAATGACAATCTTCTAACAGGGGATACGGTGTTATTTGCACTTTAACTGTTGCTGATATTCAAACCCAAGCGTAAATTTCATACTTCAAACTTGACTTTATTTGTCCGTAATTATTCATTTCTAGGCAATTGAACAGTTGCAAGTTCGGTATTATGTTTGCTGCTATTCAGTGTAATGTCCACTAGCCGTTTCAACACTTTGGACGGCTGATGTGTAGTTTCTTGATTGTCAGACAGCGATATTTCCTTCAACTTCAGCAGGCAGTATATTATTCCCAATGAATGAAAGCAGATGCAAATCATACTTGCGAGATTAAAATAGTAAGTAGATCTGGTGTAATCTACATAAAGCGTGTAGTAGATAAAAAAGACCATACCCTATGATTAGAAATAAACAACCAGCCAATCAGTACACAATGTTCCTGCAATGAAAATCATCAATTCTCGAAACTTGGTCATCACGTTGGATGACAGTGAGCTGGTCACTTTTTCACCTTTGAATTGAAATATCGCATATATGAGATATACACTTTGAACATTATCATACACGACTCCAATCAGTGCGAAAATAGCCACACAGATATTTGAAAAAGAGTAAAACCATATTTGATCGACAAACGCTGATATAACTCTTGTCGAAAATGGGAATAAAATGAAATAGGTCATGAATATTGCCCTGTAGATTTTAATTTTCCTTTTAGATATTTTTGGATTTAGTATTGAGAATATTTGTAGTATTTCAGTGTTTACCAGCACTATTAGAAATAGCTGTACATTTGCTATAATCGCTAGATACGACGAAAACGGATTATTCGTGAGATTATATATGCTAATGTCGATATCGTATATTAGAATTTGATAGATTAATCCAAATATCTGTATCAAATTTACTCCAAGAATGAATATGAAATTATTGCGAAATGATTTGACACCTTTACGAGTGACTATTGAAATAAACAAAATTGTAAACCAAACAAGTACCAAAAGGATTGCTGTAAAGATAATATCCAAAATTATAAAGTCCTTCATTATCAGACTTTTGATTACGTGTTAAAGTATTACATCAATATTTACAGCCACCTGCAATACATTTGGTGAGACTTTGTAAATATATCATGGAAATATTCTAGTGATTCGCGAAAGGTATTTTCTACCAATTTCCACTTGCCATTCCGAATCTTCAGTTCTACACCAAGATGGTTTGTCTCACATTGATGCTTTTACTATCTGGAATGGGATCTAATCTTTTCACACTGGACACATCTATTGGCTGCTGCGATTTGAGAGCCACAAAGTTCTTTAACAAAATATCATCCCTAGAGTATGCAGGGATATGAAGAATATACTTGCTAGATTAAAGTAGGCGTACGCAGCGGTACCATATACCACTATGTTTCCATAGAGAAAAATAGCCAATCCCTGAATTAGATTGAATTACTATCCAGTCAGAGAAAATCATTCCTGCATTATAGAATACAAGCTCTTTAAATTTCCCTCTGATATTACTAGATAAATCGCTTTCTGATTGACTAGCTTTGACTCTGAAAATGGCATATATCAGATAAAAGTTCTGAATATTATCATAAATCACACATAGCAATGCAAATAGCCCTACAGATATTGTACTAGTAATTGAGAACCAATCTGGGCAGCAGAATAGACAAATGAAACTTGATCCAAATGGAAATAAAATGAACGAAATCAGAGTGATATTTCTAAAGATCGAAACCCGTTTGTGTGGATCTAGAACAGAAAATATCCGAATTACTTCTATATCAGTCAAAAATATTAGAGTAATTTGAAGGCTGGCGACCAAATTAGTGATTCCAGTAACTTGAGATTGGGTTGCTCCAAACACAGGATAGTTAATGTAAGGAGCAAGCAGCCAATATATTGATTGTAGAAAGCTGGCGGATAGTACCACATTAAAAAGCCATTGCAGTGATTTTACATTGTTGGATACATTGACCACGTACAACAAGGAAAGCGATATAGTCAGGATGCCAAATGATGCCATAGTAAAACATAAAGCTATTGTTGTATGAGTGTCCATAATATGCAACTCGATTATTTCGAGAAAATGTTATCCGCACAGCACACAATGTTTTCTGTAGTAGACAATGTCCCCAAAGACACTATTTAAACCATAAAACTGTCAGAAGGATACTAAAGAAAGGTATATTACAAAAAAACAGAATTGAATCTTGTGCCAAGAAATATTGCCAGCAATTTAAAAGGTGTCACAAAATTCGAGTATCGTGTATTTCAGGCACTGGTGGTGGAAGTGCTTGATGGGTGGTGTTTAAATCAACAATCGCTGGCAGCACGCGTATTGGCTTTTTTGCAACTGTGAATTCCTTGAGCATTTTTAGGACGCAGACCAAACCCAGGGAATGCAAGCAGATGCAAAATATACTGGCAAAGTTGGAGTAAGTGGCCAAATAGCTGATGGTCCTATTGTTGGCGAAAAGCACAAAGATTGCGTAAAGTGCAATTGCCGTCCAATCCAATGCAACTATTCCCACATTGTATTTTGTGATTTCCCTAAATTTCGCAATCATCTCATCTGTCAATTCATGATGGTACTTTGTGTCTTTGAAATTGTATATCAGTATCGCTAAATAGATATTTTGAAGATTATCGTAAACCACTACAAACAAAGAAAATACTGCTATGCAAATATTTCCTAGAAATGAAGTGTAAGGAGATCTAAAAACCAAATACATGACATGCGACGTTAAAGGAAACAAGATAAACACCGCAACAACAAAATTCCGGAACATGTCAAGTTTTCGGTTCGTAATGCGGTTATTCAATACAGAATATATCCGCAAGATTTCAATATCAATTAGCAAAATGAAACATGTTTCCACATTGGAAATCAAAGCAACTATTTCAATGAAATAAAACCCATTTTCAATATACAGTTGGCTGTTGACATACGACATCATAAATATAATGACAAACATGCAGGATTGAATTAAATTGATACCAAGCACAATATTAAATCGCCTTCTGAAGGATTTGACGTTTGCTTTTTTGTAATTTATCCTGTATAACAAAAACAGCGACAAACCAGCGATACCAATGTTGACAAGATTAAACGATAAATCCAGTATACTCTTGGTGGACATCATATTAAAGTTGAAGAGAAACATGATACGTGTCGCCTACTGAATATGGACAACATGACATCATATCATACTGGTTCAAGAGTGTTGTTCTTCATATCGATAGCATTGGATGCAATGCATCTGACAACTGTTTTTCGTCACACAGTGCAGTTAGTTCCTTGTTGGAATGGTGATGGAGATGGCCTTTGAGTTACTAGCTCTAAACCGCTAGATAAATTCAAAAATGGTGCTCGGTGGTGACAGCGGCTTTCGGGATGGTTAGCAAAGAAGTTCTGCATCGATTTCCTGCGGGTGCATGGCGCTATAACTATTCTTTGTTTTCTTTCAAAGGGAATTTCCTTGATGTTCTCTTGAAACACATTCCTCTATTCCAAATTTAGACTAATTGCACCGGGGCCGAGAAAGGGCAGTTTAGTTGAATTATTGAGGAAATAATTTGAATCATGGTTAATTACCTCTGAAAGAACAAATTCATAAAACTAGACGCTTCATTAAGTTGTCACTCAGTTTGTTGCTAATTTGATACTTTGCAACGAAAAGGGTTCTTGTTTCAAACGCCTTGCACATGGTCTTGCCGCGTGGCCCTTTCCATTTTCAAGGAGTCGACACGATCGTAAAAGACAAGTTGCGGACGACCATGCGGTCTCCACATGAATGACAACGGGGTTGCACAGAGAACTTGTATAAATACTTGGCAAATAACTACTGCATTATCATATACAAAATGGTAAACTTTATCCAACTCTCATTTGCCTTGGCAGTCTCTGCTGCTCCTGCCGCTCATCAGCCAACCACACTGAACATCTTTAGAGTTGTAGATAGTGCTAAATCCCCACTTGAAAACCACCTTACTGGTCTTCACCACACGCTCAACAAGCTTGCGAAAGGAAAACCAGCCAAAACAGTTAGCCCTCAGTTGACCAACCTTGCAGGAAATATGTTGTATAGTGCTCAAGTAACTATGGGAAATGGGCAATCCCTCACTGCTGATTTAGATACTGGTTCTTCTGACATTTGGTTCAAATCCTCACAGTGCCAATCTTCCGATAACTCTTGCCAATTTGGAAAGAAGATTGATACATCTGATTCATCATTCTCTCCTTTGAATCAACAATTTGACATTGGATATCTTGATGGATCCAAGGCCACTTGCGATATCTACACTGGCCCTGTTACTCTCGGTGGGTTGACTGTAAACGTTCCTTTTGGTGCTGCTACAACTTTGACAAAGTTCAATAGTGGAAGCGACACTGATGGTCTCTTTGGAATGGGCTTTAACGGAGAATCTGAAATTGCTAACCAGCTTGGTGGTAAATCTGCAAATTTCTTTGACTTGCTAAATTTCCCAAAAACTCAAAACTTGTTTTCCTTCTATTTGTCCAATAGCGCTGATGGTGACTTTGGCGAAGTTACCTTAGGTGGTGCAGATAAGAAAAAATACACTGGAGCCATTTCCTACTTTCCACTTGTTTCTACAACCGAGTGGGCCTTTAGCATTAAAGGAATGACTTACTCTGTTGGAAGTGGAACCCCAAAGAAGGCCTCCATTAGTGCTACCCAAGCTATTCCAGACACTGGTACTTCTCTCTTGATGCTGGAAAAGAGCGTTGCTGACTCTGTAAACAAAGACCTGGGAGCTACCTACGACCAAACCAATGATGTATACATGATTGATTGCGGGGTTGCAAAAACTGGAAAGCCGCTAACATTCACCTTGAACAAGAAATCCTTCAAGATCCCTGCCTCCATCTATGTAGTAGACGCTGGTACTGATGATAAGACTGGTAAAAAAATCTGCATGTCTGGGATAGTTTCTGGTGCAGATGACTCCACCCCAGTTTTACTTGGAGATGTTTTCATTAGAGCTGCATATACTATCTTTGACAAAGGAAACAAGAGAGTTGGATTTGCTCAAGTTGTTCATCCACATTAAAATATTTTTAATGAATAAAGTAATACCACATATTCTACTAGATTAACCTGGTCTCATAAGCTAAGCATCAAATCTCAGAATCATCCGTGAAAGCGCTCATCTCTGTTCCTCAACGCTATCTAACAGAGGACAAGCTGTGAGCACAAAACTCAAAAACTATGATTGGTGTTTCAAAGTAAAATTGACAAACTAAACTGAATTTATAATTTCATCTGCCTTTTTCAAAGCTTCCAACATCTTTCTGCATTCCTTTCTTCTTGCCACAACGCTTTCAGACTCCTTTAGGTCTTCATCAAATGCTTCCTTCTTGTACAATTCAGTGAGCAGTTCGCGCTGTAATTCATCCTTGGTGTATTGCACCAACTTGAACATGATGGCTTTTGGAACAAGGTCAGCAGCTGTACGTTTGACAATATTGAAATAGGACAACAACAAAAGCTTGATTACTTCAGTTTCCATCTGCTCTCTTTCAGAAAGATTTCCTGAAGGTTTCAACACTGTTGGTGCCTAGAATTAGAATAATAATACTTGAGTCAATTGACCAGGTACAGTCTTTTGCTTGAAAAATGTACCAAAGAACCCTTGATTACTCTGATCAATCAGGTCCTGGTTTGGATCCTTTGTAAGTGCTGCCGCTTGTTGGAGGGATGGCGGAGGAGGCTTTGCTTTGTCGTTAGGATTCTTTCCTTGCAATGTATCCATAATAGCTGGAGGATTCTTCTTTGCTGCCATTCTTTCAGCAACAACAGCCAAGGCACGGTTACCAGTAATGAACTCTGGGTGACCAGTGTTGATATAGCATGCTTCAGAACTATTGTCAGTGTAATTCTACTTGATGATATCAGATACCAATTTTTGAGTAGGCTGCATGCACTTTTGGAAAAAGTTGATGACAGTACTGTAGAATTTTTCTCTCAATTTTGGGAATCTTCTGAAAACAGGCTTTAGCAACAATTTGGTCAAGATACGGACCAATTCATCGTAAATCATTGAGCAACATTTCAAACTTGGATCTTCGAGTCTTTTGATTTGTTGCTTTACTAAAATTTCAAAAGCTGCAGTTCCTACAAAGAGAGATGGTGCTGAACCCTAACTTTAAAATAAATTACAGCAGAGTTGTATAATATTGTTCTAATGTCAACATCCTTGACTTGATCAAATGGATCCATTGATCGGATAGCAGAAGCGTAAATTTCATGGAATACAAAGCTGATACGTGCACCACCTCCTAACTCCTCACTAGAAATGTCGTTGGATGTACCAGCAATAACAGTAGAGTATTCATTGGTAAACTCGGTAATGACGTTGAGCATCAACGAGGACTAGTCTTAATATTAATTACCAATGATGCTGTGTCTTCCAACCCCATAGGATCACCTAAAGCTGTTAGCTCCTGGCTATATTTCAAACTCATTTGAGAAATTTTGGATTTAATTTCTGGTAGTGTTGCTTTGATATGCATCATGAGAATCTGAATTAAAAGATTTATACCTGACTTAATCTTCTTGCCAAGTAAGGAGTACCGCAAAAGGCAGCATTATTCTTGTAAGCAGGGTGGTTTTCAAAGAACTGCTTTTCAGCTTCTAATGCAGCTGCTATTCTTTTGTTGGCAACAATATCCTTTTGCCCACGGTTAACAACTGGAATGTATCCAAATTTAAGAGGAACAATCTTTCCAGAAAGAATATCAATCAAATCTGTTCCAGGATCCATCAAATCAACCTTAGTCATCACACCAAGAGTCCTAAGACCGTCAGGATCGGTTTCTCTAGCTAACTTTAACCCATCAGAATTTGCAATATCTGCATTGGCAGGAGTTACAGCGAGAATAATCGCGTTTGGTCTAGTGATGAATTTTAAAATCATGTCCTTGATCAATTGTTCAATATTCTTTGGCTGATCTCCAGTTGGGACTTTGGTAATTCCCGGTAAATCGACCAAAGTCAGAGTTAATACATTTGGCGAAGTGACTTTGAGATAAATTGGATCAGGAGAAAGTGCCACTTTTGAAGACGTTGTTCTATCAGTTTCCGCTTCGATTTCTTTTCTTACTTGTTCAAAATCAGTGAATTTCTTTCCAGGAAGATGGAGAAACTCTGCTACCTCTTCAGGTCCTGGGCTGTTCACCAGCTGCAATACCAATGGTCTTCTGGTGACGATTCCGGAACCTGGGATTAGCTCCTATTACCTCTTGGCAAGAAATCTTTTCCAACAATATTTTCGAGGACTGAGCTTTTACCAGCACTCTGCGAACCTACAACGGTAATCTGGGGTCAAGAATTTGTTACTTGAGGTAAATCAATTGGGTTCTGTACTTTTACAGTAGAAAATGCTTCCTGTAGTTTATTTACTGTTTCAATTAGTGATGTATCCATTTAACGCTTTCTGGATGAGATTTGGGGCTGGAGAAAAATGGTCAAAAACAAACCGCCAAAAATAATGGCCATTGTCTGTAGGAAAAATTCTCACGTTCAAATGCGCTGCACGAGATTAGCACTGATTTAATGTTCGTCGATGGATGAAGCGACGCGAAAGCAATTCGAATATTACAATTAGCATCTATTTATTTAGTTGTGAACAGCAGGAGCGAATCCGATTCTCTTGTTTCCTTTATCAAATACAGTATAGACAGATCGCATAAAGACATCTCCGAACAGGATTGGAACGCCCTTGGAGCGGTCAGCACCTCCAATGATGCCAGAAATGCACTGTCCGTTTCCTTCATTGACGACATAAATGGATGGTGGGATGCTATAAGTTTGACCGTTTACTGTGAATTTGATTGGCTTTCCTCTTTTTGCCACAGAGCAAGGAATATCGTAAACAGTAGGGCTACTGCGATCTAAAGTAGCTCCAATTTGTTTGTTGATTGCAGCAGCAACGGAGTTTTCCAACATCAAGAGTGTAGTTCCGGAATCTGGAATTGCTCCGTGCACACCACCAGTGGCATCTTGTGGTTGGCCACTACCAACTGAAAAAGTCATTCCAGTTGAGTTGAATGCCCAAAAGTAGTCTGAAATTACTGGCACATAATTGAGGTTTCCAGAGAATTTAGCGCTATCGACACCGCCCAGTGCAATTTCCCCGTTATCTCCATCTGCAGAGTTTGACAAATACATTCCAAACAAGCTTTGGTCTTTGGAGAACCCCAGTTTGTCAAAGAAAGACGCGGATTGCTTTGTAGTATTTGAAATTTCAGAGAGTGAGTCAAACCCTAGACCAAGCAGACCGTCATATTTTTGTCCAGTTCCAAACCCTTGCATATAGAATGCAGCACCGATTGGAAGGCTGTTGGCGGTCAGCCCACCCATAGTTACAGGAGCAGAATAGATTTCACATTGGGCAGTAGATTGATCCAAATATGTAATATTGAACTGTTGATGCAAGTCTGAAACAGCAGGGTCTGAAGTATCGAGCTGGTTACCCATTTGGCAGGAGCTGTCTCCAGAATCTTGGCAGCTAGTGCCAACCAACCACAAATCGGAAGAGCCGGTATCCAATTGCACATTGAACTGTTGTTGGTTTTGGCCAACAGTTATTTGGCCTGTATACAATGCATTTTGGAGATTGCCGACAGCAGCATCGGAAGGGGACACAGATACACCAGCTAGTTTAGAAGAGAATGGACTATTGACAATCTTGTTTACAGTGTGCTCCAATCCTACTAGGATATTTTCCCTAAGAGAAAGGGATGCATCTCTAGTTCTAGTAATTGGAACTTTGTATTGTTTTTGAGCAGGGGCAGCAGCAGCGAGGAGAGGAAGAACAACTTGCAACATAATTACCCTTTAGCCTTTCCAGCCATTTAAATACTTTGGTGGCCGCATTAATGTCACGAACCTCAAACAAAATAGGATCTTGTAAAGCACACAGGGCCCGTACATTTCCCAAATCTGGAAAGTTCGAATTCCACGATTTTGCCAAAAAGTGATTGCCAAGTGTGTTCTTGAGCCTCGTAATTCAATTTGTTTTCGCATTTCAGTTAATTTTTATGAATTGGTGATTGACAGTGCGTCTGTGTATGAATGAAAAACGGCACACGATTTAGCCGCATGTCTGACGCATGGAGATGCACATGGCGGACATCGAACCTCACCCAAGATGTAACTAAAGGAAGTCGGTCACGCAATTTGCAATCGAAATGACTGTCTCTCGAAACTGCTGGTATTACTATTATATATTAAAGGTAAATTAATCACAGTCATGAAATTCCACACTTGGAGATGGAGACAATGATAAATTCCATGTAACGGATTCAGGAATCTCCCCAGTTCCTTGAACAGCATGTTCAAACACAATTTTAAAATTGTTTCCATCAATGACCCATTCAGACACATCTCCCATGCAAGCAAAATACGATTGCCCATCGGATGGCGATAAAGCAATTACGATGTTTGGATCTGCATGTCTAATCCTGCTTATTAACAGTTTTTGTAATTGGTTTGGTATAGCTTCCCATTCGCATTCACTACAATCAATAAGGGTTACCCGTCAGCAAACCGCACAAACCATCCACCAAAGGCTGATATGGCTATCTGATCGATTGGCGGGTCGTATATGGTTCTTCTTCGAAGTAGTTGATCCAGGGTTGATGGCAATCTTTCCCAACACATTGTGCCATTCTGCTGTAATACCAGCCAGCCGCCAGCAGGTGCAAATATAAACTTTGCAGGATCTTCATCCATCAACGCTTCCCGCATTTTCATCGGCATAGGAAACCCTGAAGTAGCAAAGCTCCCATCCTTGAAAATCAACACCCAGCTGTTATCAGATGATATCGCTAGGGATTGTATTGGGGGAAGTGTTTTTGGCCTTCTGTATAGCTTATTATGCAACTCTGGAGGAATATTTTCCCATGTGGTTGTGCCGTCAGTTAAAAGCATAAACCAACCCTTTGGTCCAAAGGCCATAAATGCAACGTCTCGTTCTACAGAATTATTCACTTTTGGTATTTCGATTTGAGGTTTTGGTTCCGGGATATCCATCATTTTTTCAGTGTCTGCAGTGTTTAAATGATTAGTTTCTGACTTGAGAGTAGCGCTGGATTCAGTATCTACATCGAGCTCCTCCATTTTAAATTTATTGTTAAAGCTGAAAACATGGAATCCTAAAAGCTCAAGCCACGCCGCTATTATTACTGCAAGCAAGGAGGAAAGAAATACGAAACACACCGCAACAAGCAAAAACGGAAATCGGCAGAAACAATCGCTTCAATGGTAGGACTATATCTGTCGATAGCGAGATTGATTACACTATAATTGAGGTTTTTCAATACTGGCTCATCACAAATGGATTACTTTATTATCATTTTGATTGGGGTTCAATATCGATCCCTTCTTCCTTTTCTAGCAGTATCAGAGCATCTTTATCCATTACTTTTGGCTTCTTGGTAGGAACTTGGACTGTATCATCAAGTGCCACTTGGACCAAGGAAGTATCATGTCCACTGCTCATGAGAGACTTTCTCCAGAATGATGGTAAAGGTGCGTGTACTTGCAAATGCTGTCCTTCTCCATACCAATCTTCTATTTTCAGACTGTGCATATGCAAATGTAGAGGGACTTTGTGAGGATCCGAAACTTGATGCTATTCTTAGCTACAACTTACTCTATATTTCTTTGTGCACCCTACACCGTACTTGTAATCACCGATAATGAAAGAGTTGCTGAAATAATTCATGTGCGAACGCAGTTGATGTTTTCTGCCCGTGACTGGTTCAAGAAGGAGGAATGTAGACAACTTTCTCTTGCTTAGAACAGTTACTTTAGTTTCAGCTCTCTTGACATCCTTGAACGATTCACCTTGGAATGAATCATCTAAATTAAACAGTGCATTACTCCATGGGACTATTTTCATTCTTTCGTTCCTTGCATCACCAGTCTTGACCAATCCTGTTTCAATAGTAACAGTTTCTCCTTTTTGCAGCTGTAGAGGTGGGATGACTAGCGCCAAGTATCGTTTCCTAATACGCTTTCCCTCCCGGAATAACTCTGATATCCGTGCAGCAGCTTCTTTAGTCCTAGCAAATATCAAACAGCCAGTAGTCGCTTTATCTAATCGATGAACTAGACGTAGTTCGCTTCCAGTTTCATTATTGATTTTATCAATCATCTTGCCCAGGTTATCCTGAGTAATCTTTGATCCAGCATGGACAGCCATATTCTCATTCTTGTTGATGACAATAATATGCTGATCCTTGTACAATATTCCTGCGTTGAAACTGTCAATTATCTCTTGAATTGGAGTCTCTGGAAACTCAACTTTTTTCAACACTCCGCCTGCAACAATATCCCCAGCTTTCAGCTTTGACGAGGGATGTAAATCAATGTATTGCGCATGCAGGGATCCCTTTACCCATATTTCCCTGTTGACAATTTTCATTCTTGCAGTGCCATGGTCAATTCCAAACTTTTTAGCAACGAAATGGAACATGAGTGCCCCATGATCATTTTCTTCTACTCTGAATTCCCTTTCTTCCAATTTCTCTCGCAGGTCAACTTTTTCTTGCTTCTTTATCGTTGGAGCAACTTTAGCCCATCGTTCCGCAGTCCTTTTTGACATTGATACTGGTGGGTTGTAGACTCCTTGAACTAGTGTCAAGGGGGAAGTGTTTTTCAATAATTTTGCTGTCCTGAGCATTTACAATAATTTTTTTTGAAAAAAGTTTATTGGCGTTTTGACATTGAAGAACTTTTTAATTGCCCACAAGCAGCCATTATATCCTGCCCTCTGGATGTGCGAATATGGCAGGGAATACCCGCATCCTGCAAGATTGCTTGAAACGACTTGATTCGTTGTTGAGAAGAGCATTCAAACACTGTCCCTGGCCATGGATTAAACGGAATCAGGTTGACATGAGGAGATAGTGGCTTCAGCAGTCTAACCAATTCTTTTGCTTCGGTATCAGAGTCATTTACATTGTCCAGCATGACATATTCAAAGGTAATTCTTTTGTAGGTATGCTGTTTGACTTGATTCAAATATAGCAGACACCCTTTCACCACCTCACTGATAGGATATTGCTTATTCAAGGGCACAAGCCTATCACGCAATTCGTCTGTAACTGCATGCAAAGACACTGCTAACGATGCTGATAAGTCCCCAATCTTTGGCATTAAAGGAACCAATCCAGAAGTAGATACAGTAGTTTTCCAAGGCGAGAGGTTAAAAGCGTCGTTCATAAACATGATAGCCTTGCTGACATTCTTGAAGTTGTACAGCGGTTCTCCTTGACCCATAAACACCATATTCGATACCTGCCTTTTCTTTGTAGGATGGTACGGAAAGAATTTCGTTTCTTGGAGGGCATTCATGTACTGGCCAACTATCTGTGAGGCAGTCAAATTTCCCATAAACTTTTGGGTTCCTGTGTGGCAGAACGCACATTGAAGCGAACAGCCGACTTGAGAGGAGATACATAAGCTACCTGTCGTCTGTTTTTTGTTTACTTCAGGGATATACACTGATTCGAAAGACTTGTTTTCGTATTCGAGTAACCATTTCCTGGTACCGTCTTTGGAGGTTAATGATTCTTTTTGTACTGGATATCCAATGGTATAATGCCGCTGTAATTCTTGGATTAATGGCCGAGGAAGGGCTGTTATATCCTTGATTTGAGTTATCCCTTGCTTATATATTGCATCAAATATTTGCTTGGCTCTGAATGCTTCTAGTTTTGGAACGGCTTTCTGGAGTAATAATGCAAGCTCTGGTAGTGTTGTACCAATTAGTGGAGTCATGTCAAAAAAAAGAAAAAATAGAATACGACCAACTTTTTATTATCCTCTGAAACGCACCTCCTGCTTGCGATTAGGTTTCTTGAACTTTTCGTCAGTGCCGGTCTTGGATTCCAATACTTTTTCATTTGCATCAACAAGGATGGATATCTTTTCAGCAAAGTGACTGGACAAGTACTCTAATCTTGTTGAACAAATGCCAGGAGCAGATCTACTCAAATGGATTGATTTGGATTTCGGATCAATGTGCGCTTGCAGCTGTTCATTCACAATCAACTTTGATACCACACTAGTTGTCTTTTGTTCATCTAATCTAAACATTGAAGATAGAGTTGCAATATCTAAAGATTCGTAAAATGGAGCGTATGTAAAGATATATGTTTTCAATGATTCAACTTGAATTGCACTAATGTTAATTGAAAACTTACTCTGTGAGGGACTTTTTGATGCTTTCTGAATTTGGAAGTAAATCCCAAACTTTAACTGCAAGGACAAAGTCTCTAGCAGCTTGCCAATTTCCACTTGCCATACTCTTTGCTGCTGCCATAATATGATCACGGTTATTTTCAGGAGGTCCAATAAATACTTGTCTTTCATTGTATTCCAGCATTCTTCTAAAGGACTTGCTAATCATCTTTCTTCGAGAATCATGCGAGTTTAGAGCCATGTTTGGGATTTCAAGAAGCATTGCAGAGACAAGATAAACACACTCCAAAAGTTCCAAATTAACATGCATGTGGAATGGCAATTGGCGAGATTTATCCAATTTCTCTTGTTCTGGGGTCTTTTCGACAAACTTTTGACTGGACACTCCTTGCGCAAGCAATTCTTTGGTTTTTCCAACGGAGCAAATTTCTTGTAAAACAGTGTGAGCTTCCTTATACAGTCCTTTTCGGAATGCACAAAGGCCAATTTGAACCAAGGATCTGTTGTACAGAGTTTGGGTAGGAATATCACTTTGGGTAATGGTTTCCTGTAATCTTGACATCAATATCATATCCCTTGCTTTGTGATAGTCGTCGTGTAGTGCTACATGATAAACATGGCATAGCAATGCACGAACTCTGATTCTATCAATGTTTGTCTTGTATAACAAAGTGCAATAATGTGCCACCAGTTGGTCAATTTTCAGGTTTTCAGTTCCAAACGAATATTCTGTTTGAACAGCGGCTTCAAATGCCTCAATGATAGAATCAGGCTAATGTTAGTAAAAAGGGTACCTTGTAGTACAAATGCTCCACCCTTCTCATCAACATCAAATCCAAGATATCTTGACTTTCGTTTGTTGATTCAGCATACTTTAGCGCACGAACAAGAAGGCAGTACAATGGCGTTTCGTCCCTTAATCTGTCGATATATTCCGTGGTGTGAGGGTCAATATTTTGCAAAGATTTTAAAAATTCATCATCTAGACGATCAACAAATGATGCAATGTTTCCACGAACTTTGACTGCTTCACCTTTGGTTGCCAATTTGTCCTTGGCCTGTTCAGTTTCTTCATTGTCATCAAAAGGCCCAATTTTGATATTTGGATTTTTATCAAGCAGGTCATACAACGCTTTGATTTCTTCCAAAGCAGATTGCCACATATCGGTGGACATACAGCCAGTTACAGGTGGAACATAATCGAAACGTGTAGGAATCAATAAATTCAATACGATAACTCTTTGATATTGGGTTTTTGCACTTTTCTTTAGTCTGACGAGCGTTTCAATTTGAGCCAACTTATCGGTATTCTAGTTGGTCAATTTAAGGTTACCTTTTTGCCACGGGCATCCAATACTTGATTTAAAACTTCAAATAGATTAACATCTGCTGTAGTAGGAATAGCCTTTCCTTTCGAAACTGCGGTAAATCCATCTTCTTCAAATTCAACCTTCTTGGTTTTTTTGGCTGATTCCATGGCAGCACGCTCTTCTTCTCTTTCTTGAGCTAATTCCTGTGCTTCGAATTCTGAAGCTGCTTCGTCAACAGGATTTTCCCTGAATCTTTCCAATTCAACTTCACGCAACTTCAGCTCCTTCTTCAACTTTTGTTTCATTGCATTTAGGGCTTTGGTAGATGAGGCATTCATGCTTGGGTCTTTTTCGTAGTTTTTCAATACATCGTCAATGGTGTTGATGGTGCGAATGTAGAACCGTGGAATCCCTTCCCTTTTAATAATTGCATCTGCTTTCACCAAGGATTTTTGGAGCTTGTCATATTCTAATATTAGCAGGAATTACCGTTGTTTACGGTAACAAAATCATCGAATTCAAGTGCATTCAACAACGTTTGTGTAATGTCCCGTAATTCATCAAATCTTTTTTCCTTTGCTGATTTGATTTGCTTTGGTCCTTCAGAGTCGCTGTCGCTTTCGTCTTCAGTCTTCTTTAACCATTTACTGATTCCGGATGGTTGATCGTCTTCCACTTCTGGTTCGTCGGACATTTCTGAATCAGATTGGTCTGTAAATGCGTCGGATGATTTATCGAATTCATCATCGGAAGATTCTGAATCGCTAGCTGCAAAGAATCTAGACATTTTTTAAAGTGAAAACCTTTTCATTTTTTTTTGCAGTTGCGTTTTCAATGTGGCTTTGTGAGTCGATTACAAGCTGAGAGTATAACTCAAAAATACACGAATTCCAGTCAATTTCAATGTCCAGCTTCGGCCAAGGAAGTGCGGTACAGCCGGGCACTTTTACTACAAGATAAGGTGTTTATTATATCAATTAGGAAGTATAAGGTTTAGCAACCATGCCGTCTGGAGGAGTGACATCCACTTTCTTTTGCTTTACTTCATCCCAATTGGTGGACAAACAGGTTCCATTACTTTCTTGAAAAGACTTCATCATAGCCTTTTTGGTCTCGTCGCTTCCATTCTTGAAAATATCCTGGAATAACTTGTTCAAAGCCTGTTCGCCTTCCAACTTATCTTCTTCTACAGCCTTGTCTACGGCGTTAAAATCAACTTTCTACGATTAGTATTCAATTACATGTCTTGCAGAAGACGGATATGAGTGTGCAGCACTAGTTGATGTATTCATAGTTGTCAATAATCCTGTAGGTTGCCCTTGTAGCAGCTCCCATCGAGTACCAACTGAGGCTTTCTTTAATTTGATTTCAATCTTGGTCGACAAAATCTCAAATGAGCTTGCTGCTGGATCGACAGGAAGGAAAAGCGGATCGAAATCTACCTGGGATTCTCTGGAGGCATCCATCTTCACAGTGACTGTGAGTGAAGTGTCTGCAAAATCAACTTGAACTTGATCTTGCTTTAGATTTTTGATAAATACTGAAATAATAACATGAGAGTCAGTTTGGTACCATTCATGGCGGATTGCTGGCTTTTCGGTGGTCATAGTTTTCAAAGAATTTTCAACACCCAAATTCAAGTCAGCCACACGTTCGAGAACCTTCAAATATACAATCAATTTTATTTATGGACAGCAGGGGCAAATCCTATCAGTTTTTGTCCCTTGTCATACACGGTATAATACACACGTTGGAACACATTTCCAATTATGATAGAGTTTTTATCTAGTAGATCCGTCCCAAAAGAAGAAGCACGGTTCAGTGCCAAGATGCAGGAGGTTTTTTCGGGGGTTGCATATAGTACATAGTCCGTAGATTTTAGCGTAAAGCCAACGCCTTTTAGTGTGAATTTTAAAGATGGTCCAGAAGTCATTACACTACAAGGAATCGAATAAGATCCGTGCTGAAAAGGTCCAGGATTTGGATTGTAAGCTGATGCTCCAAGCGCAGAAGCCAACTTATCAGCCGGGCCATCGTCAAGGTAGATGTAAGGGGCACCTGAATCAATCAATGCATTTGGAAAGGAACCACAGGCATCTTGCGCTGAACCTCCATTTACACTGAATGTCATCCCAGTCGCATCAACCTGCCACAAAGTCTGAGAATTTATTGGAAAATAGCTAAAGCCTCCAGAATACTTTGTTGAATCAGTCCCTCCCAGTGTCAATTGTCCAGGGGAAGATTCTGCCAAGTTTGATAAGAATATTCCAGCAACACTTACTCCCAACTGATCCATAAAATTAGTATCTGGTTTCGCTATCGCAGAGATACCAGAAAACCCCAGCCCTAGCAATCCATCGATGTTTTGCAAAGGTCCTGTATAGGCTGAATTAGTCGCAACTCCAAAAGACATTTTGTGTACAGTTCCACTTCCAACTTGTACACTGCTACCATAAACATTTCCCGACACTGATAATCCATAGTAACTCTTTTGAAAAGAAAGGCTTTCAGATGTTATTAGACTATCCGTCAGGTCTACTTTATCTCCTCTCACCCAAACGTCACTTGATCCGGTCTAACATTAGCACTAGTTACATCAACTGCCACATTAAAGATTTGTCCATCTCCTACTGATACTTGAATGAGGTATATATAATCAAATCCGTTTTGGAGTGCTCCAGGAACAGAAAATCCACCGCTTCCACTATTGGGAGGCGTAATTGCCTGTTTGATAATGGGTATATTGAATATATTATCCAGCGGTACTGACAGGGCCAGCTGATATAACAAGAGAAATATGTTGAATAGCATTCCCATTCACCATGAGTGAATGCTGTTTATACCTCTAGAGGTCCCTGAAAACTCCCGTATATGTGCGCCAGATCCAACAGAGGCCTCAAAAATATGAAATCTAAGCAGAAGCTGCCGGGCCAGCTTGATGGTTACCTCCAACTTGATTGGTGGAAACTTTTGAGGCATCGATGTTTGATTTTTGTCAATTTCGAGTGAAAGACGGCAAGTTTGACGTGGAGTCATAAAAGGGAAAAAAGCGTGATAGACCCGGACCATCCATCAGTTTTGAATGTTTTCTCGTGAACTTTTATTAATCAAACAGCTTTTGCGAACCCGATTCGCCCGTTGAATTTGTCATAAATAGTATAGTACGAGCGACCCCATACCTGACCAAAGTTTGAGAATGCAGTATGGCCGTCAGCTCCGTTCCTAGATATTCCAGATAGACAGACACCGTTGTATGGAATAATGTAAGATGAAGAGGAAAGTGAATACTTTACCCCGTACAAGGTGAATATCATTGGAATCTTTGAGTTCTGCCATTTGCAATCAACAACGTACGATCCGTATACGTTACTGTAGACACCGCCAAGGAAAGAGTTCACTCTGTCCGCCAAGCTGTTATCTAAATATATTTGGCCAGTCCCAGTGTCAGATATTGCATTTCCTCCGCCAGAGCTTCCCAAGTATAATGGCTGCGATCCCCCAAATGAAAACGTTAAAGTAGAGATGTTGAACTTCCAATACGATTCGCTAATCAGTGGAACATAGGTTATTGGACCAGTGAATTTGGTGTTATCAATACCGCCAATAGTGATTTCTCCGCCAACAACATCATTTACAAAATGCTGAAAGTCAAAATTTGAAAGGTATGTTCCAAAAATTTGCTGCCGACCGGTAAGACCCAATGCATCGAATATACTTGCATCCTTCCCAGTGGCCCAAGCAACCCTGCTTATTGAATTAAACCCCAATCCCAAAATACCATCACCAGAATTGCCCAATCCAGAAATTTGATACGCTGATCCAAATGGGAAGTTTGTTATTTGGAAACCATCAAATAGAACTGGACCGCTGAATATGTTAAAGTTGACGTTTGCAGACCCATACTGGACATATGCAGTTTGCGACAGATTGGACAACGACGAATCAAAAGTGTTCAAAACACAGGCAGTAGGATTCGGAAGCATGTTATCACACTCACAACTGTTATCCCCACTGTTAGAAACGCAACCAGGTCCTCGAACAAACATGTCTGAAGAACCAGTATCAACGATTAAACTAAACACCTGGCCATTGCCCACTGTAACATTGACGTAAAAATCGAAATCTTGAGCATTGATTAAACTAGCAGAATTTTGCCTTTTGTGATGCTTGTGCTGGTGAATGTGTTTCGCTTTGTGGGTAAGTTGAAGCTTGTAGACTTTTGACAACACGCATGAATAGAAGAGCAAATGAACCAGTACAACGAGCATTCTATTGTATTCTATTGAGTTGAAATTTTTTTCAAGGCTCTTGTGTTTTTCGGGATGAAAGAGAATCGCTTCAAGAAAAGATCGTTCATTTGCTGGCTGCATACCACTTGCGAATCGCTTTTTCAAGCAGATGATTTTGAATCTACTGTGGACCGAGCTCCCCAAAGGATTTTGAATTTTAAAGGCTCAAAACGAGTCTACGATAGCAGCAATGAATTAGAACTTGATCGCATGTCAATTACTGAGCGTTCTGATTCACTTTATCTTTGTAACCCAAGTGGTATTCGGAGAGGTCTTTGAGGCACTTGAAAAATTTTCACCAAACAACGAAATGGCTTTCCAGTACTATGCTGCCTTAGACATTGGGGTTTGTAAGTTTTAACCCTAGACTTCTCATTCAGGATATGCCTACATATCACGTAACGACCTCAAGAACAACATGTCCCCCAAAATCCAAGCAATTTGGAAACACATGCTTTTCCCGTATTGTAAAGATGCATCCTATATCTTGTACGAGATTGATCCGCAAGGTGATTCGCAAATTGACTGGTAGGGTTTGGTACTCCAAAGGCATATGGTTATGGAGCGCTTGCACTCTATCAAAGGAATCCAAAAGTGAATTTGGAATTGATCAAACACTTTAAACTACGACTTTCACCTCATAACAAAGAGGAACCACTTCCAGGAAAGTTGACGGTTGCCCAAATATTAAAGGATTACATGAATTACATCAAAACCAATGCTCTTGCCGCAATGAGAGTAGATGATCCAAACCTCGACGAAAATACAATTGCATGGTAAGCGAAATGCTGATGATAGGGCTATTACTGTACCAGCAATTTGGACTGACCAAGCAAAGCGCCTGATGAGAGAAGCGTGCTTTGCCACTGGAATTATTCCAACATTCGACTCTGATAAAATGCGAATTGTACTTGAACCAGAAGCTGCTGCTATTTGCGCACTGACAGAAAAACGTTCCGGATTTGAACTGAAAGATGGAGAGTCTGTTGTGGTCCTCGATGCGGGTGGTGGTACTGCCGATATCACATCATTGAAAATGACCCCAAGCGGCTTACAGCAACTAATCCCAAGTTCTGGGTGCTTAGTTGGAAGTATTAACATTACCAAAGCTCTGGAGGAAAAATACAGAGAAAAAGTGGGAATGGACGCTTATCAAAGAGCTAAACGCTCAGATCCTCGATTCTTTGATAAAATCTATAGGTAAGATGAATTAATGGAAAGAGAGTTTGATCAAGTAAAGAATGATTTCAACTTGGACCCTACAATGGACGAAGTGCCTAACAGAGCCGAAATTACAATGTCAAATAGTTTATTCAATGCATTAAGCCCAGATATGCAAAATCACTTTAGAAGAGTTCAAAATGTAACCAATTTTTAAATTCAGGGATGTACTGATAAAGTGTACTTTTCTACCAGAGATATTGAAAGTGCTTTCGATCCGGTGATTAAAGTCATTTTCCAGTCGTTGCAGGAACATATAGAAAAGTTGGAGCAAGTTGAACAACGCCAAGTTTCAAACATCCTGGTTGTTGGTGGTTTCGCACGCTCAGCTTACTTTGTGTCTTGTCTAAAACGAAGATATTCCTATGCACTTAAAGTTCCAGCTGATCCAGAATCTTGTATTTTGAAGGGGGCCGTTTACTATCTAACGAATGTTATTCAATCTGATCCTCCAAGAGGCCAGCAAACTGCCCCAGCTGGTGATGCAGTTCCAGATGAAAGCTTTGCCCCTCGATTCCCAATTGTTAGTAGAGCAATGACCTATACTTGTGGTATTGCAGCAACAAAGGCATCTCCCCGCCCAGAACCTGGGTATATTTGGGATGAAAGAGCCAAAGAATATTCCCTCAAGAACGCATTCTTGAAGTTTGTAACTATAGGACAAGTAGTTAATCCATCTGAAGTAAAAGAAATCAAGGTTAGTCCAAACTTGGACACCAGCAGAGCTGTGACATTTACACTATTCTATTCACCAGACAAAGACCCTCAATTAATATCCGATCTCGCCCACTTGCCAAATGGAGGTCAAATTGTAACTGAAACTTTTTACGTCCCTCCTGAATATCAGCACCTTGGAAGAAAGAATGAATTTGTAGTAAGAATCAAGTTTGGAGAAACAGAACTAAACTGCGAAATCACCCATACTCAGAGTGGACAAGTGCAGCACTTTTTTGCTCTCTCACGTTGAATAAATACATTAAACGGCAAGCATTTTATTGGTACAAATTAAGCATCCACTTCTCCAAGGTTGAGTCTTGCTTTACCCAACTCGGCTTGAAGTAGTTCATCATACTTTTCATATTCCGCCTAAATTAGTCCAGTCAAACCTTTTCAGCTTCAAACTCTTTTTGCCTTCGCAATTTTTCCTGCACTTTACGCTGTTCAAACTCTTCAATTTGATCAGCCAGTATTTTAGAGTACTTTTGTTTAATTGCAAATGATTTTGCGTTTTCTTCAGCTTCAATTAGTTTGCCTTTTTCAATCTCTTTTTCAAGTTCGATTTTGTGCAGACGATTAAGCTCTTGCTCGTGCTTATTACGCTCTATGGCTGCTTGTAACTGCTCTTGGCGCACTTTAATCACATCCTGCATCAATTTATCTCTAGCAGCTTGCTCTTTTCTCCATTTCTCTGTTCTTACTTTCCAAATCTAGACTTAGAATTCATTTTACTCTATCTTGCTCTTCATTATAATATTGCTCCAGTTCCTTTTCTCGTTTAGCTTCTTCTGCTTTCTGTCTAGTCAAGTGTTCTCGGTAAAGCTGCATTTCTTTTTGCAGTTCCAATTTACGTCTAGAGTGGGACTCTTTCTCTGCCTTTTCCATTCTTGAAATTTCATCCAGTATTCTTAAATCATTATCCAATGCTTTCTTTACATCTTGTTGACGCTGAAGAATCTTTGCCTTATTAAATTCGTCCAGATCTGCTCTAATTGCACGCTTCTCTTGTTCTTTGCGCATTAGTATTCGTTCATCTTCCATCTGTCTCATTTGCATATCCTGCCGCTAGCTGTTAGTGCCTCCGTACCATTAATCGCGCTTCCTCTGCCTTTAGTTCTTCTTGAAGTCTGGCTTGTTTTTTTAATGACTCCAATTGTTCTTGGAGAATGACTAAAGTCTGGACATTTCTTTCATGTGTAATTTGATGATCACGACGTTCTCTCTTTTCTTTTTCTAATCGCCCTTGCTCCCACAGTTTATCGTAATACTCTGCTTCCTTCTTTTCAAGCGCTCTCCTTTCCTCCTTTTCAATCAACTGCAATGCGCGATCTTTTGCAACTTGTTTGACGAGAATCTTGCTTTCCAGTTGACGCAACTCATCGCATCCTTGTCTTTACGTTATCCTTGAATTACCTCCATTGCTGATCCAACTTTTGCTTCACGACAGCCTTTCGCTCGTTTTCTCTTGCTAATCGTAATTCGGTCATCCTCTCCTTCATTGCTTTAATACGCGATTCAGTGGTTTCTTCCTTTTTCAGTAGCGCTTGTCTGTAATATATTTCGTCTTGCGCTAGTAATTGTCGTAATCTATGTTGAGATACAGTTACTTTTCGCGCCTTTGTTCTAGCTTATTGTTTTCAGTCCCTCTTAGAGCATTTAGTTTTTGAAGAAACCGATTCCTGTTTATTTTAAATGTAGTAGACTGTTCGAATTGAGACTAGGGTTATCAGATCCGTACTTTGCGATCCATATTCTCGTAGTACTGTCTGGTTTCTATTACTTGCTGTCGCAAATCCTCATCCTTTCGTCTATTTGTAATTAGAAAGTCAGATCTTGCCCCCGATGGTTTCTGTACTGTCAATTGCGGATGGTACCTTGAAAAGAGATGTCATGAAAAGTAAACTTTTTCTCTAATAATGACGTATCACCAAACAGAAAGAAATTTCAATTTTTTTAAAAATGTGTAACCCAGTATGATTTATTAAAAAAGCTCTACAACTCGTCAGCGTATGGGAGACGTAGAAGATTTCCTGAAGCGACAACACTTGGTTTAGATGCAATGGCGGCTTTGACAATCTGAATTAATCAACGATTACCTTTTGAACGTCTGCAGCAGTGACGGATTTGATATTGGCGACATCTAATAGCTGAGTGGTTTTTCCAGAAGTAGCTTCCTTTCCAAGAGCTTCAACTAAGCCTTGGCGGTTTAATTCTGTTTCTGCGGTAACAACTGCGGCTTTCTTTGCAGCTTCAAACACATCGGCTGGGATTGCGGAAGCAAATCCTTTGAGAGCTGCAATAGACTTTTGGACAGCAGCTTTAATTTCACCAGTCTTTCCTTCAGCAATGAATCCAACCAAACCAGTGTCAACATAAGAGTTGCTGAATCCTGAAACCACGGTTGATTGCTCGCTTTGGCTTCCCCATTTGACATTTTGTACTTGGTCTAATAATGCACGTAATACCAATGAAGCGCTATAGTCTTCGGAGGTATAAGCTACACCAGGATATGCAACAGCATATAATGCTAATGAGTTTGGACCGGCTTCTAAGCGAGCTTCTCCTCCAAAGTATTTTGCTTTTGGGGTTTCGATTGCTTCTTTAGCAAATGAAACCTTTGATAATGCATTTTCAACTACTGCTTGCAAATCTGTGTGTGCAACTCCTGTAGCTACGACAGCGATGCGATCTGGAGTTAAATATTTTGAATGGGCTTTAACTTCTGCACGGGTAAATCCGGATAGTGCTTCTTTTGAAGCAAAAACACTGTTCCCTAAGCCAGTTCTGAATGCGACTTGGTGCAATTTTTCAAAAGTTTGAACATGACGGCAAGCTAATGCTGAAGCGGATTGGCTGGCAGTGCCATTGAGAGCATCCAAGAATTCATAAACTTCCAATGATGGGTTGAATACTTGTGAAATTAATAAAGGAACTGCATCGACACTGTAATTAATCACTAATCTTACACATCGTCACGTAAAAATTCTGAACCCACACTGATGTGTTCTCTTGAAACAGTGGTATAAAGGCTGTTTCCTCTTAATTGGGCTTCTAATACATTGCGAACTGCACTATCTCCTGGGGTGTCCTATGATTATTTGCAATTGTACCCTAACCAACAAGCGCTTGTACAAATGAGCTACACCCGGTGCGTCAGGAGATTCGTATCTAGAACCTGCCTTTAAATAGACAGCGACGGATGAAACTGGTCCTAAATGATCGTAGGTGGCCAATGTAACACCTGAAGGAGTCTTTGAAACTGTTTTAACTGCCTTTGGTGCAGCAGCAACTTGTTCTCCCTTGCGGTTGTAACTAACAGATGATTGTGCTCTGATTTGATTTAAAATAGTACGATTTCGAAGCATGCTGTGAAAAAATTCCAGATGAAAAAAATGATTTTCGTTCTCCAGCCATAATTCACTTTAGGGTGGCTGAAGTGGAATAAAAGCACCGTCGACAGTGGAATGAATAATTTATTACATTCTGAATACTCCAAACTTGGTTTCTTCTGGTTTTGAATTCAGGGCGGCGCTCAAAGCAAGTCCCAGAACTTTACGAGTATCTTGAGGTTCAATGATACCATCATCCCACAAGCGAGCACTAGCGTAGTATGGATGCCCTTCATTATCATACTGCTTTTGAATAGGCTCTTTGAATTTCGCTTCGGCTTCTGGGCTCCAATTTTCACCCCGCTTTGCCTTGGCATCTCTAGTGATCTGAGCAAGAACTCCAGCAGCTTGCTCTCCGCCCATCACTGAAATGCGAGAGTTTGGCCATGACCATAGGAATCTAGGGCCATAAGCTCTTCCACACATTCCATAGTTTCCTGCACCAAATGAGGCTCCACAAAGAACCTACGCGTTAGTCAAAATATACAGTGAATTTAGGAACTTTGGCTGAAGCAACTGCGTTCACCATCTTTGCTCCGTTCTTTGCAATACCACCAGCTTCTGCAGATTTACCAACCATGAACCCAGTAATGTTTTGCAAAAAGACTAGAGGAATTCCTCTCTGGGAACAAAGTTCAACAAAATGAGCACCTTTCAAAGCACATTCAGAGAATAGAATTCCGTTATTTGCTACAATACCAACAGGATACCCGTGAATTCTAGCGAACCCTAAACTTAGCGTAAATTACCAGTAACTAGTGTCTGACCGTAGTTTTCCTTGAATTCATGGAATCTACTTTCGTCGACAATTCTAGCAATTACTTGTTTAATATCAATTGGTTTTCGCAAATTATCTCCAACGATTCCACCAATTTCTGATTCAGGGTACAGCGGTGGTTTAGAAACAGTCAAATTCATTTTAGTTTCCTTCTTGTAATTGAAATTTGCTACAATTTGGCGACCGATTGCAAGTGCGTGTTCATCGGATTCTGCCAGATGATCAGTTACCCCAGAAACTTTGCAATGTAAATCTCCTCCTCCCAACTCTTCAGCAGTAACTTCTTCGCCAGTAGCGGCTTTAACCAACTAATATTAATAAAAATTACAGGTGGTCCTGCCAAGAAAATTGTTCCTTGGTTCTTTACAATAACACTTTCATCAGACATGGCTGGGACATAGGCACCTCCAGCAGTACACGATCCCAATACAATAGCAACCTGTGGGATCCCAGCACCAGAGAGTGTAGCCTGGTTGTAAAATATTCTTCCGAAATGCTCCTTATCTGGGAATACGTCTGCTTGACGAGGCAGGTTTGCACCACCGGAATCAACAAGGTAAATGCAAGGAAGATGGTTTTCCCTAGCGATTTCTTGTGCTCTTAAATGCTTTTTAACTGTGATTGGATAGTAAGAGCCACCTTTGACTGTTGGATCGTTGGCAACGATCACACATTCCACACCACTAACTCTACCAATACCGGTAATGATACCGCCGGCTGGCACATCATCATCGTATAGTTCATATCCAGCAAACTGAGATAATTCTAAAAATGGAGTTCCAGGATCAATCAATTGATCAATTCTATCCCTTGGCAAGAGCTTTTTACGCTCCAAGTGACGCTGTCTCGCTTTTTCGCCTCCTCCTAATTTGATTTGCTCTACTTTTGCTCTCAAGTCTGCAACCAACCTGGCTTGAGCTGTTGCGTTTTCCTATGTTACCATCTAGTACCTTGAATTGGGCAGAGTCAGTGTCGATAGTGTTCTTGATTACTGGCCCGACAGTGTGGAACCTCCTTCTTAATGAATGGGCTGCGATAGACTTGAGTCTCAACATTTAGAGTGAACCTTTTTTTGCCTGCTTCAAATTGCTAACGTGACCTTAATTTGTGCGACACACTTTCCATTCGCTGAAGCCAAAACCATATGAATAAATACTTTATTGAATTTACATGTTAAAACCAGAGTCTCGTTTGACTTGACAAAGTTTTTCGGAATCATCTATATGGGAAATCACCACAGAAATTCCTGTCTGTGTATGCACTTGTATTGGGGTATCGTTGGGAGTAATCTTTTTCTCGAGGGATGTAGTACGAGGATACATTCGTGAGATGTCTGCGGGCACTTGAAGCGACGAGCTTCTTCTATACATTCTAGGTTCGCCTTCTTCATCAGAATCAGGGAATATTATTCGATCTAGTTCGGGGATAATGCTGTCGAATGTTTCAACAAAAGTCTCCCAAAAAGATGGAGAGGGCTTTTTTGTCTTCCATATGACTTCTTCAGCATCTTTAGGGGAAGGTGGAACAACTATTTTTGATAGATCAGGCACCTTGGTTTCTACCTTTGGATGAGGGGAGCCAATTGGAGAATTTGAAAACGATAACCGCTTGCGATCTTCCGGAAGTGTTTGATAGGCAACATGAAACAGCTTATCAAATATCTGCGACAGATTAGTGGAGGTTTCTATGCTAGTTTCCGCAAAGAGGCACTTATATTTGAGCGCCAATTGCTTCCCCATTTCCAAGTCAACTTTTCTGTTTCCACAATCCACTTTGTTTCCAATTATCAATATCGACGGATTCGGTATCTTGCAGTTTGCTTTGTAAGCCTCCAACCACATAGGTACTCGGTCAAACGACTTGGAATTAGTTGAGTCGTAAACCACTATGCAGCCAATAGTTCTAACCCAGTGCGTTTTAATGGTATTCAGTAGTTCCTTTTTTCCAGGATTATCGATTATATGCACTTTAACAGACTTGCTATCTATTGGCAATACTGTTGAAAACAGCTGGATTCCATAAGTCGGAAAAGTTGGCTCCTGCTTTTGCAAATATCTCTTGATTAAACTGGTTTTGCCAACATTCGAATCCCCTATTACTGTTATTCGTAAATCTGTCATTGCTCAACCAGTTTTTTTTCTACTTTTATGTTCGCGGTATGGTGAAACCACAACGCCTACCATACACCAAAGGGCTGAGACAGCTCAGCCGTCCTAAAGGTCTATACAAAAATGGCCATTCCGTCATTGTAAAAGACCATCTTGGCACTTTGCCGAATATTTAAGCTAGAATAAAACCTTGCAAGTGGAATTTCATGTGGCGATTTACAAACACACCTTTTGAGAGAGCATTTTCGATAAAGTCGCGGATTGATTCCACCCGATTGTTTGTTATCTGTATGGTTTGTGTGAAACAATGCCCGGCCATTCGCCTAAAACAAAAAAATGAATGTCATTACGGAAGATAGAATAATACAGTCATACAGTCTATTAGAGAAACTGATCAATGCGCATACAGAGTGTCAAGAAACAAAAGAAATCCTCAATGAAATGCGATGGTCACCCTCCTTGACAGATTATCCAATACCAAGGCCAGCAGTCCTGTCAAAATCAGCCCCAACAATACGGAAAATCACATCAATACGTAAGCAATAATAATATTAGAGAAATACATAGAGAGATTATCATACAACTTTTTGGGAGAACCATTTTTTACCATAAAAAAGACCTTTTCAATAAACAGGTTATGCAAACTATCACAAGAAATGATCCAATGTGGTCTTCCAATCAAATGCTTAGAAGCCGTGGCATTGGGGATATACCTCACTATGAATTTTGACATTGATCGAGTCCGTAAATCCATTTTTAATTAAGCGATTTCATTCAAATCCGAATGCGATGGGAACGAGTACAGACACATAGTGCTGGGAGTCAAGTTCGGAGACAAATGGGGTGCCATTGGACTATCTCGCAGATTAGGTAGCTATTGCTAACAAGATTTGATGGACAAGCCAGTCACTTACAAGTCGCTGTCCGATTTGATTCATGACTACAAGCGATCCTATGAAAATAGTAAAAATTGATTAATAAGACTGTCACACCTTGGTAAAGATCAAGATTGGAGCTCCGGTGCCCCATAACATTAGCAGCAACGAACTCCCTATTTGGAAAGTAACTCTCTTTAAAATAGAAATTCTCAATCCGGACAGATCAAGGTTGGTCGATCGTAGGAAAGGAAATTGATTTACATGCGAGAGCAATAAGAACTTGAATTATTTTTTTGTTTTTTGAAATGAATCTGTTTGACGAGTCTAACCATCTCCTGGACGACACTTGGTCTGAATCTGTTATTCATCCCCTATTGGAAATGTCTGCTCCAAAGATGCTGTTGGAAGAGCTTGGACCATCAGAGAGTACTTTTGAAGATCTGGACTCGAAAGATATTGCAGATTTATTAAATCAAGTCCAAGAGATTTGCAATGATGATCAGGAAGAAGTAGAGGATTTACTGAATGCTGTCAATGCGGCTATAGATAAGGAGCCTGCGATCAAACTACCGGCAACAAAGAAACCACCTGAAGCGAAAAAGTCTGAAAAGCTGGATACGGTTTACAGTATTCCAAAAATAGAGTACGAGTCAATGTTTCTGGAAGAGGATACGATGATGGAGGTATTCCAAATCTCATTTTAGAGCCAAGTTATTGGAATAATGGGAAAGTACATGCCTAAAACCGATATTGAAAAAGCGTACAGAATTAGACAGGAGAAATCGCAAGATCAAACTCGAATAGAATCTCCATCTACAATCGACTATTTACACCGCCATCGACTGTATGAAGAAAACACCAAAATATTAGACATTGGAAAGATTCAGAAATTGCCAAAATTAAGATGATATACATTATATTTATGTAGAATAATAAATCACATAGTCATTTTGAATGATCCAGCCCCAATCTTTTGTGCGGGAGCAGCTCGTTGGTGGATATTGCTCCACTAGGTTAAATAAGCTTACCTTGAATATCACCCGCATAAAACCTCCATTTCAATTCGTGATCAAACAGGTCACTGACATATGTGTAATCTGGTCTAAAATAAGCTTTGATTCCGGGATGATCTTCTGGCCATTGCTTGAATTTGAATAACCTACATTAGGACAGCTTACCATTCTGTAGTACATAGCTCTTCCTTTGTTATTGCAGTACGTTTAGAGTCTTTTTCGGCGGCAACAAATGAAGCTTTCCACTTTGGAAAATAGGCAATCTGGTCCTTTGGATCCGAGTCCAGTAATGCTTTCTTTAGCTCTGATTTCTCTAGCAATCCTTTGATTGGGATTAGTCTTTTCTTTAGTACTGATTTGATTTCCTTTACTGATAGTGTATCTATAATGCGGGAATAGTTACAGCGGGGATGCAATTCCAATGCCATTCTCCACTTTCCCTTCCATCTGCGGTTACTATTATGAGACCAGATATACCAAAACTTTTTGTAAAATGAATTATCATTGGCAACGTTATTCCACAGCTGGGTTACTAATAGTTACCTGGCATGCCTCTGAGCAATTCAACAGCTCCTTCATATCCAAATACGAGAAAATGCTAATCAGGATTTCTCTAGGCAACACTTTGATGGTTGTTTCTGTCATTAAGGCCGCAAAAATCAAAGTGGAAAAATATCGGGTGGACCCATCTCTTTATGCGTGTATGAATGCTTCAACGCATTTCTATAATGCAAATCGCAGGTTTGATTGTTGCAAGTGCCAATCAAATTTTAGTGTCCTTTGTTAGAGGTCCAATCGATTGTAGTGATTTCATCAAAATCATCTGCCTGAAACGTCACTTTTTGATTTAACAATTTGCATCAAGGCAAATTTCCTATACAAATTAGTAAAAGCTTATTATCTACCAGGAATAACCGATCTACAGTAAAGGTAAGCGATAGAGGCCGTTATTCGCGAACAGATTAATATCTAGATGTCAAATCTGCAACACTCGCCAGCCAAATACTATCACAACAACAGTAGCCCATCTTCGCTCAATATTATGCTTCCAGAGCATGGCAATGATAACTCCATACAGGAAACTTTGATAGGAAAACAGCTTAATTATCCAATGGGCTCTTTCAATCCACACTCCTATATGCCGCAAAATCCTTATATGGGTCAAGACGAAGATACAGTACTGTCAAGAGTAAAGGATAATATCAACCATCCACAAGAAGGTTCTCCCCCAGCGCAACACGCTGCCGCGGCAGCACAAGGAGATCAAGACATAGCGAATAGAGGAAAATTAGTTTTGCCAAAGCTTAATTTAAATGTAAATGATTCTGGCGCCTCGTTTCCTGACGATTCTCTCTCTCCTAATGAATTCCCGCTGTCCACGTCAACAGTGAGCTCGTCAGCCACACCAAGAATGGCTGACAGTCCTAACAGCAAGCCAAAGCGAGAAAGACCAAGATCCCACACACCTAGACCATCCAATTCGTTCATTTTGTACCGAAGGGAAAAACATATAGAAATTATGGCCCAATATAAAGGCGTGAAAACATTAAATAACAATGTAATTTCTAAAATAGTTGCAAATATGTGGAGATCAGAAAGTCCAGAAGTCAAAGCCCACTTTTCCGCTCTTGCCGATGCTGAAAAGAGAGCGCATATGTTAAAGTATCCAGATTACAAATATAGACCTAGAAAATCTGTAATAAAGAAGAGTCCAACGAGAAAAACACCTACCACCTCAAGCAAAGAACTAAAGATGCCTGCAATGTCTCAACCAATGGGCATGGTACAACAAGCTTACCCTCCTAATATGGCAGCTCCATATTCTAGTATGGGGCAGCAAATGCATTGGAACGTCATGCCTCAGCACATTAGCCCAATGAGCCAGGGACACTATCAACAAATGCATTTAATGGATCAAGCACACCAGATTCCAATGATGGAATCTGAAGTAGAGCACGGATATGATATGATGGGCGGTGAACGTTTTGTAATGTCTCCAAACTTTGACAGCCATGAAAACTTTCTTCCACACGATACAATGTTATCTCCTGCAGAATATACACATTCATGGCCTATGGGAACTTCTATTCATGGGGTTTGGGACCTTGGTTTAGACCAAAAACCACTGGGGGAATTATCCGAATGAACTTATGATTATAAAAAGTGTATATCTTTTGAAATAAAAATACAAGTAAAATCGATGTTATTTTGGGATTTGAATAGGAATTTCACATTGTGTTCTTTCCACGACAAATCCACATTCGCGATTTTTGATAAAGAAAAATCAATTTAGATAATGGCAGAAGTTAGCGAAACCCCAGCGTACGAAAAAAAGTCATCTTCAGCAGCGCCTTCCGGGTCACCTAATGCTACTCCACGAACAACATCTACAGGACAGAAAATAGGTCCGTATGTGTTGGGAAAGACATTGGGTGTAGGAAGCACAGGTACCGCATGTTTAAACGTCAGGAAGAGTAAAGCTGGCAGTGCATATGGAAACTAATCAAAAAGTAGCAATAAAAATTATCAGCAAAGACAATCCAGAAACACCAGGAAAAAAGAATCCAGCAGTAGAAAAGAAATTGGATAGAGAAATTACAATTATGAAGCTAATTCAGCAGTACGAGAAGAATTAATCAATAGTCCGAACGTGTTGCAAATTTACGATGTGTACGAAACCAGCCGGGAGTTGTAACTATTCGTTTAAAGATAGATATCTTGTATTAGAGCATGTAGAAGGAGGCGAATTATTCGATTATCTCGTAAAGAAAGGCCGCTTATCAGAATCTGAAGCAGTCCAGTTTTTCCAGCAGATAATTTTTGGAGTAGAGTATTGCCATCGGCATCTAATATGGTAATTAATATTTGATTCAGCCACCGTGATTTAAAACCAGAAGTACTTTTAACTTGATGTAGAACTTGCTTTTAGATAAAGAGTACAATGTTAAAGTAGCCGATTTCGGGATGGCGAACATGATTGTTCAAAGTAAGATGCTGGAAACCAGCTGTGGGTATGCTTCGTGTAACATAGATCCCCCCATTATGCCAGTCCAGAAATCATCAGGGGAGAGAAATATGATGGGAGGACTTCAGACGTTTGGAGTTGCGGGATTATATTATTTGCACTAGTGACTGGAAATCTTCCGTTTGACGATTCTAATATCCGCCGATTGCTGACAAAGGTTAAAACCGGTGTATACCATATTCCCGAGCATGTTTCTCCAGCTGCGAGAGATTTGATCAAAAAAATGCTGACAGTAGAGCCAGCAAGCCGAATAACTGTAATTTTTTCTAACGATAGTTGCAAGAAGTAATGAAGCACGAATTCTTTCTCTCCCGGCCACCAAAGAACAACCAAACAGTGATGCCATCCATGTTGGAGTCTGATAATGTAATTCGTGCTTACTTTAGTTCAGTCAAGGATATCCAAAGAATTTTAAATTTGAAACAGATATTTTGGACTCCTTAACATTGTTGGGGTGGGACAACAGAGACAATTTGATAGAATGTTTGCATGCTGAAGGAACAAATGCAGAAAAAGTGTTTTACAATCTATTGCACAGAAGAAAATGGGAAATGCTTGAAAACTATAACAGCGAGAAACAGGATAAAGTGGATCCAGATGGTAGGTTTTATTAATTTCAGGAAACACTCCAGTTAGACGAGCCGATTCCTTCTGCAGTGATAATCTGGATCCTGCAGCCAAGCGTGAACCTACTGGAAACAGAAGGGCGTTTAGTGAAGGTGGTCCCGCACGTGCACCTACGATGACAATGAAGAGTCCGTTGGCAGCAGAAACCAAATTGTAATTTGTGATTCATAATAGGTCAACCGATTCAGATGAAGCAATTTCAAAATCTGGGTCACAATCCCCTCAGAAAACACCTACTATCAAAAAAGCAGTGGGCAGCAAGCGCAAGGGACCTTTGGCAATTAATACCATAGCGAATGGTGAAGCTACAGAGCCATCACCAGTGTCTGCTTCATTGAAAAGCCCAGCGATTGCAAGCGCTTTTGCTGCAATTGGCTTGGGAACGCCTAAATTCCATCGTAAAGGTAAGGAAAGAGTAATTCTAGGAACACTGGCATCTGAAGTTCCAAGCTCTCCTGTAATCACAAACACTCCTAAAACAAGTTGGTTCCACAATATTTTCAACTTTAAGCCTGATACCTATTATTTGGTTAGTCAGGCTCCGCTAGCTGAAACGCTTGTACAAACTGAAGAGTTGTTGAACACATTGCACATCAGCTTCAAGCCTGGAGCTCCGGGAGTATTGAAATGCAAATTTGACTCTGATGGCTCTTCAGATACTGATGTCGCCAGCACTGAAACTAAGGGGGTAAAGTTTAGAATTGAGATTGTCAATGACGAAGAAGATGCAAATAAACTGCGCGTGCAATTAATTCATCAACAAGGTAGGCAAATGCACTGACACTAGGTGCGTTTTCGATATTCCAGGCATTGGTTGCCAAGATGCAAACAAATTGGTTAAGTAGGGAAGCTCAATCATCGTAAAGTAATATATTCATTAGACAATTCAAAAATTTAACTGTTATCAATTTTATTAATAGCGTAGAGTACTTACAAGCGGACTGGTGGCAGAAGCGATTGAGATCTAGCAGAGAACCCGGATCTTGGCCTGCTAACTCTCGATTCTCTATCGTTTCCTCCTCGAAGTGGTTCGCAAATTGCCATTGGGAATATACCTTCAGCGCCAGAAGTAAGATTTTGTCCAGTTGCCCAGCCTATTGTTAACTTATTTTTACCATCATCAAATTCTTCGAATACGGCAATGATGTCGCCAACGCGACAATCCATTTCGTCGTCCATGCCAGCATCGTAGTCTTCAAAGACTTGGACTTCATTTCCTCTATCGCCGCCTTGAGGCTGATAATAATCAGGATCGTCTTGAAGCTCACTGAAAGTGTTCAACTTGGCAGCAGGAGGCAGTTGAATTGGGCCAGTAGGCATCTTTGGTGGATCGCTCTTGAAAATGGTACTGGCACGGATGGTAGTGAACAAACTTGATCTTGGCTTTCCATTGGAAACTGGGAGATCTGGTGCTTGGTTGTTTCCGGCAAAGAATGAAAAGAATTTGGATTTGCTCTTTGTAGCTCTTTGAGGATTGTAAGCAGTAGTTGGACGCTGTCCCATCTTGGACAGTCTTTGATAAATGAGGAAAGCAATACCCAGTACCGCCAAGACACCAGCAACAATCGATGAGATAACCCATACATTGTTTGCAGGTGCAAGTAAAGACAGTGGAGGCGGGGCAGCGGCAGCTGCAGCCATTACACAACAGAATTCATTAGGGTTAGCAGCACAGAATGCCTTTGTCTCTGCAGGACTCATGAAACCACAAGCGAGGAATTCAGCCTTTGTACCATTAATACATTGGGATCCTGGCTGAGCAGCAGGGTTGGAATTCAAGCTGTTGCAGAAATCATTGAGATTTGTGGTAGCACCACCACCAGTTTGCGCAGCAGTTCTGGCAGCAGCAGCAGTAGTACTTGGGTTGGCATCACAAATTGAAGCGTTTGACAAAAGACTTGAAATTGACTTTTGATGGGCATCACAAGTAGAGGCGCACAATACTAAAGGTGGAACAGAAGTGTTCTTGTATTGTGATTGGCATTGACTTGCGGAGGCTTCAATCATCTATATTAACTTGATTCTTACGAATGCGCATAGGGTAGAGTATGGGAACCTAATACCAGCCCCGTTAAAGTTTGGACATTGATATACTTGTTGAAACTGTTGAACGTTTGATTGAACTCCTTCGCTTAGAGAGTCCAAGTAAGAGTCAAGCGATGTCAAATCCTTGAATTCATTTGAAGGCAGAATAGCTATGATTAGTTAGTAGTTACAATACGCATCCATTCCAGCACAGTTTTTACTTCCAGCTAATGATATACATTGAGGATTGCTCTGGCCATATACAGTGAGCAATAAATATGAAATTAAAATCATTTACAAAAACTAGGAATTTTTGGGGATTCCCCTACATTTATTCATCTTGGCTCAACACGTCTCAGCTCGAAGAATGGGGGGCAACGTTGGGGGCAACTTTGGCTTCTCCAAAATTTGTAATTTCGAGGGGCATGAAAATTGGGCTTGCACAGTATGTAATTGCTTAGCTCACTATAGGAGGCCTTTATGATCTTTCTTATCGCATTAGGCATTCGAACCCTCCTGTGAGTTATTATGATCCACTTCTACTTTTTTTTCGAAATATCTTGCAAATGTTTCATCCACAGCGTGCGGTTGGGCGATTGGTGCCTCATGCGGACAATGGAAGAAGTTTCACTAATCACTCACTTCTCAAAGTGCAGTGGATCATAGTACGTGGTTACAGTCGATATGAGTGCTCCGTTTAATAATCTGCCTTTAACTGCTTGTAAATATTTCGTGAATAGAGAAGCCAACATTTTATCGCATTGCCTTATGTTTGCTACTCGCAGTTTGAGATAAATCCACTCGACCCTTATAAGATAGATTTCGGATGGTTTGTAAAAGATAATTTGGCTTTTTTCAACCTCAATCTTGAATGGGAGCAATTGAAGAAGGAAGCGCCAAAGTTGGTGCGTTTCTGTATTACCTATCCTTCCTCACAGTCATCGGAGCATCGCTAAGTTCCTTTTACACTATATTTCTACACTTGAAGAATTATCGCAGACCGGATTTACAAAGATTAACTATCCGGATTCTAATAATGTACCCATTGATGACCATAGGATACCAATATATGGAATAGCTTCGCTAGTATCCCTGTCGTCTCATAATTTAGCGTTTTTTGTGGATACTGTCAGAGACGTTTACGAGGTATGCTTGATCTAAGAAAGGCGTTTGTCATTTATTCATTTTTTACGTTGTTGATCAATTATCTGGATGGAGAGAGGGCATTGTTGGAGCTTCTTCAACACCGATTGCGGATACACCACATTTGGCCATTCAATTATTGTTTCCGACCACTGGATGTAGGATTTGTTTGTAACCATAGATGAGCAACCCGGAAACGTTCTTGAGGATCAGACAGGGTGTACTACAATTTGTGGTGCTAAAGCCTTTAGTCGCGGTAATGATTATGATTCTCAAAGCCGCGGACAAGTATGACGAGGGGTATATAGCAGTAGGATCCTCTTATTTGTGGCTCAGTCTAACCTATAATATTAGCGTTATGCTTGCCATGTATTGTTTGGTTCTATTTTACCTTCAATGTAGCTTAGATCTGAAGCAATACCGTCCAATGCCAAAATTCATTTGTGTAAAGAGTATTATTTTCTTGACATTCTGGTAATTCTAGTTAATTTAGGCAGGGGCTGCTGATTGCTTTCTTTACATGGGCAGGTATAATTACAGATGGGGATATATATTCCAAAAACAACATAGCACAAGCGTTCCAAGACTGTTTACTTTGTTTGGAGATGCCGTTATTTGCCTGGATGCATTGGTATGCGTTCCCATGGACTGATTATGATGACAGTCGACTGTCATCAAGACTTCAAATTAGATATGCAATTCGAGATTGTCTGGGAATAAGAGATATTATTTTAGATACAAAAAAGACCTTTTCATTCGGGCCATACGGAGCGATATATTTGGAAGATTCTGACGAAACTTTGCCCTTTAGAACACCTAATTCTCCAAGAAGATATGTCTTGAATGACGAAAGAACAGATATAAGGGTTGAATTGGATGAAGAAGTAGAGCATCAATACGCACTAGCTAGGGAATTAACCTATGGTGATCCAAAGTTTCCAGTGTTTGTTCATGAAAATCCAGCATTCCATCACCCACCAGAGATTCAAAACAAAATGAACAAGAGTGCTCAAGAATTCTATGCCAAAGTAGGCAATACGAGTACGCAGGCTTCCAGATCTGCAGATATAGAGGAGCATATTGATTTGTGGCAGTCTGATGAAGAAACAGAGAACCTAATCCAGCCGTCTAATATCAAATCAGAAAAGGGAAAGAATCGATTAAGATAATGTTGAAATAAAATGTTCTTTATAATTTAAAATCTTGATTTAACGAATTGGTCCTCGTAAGTGCAGTCTCAGGTTCTCTTACAGAGTCTGTGCTGAAAGAAATAATTGAACTACTGTCTTTGACTGAACTGGAATCGTTAATACCAGTTTCCATATCAGACAATAAATCATCCTTTTCATTTTCCACTATATTCCTGTATATCGCTGATTGAATTGGATTGTCTAAATCCGCTTCGATATAATCTGGCGGATAAGGTTTGTACGGCGGTAGTATGCTGACTAGAGAAGATCGGTCCTTGTACTTTGGGGGTAATGATCTCTGATACTTTACAATGCTGAATATACAAACTACACAGGCAAGCAGGACACCTGAGAATATAATCTGGGTTAGCAATGACTTACCAGCGCTGTTGATTTGCTCATGGTTTTACCAAAGGCGTCATGGTATGTCAGCGTTGTTTGGTTGTTAAAGTTTTGGTATCCAGACATTTAACCACAAAGTTCCTATCGGCCTTTAAAAGGTTTTACTCGGGGGCCGTCATATACATTGCTTTGGTGAGGATCAGTGCACAAAGTGGAAAACAAAGTAAAAGCTATCGAATTATCCGCGAAACCAATAGTATAGTGAAGGGCGATGCGTACCGGTTCTATTACAAGTTTATACTGTTTTATTTGGGGTTTCTTTTATATTTCATGGTATCACCTGACAAAAGAAAGGTCGTACAAAACACGTTTGATTTGGAGTTTAAAAAAGCTACAATTTTGTGTTTTTACATTCAGAAAGACTTCTGCCAAAATTTATGATTGTTGCCAGAGTTCAAAGCTGAACACCTCATAAAATCACCTGATTTCTTAATTTTGATTGGTCAATTATTTGAATGATTGTGTGGCGCAAGTATAAATAGTGATGCTCATGATTTCTAGATAATGAGCTCAACCTTATTACAAGACAAAAAAGATATCGAGGACGATAAGAAAAGAGCAGAAGATGCTATGAAAGAAGCAAAAGATGCTATGAACAGGGCAGAATTCGAGATGAAAGAAGCAAGAAATGAATTGAAAGAAGCAGAGGAAGCATTAAAGAAATGGAAAGAATCAAATCCTAATTTTTCCAGAACAAATGAGGAATTCATCGAACTGAAAGCAGAAAAAGAAGAAAAAAAAGAATTGTACTTGGCAGCACAAAGAATATATCTTAGCAAAGAGGAAACTTACAGAAGCAAAGAAGAAACATATCGAGAACTAATCAAGAGAATACCCAACCAAGAACTTGAAGAGAAAATTGCTTCAGTAATAAAGCGGACATTAGAAGAAAGCTCAGTATCTTCTGGCAAAAAAAGCCGAAGCACAAGCCAACAAGATGCATTTCGTGATAGAGTGAGGGAAACCTGTGGAGGTCGGTGCTTGTTGACTAATCAAACTTCATGGGAAGCATGCCACATAATTCCACACCGGGATATAAATGTAAATTTTGCTACTTGGGAAGAGGAGTACTCCAACTATTGCTTTATTAAAACCCATGGGATTGATGATGTACGAAATGGAGTTGGGCTTTGCAAAAGATGGCACGCGCTATTCGATTTTTATAATTTTACAATTCGACTTACAGATGACAACAAATATAGAGTGGAACTGTCAAAGTATTACAAGTATTCGGATAAAGAAAGAGCAGATTACGAAGGATTTATAATACAGTTCACTGGAGATGAACAGCAATGGCCAAGTGCATTTTTTTTGTCGCATCACAACAAGAATTTTGCCTATAGAGAGGCAGAAAGACAAAGAACAATAAAAGCTGCAGCTGAGCCAGAAGACTATGCAAAACGAGACTCTGATGCTACAATTGAATACCATTTCGAACGTCTGGACTATAGACAAACTGACTGGATTAAAGCCCAATCCAAAGAACATGAGGCTCGGCAACAAGATACAGAAATGGTTAATACTTAATAAAAAAGTTTCTGCTCTAATATTAGCAAAAAAGTTGAATTTTTCAATATTTGACTGGCGATTCGTTTGAATATTCACCACATTACAACGACAGAGTAACTGATATAGGCAATATGGCACACAAAAGAATAGTTCTCTATCCTAGACCAGCCCAATTGAATATTTTACTCATTGAGATTACTATTCAAGAACCAGAATGAAGACTCCTTTTCCAAACTCTGAAATTTTTGATTTTTTTGAAATCTCAATTCACGTTGAAATCAATGCAGATTGAGCAGCAAGTTGAACAGGTAAGAAATACTAAGAAAAGGCACTGAACAATTTATACGGAAATGCGATTGGCGACCACAAACTAGCGGAAAAATGGCTTTTGGACTATCAATTGAACCACAATTTTTTCCCAAATTCACTAAACTTGATTCAATCCAAAGTACACTTTATTAATTCAGAATCCAAATGCGCAATTCTTTGGCGCGCAGTCGATATATATGAATGTACAGAGAGATTGGGGTAAATATAGTTTGGAGGATCGCCAACAGATTGGGGAACGATTGGTTTCATTTCTTCATACCAATTTCAACTGCGCTGGATTTGTAATGACCAAGCTCTGTTTAGCAGTTTGTATTTAGTTGATTAGTAGCTGGCGATATTCACGATAAAATCAATGGATACAATACCCACAGCCATCGAGATATTCTGTCAGAGCACCACTAATTTGATGAATTCAAACCCAAACACTTATTATTTAAAGCTTATTATTCAGTTTCTAACGTTCATTCCGGAAGAAGCGAGTAAGCTGGGGTCATCACCAGAGAGTCTAATAGTCAAAAAGAAGATTGCCGAATACTCGACCTATGCATTTTCCATTATATTACCGCTAATGGATCATGATGATAATAGTATACAGGGACTGGCGCTTCATTGCGTTGCTAGCTGGTCAACAAATAGCACCATTAAAACAGAGTAACAATTAATTAATCAGATCATTGTTGCCAGTGCTGAATCTTGTGCTTCAAAAGCTATCCAAGTTGGATTTGATTGAAACGACTTGTGAAGTGTTGATTGTATTACTTTCGGACAGCAGACTCTCTGGACTTGAACAAAGTGTGCCAACGACAATGCTCCCGATATTGACTTCGTTTCATTCCATTCTAAACAATTCAATCTCTAGTATTTTTAATTAATGTAGATGAAGAAGAGGATTTCATACTGCCATTCAGCAAATTGCTTTGCAAGTTTGGAGAGATGTATATTGGTAATTGAGGCTGATTACAGAATTCTTGTTGCAAAATCTTACCAGCACCACAGAGTTTTTCGAAATGCTGATACAGATTACCGCATATCCTGCTTTATATCCTTCAAATTCAGATATATCGGAAATACCTTTTTACTTTTGGTTTGCGTTTGAAGATGCTTTGGATTCAAATACGAATATATATATGGGCAAACCTCCAGAGTTTGAAGCACAAGTCAAATACCAAGGAAAACAAATCCTGGCTAAAGTACTAGAGATTTTATATTCATCAATGATGTATCCGACAGATGAAATATTTGCTGCTTGGAATCATGGTATATATAACTAAACTAGATGTCAAGGATCGTTTCCGCAACCACCGCATTGAATGTGGAGATACTGCACTCTTCTGTTACTACAGCCTTCAAATGGAAGCGCTTTCTGTAATCGCAACGGTGTTCAACAATGAACTTCAAAAAGTGACAGAAAATCAAAACTGTGGTACCCAAGTAATATTATTTAACCGGAGGCACTAGAAGCAGCTTTATATTGCCTCAAGGCATTCTCTGAATCAATACCCAGCGATGAAAGCGATTTCACACCTTTTATATTCTCTGAAAAAGCCATTCAATCTATTCAAAAGGTAATTGGTGACCAAAGAGAAGGACACAAGCAGCTTAGAGTAACATTTGCTAGTGTGCTTGGTAATTTTGCAGAGTGGTTAAATATGCACACCGAACCGCTATCGCTTTGCTTTAACTTTTTGTTGTCTGAAATGGTAAATTCTCATGCCCCAATGACTGCTGCTTCTGCACTAACCGAGATTTGTTCTGTTTGTCAAGTCCCATTATCTAGCTATGCTGACGAGATACTAAATTTATGTATGACTACGCTACCAAATGTTCATAAGCATGTCCAAGGAAAAATAATTCAATCGCTATCGTACGTTATCCAAGCTTTGCCACCAGCTGAGGCTGCACCTAGACTAAATTATATCATTATCGGAATCCTGGATCAAATTGCGGGTGATATAACTATTAGAGAAGTAGCTGATATTAACTGTAGAATGAAGGAGATTCAGATCAGTTGAAGGATACCTTGCTATTCCATCTTGGATTTTTAAAGTCGTTCTGTAAAGGTGCAAGCCACCATTCACCTCATCATTCACCTACTAGAACATCTGTTATTGATATCGAACTGAATGAGGAAGAAAAACAGCTGGGAAATCGATTTGTTCAAGTCATTGGAAACATATTCCGCTATTGGGTCAGCGACCTGTCGATTACAATCGTAAATCCATTGTAACATCAGGAAATTTGTATAATCCTAAAAGACGCCTTCAAATCAGAAATTAAATTCATCAAAGCACAGTCCAAAATCATCTTGGAATATATTTCTGAAGCATTTAACCATGCACAACATGCTTGTTTGCTTTCCAGTGCTATCTCAGTCTTGCCAGCAATCAATCAATCGTCAGCACCGAACGATACAGATTTATATCCTGCTTCTATTGCAATTTGTAATACCTTTTCTCAAAAATGTACAAACCTACCATTCATGGAAGATAATTCTGATGTAATCCACGAGTTTTACGAATTCTTGACATGGCTTCTACGCAAATGCCCTTCAATCGTGAATGATTTCCAGCCCCAGTTTATCGAAGCATCTTTTAGGGACTGTATACTGATAGGTTTGTTGATGGCTGATGTACTAATACTTCAATCAATTCTCAAATTTCTGCGAGAACTACTTGCCCTAGGAAGTGAACAATGCCCTTTGGAAGAATTTGTGAAGTCAATTCTGTCGCAGATCGGAGAACCGGTGTTTATACAAATGCTAACTGTAAATGAATTTGACAATAGGGAATTGGAGGCGGTCAAGCTTCAAGTGTTGTACCTAAAATTGCAGATACTTTATTGTGCTTTATTACTCATTTCCCAGTCGCTAGTCAGCAACTATTGAAAATATGCCTTGATAGGGAAGGTTTCCCTTCGCAAAAAGTTACTCATGAAGACAAGGAGAACTTTCAGAAAGAAATACTTGGGTAATTGGCATTAACTATAGAACTAGGAAATCGAAGCCGTTCAAGGAAGCAGTCAGAGCGTTTTCCTTGAAATGTAGGGGTTTGGCCCAACTGACAAAATAAAATACTGGACTTGAAACTTTTTTTTGTTTTGTTTTTGATGGAATACAAAAACAAGTATATTTTAGCACCAATGGTCAGAGTTGGCACACTGCCAATGCGATTATTGGCATTGAAATATGGCGCAGGTACTAATCTATCTAAAAAGACATTGTATACACTCCAGAAATTGTGGACAAGAAATTAATCCGCTCAACAAGAGTAGAAAACAGTAATATAAGCTAATTATCAGGACTATTGGGAACTATAGACTATATCGACGATTCAGGAAATGGCGGATTAGTATTGCGCATTCATCCAAAAGAACAGCCAAAATTAGTTCTACAAATTGGAAGTGCAGACCCGGATTTAGCAGTTCAAGCGGCATTGAAACTGTAATTATGAATTCATTTAGACAAAATGATGTATCAGCAGTTGATTTGAATTGCGGGTGTCCAAAAAAGTTTTCTTTACATTCTGGAATGGGTGCTAATTTGCTGCGGACACCAGATAAATTATGTGCCATCTTGGATGCCCTAGTTGCAAATCTGTCTATACCAGTTACTTGTAAAATTAGATTGCTAGATCCGACTGCTGATCAAACAACGGAGGAGAGGACCATACAATTGTTACAGAGGATTGAAAAAACTAAAGTTAAAGCGATTGGGGTGCACTGCAGATTCACTCATGAAAGGCCTAGACAGCCTGGGCACTGGGAGGTATTTGAAAAGCTTGCACCAGCAATCAGCATCCCTTTAATAGCAAATGGCGATATTTACAGCGTGGAAGATGTCCATAAACTAAAATCGTCATATGGTAAAGGTAAACAGTCGCTAATCTAGATGTAAGCTCTTTTATGTTTGCCAGAGCTGCTCAATGGAACGTTTCAATGTTTAGAAGATCAGGAACCTTACCCATCAAAACAGTTATCCTCGAATACCTAAAGATTGCAATCGAGTATGATATGCCTTATCATAATGTCAAGTATACCATCTTGCAAATGGAGTTTCCCAAAGATGAGCGAATCGAAACAGAACAAAAGATTATTGCTTGCAGAACTCTGGAGCAAATCTGGTAGATGATTTTTAATCGTAGCGAATACTTTGAAATTACTGAATATTACAAGGAGACTGTTGCAGCGAGGGAGAAGAGAAAGTTGGCTTTATAATTTAATATAATTTATACACTTTTCTTGACTGATTAGCAGGTTTAATGGCTGGTGTCTCATCTGTTTCTTTTATGAATCTAGAACGACCAATATATCACAATTCAATGAATCTGCCTTGTATCCCAATCATTAGTTGAACTTGGCCCTTCAAAAACCAAATAAACCAAGAGCGAAAGTACAAGGATTCAAGTCCAGCCTCTTGCTAACTGGTTCAATAAATATCATAGCCTGCTCAGTATGAGTTTGGATGCAAGAGATTTCAAATGTAGTGCTTCAGCAAGTAACCAAGTACACAAATAATTGGTAAAAGAAAAGCTGAAGCACGTCACTCCACCATGGCTCCGTTCACTGGTTGTCAACTGGGTAACAGCAGCGGTGCGTCATAACACACATCCATGGATATCGTATTCTTTAGTGCACTATTGTGGACTGGGAAATTCGAGAGATTAGAAAAAAAAGTAAAAGTTAGAAATGCTTTGATTTAGTAAAAGATGAAATTGAGCTGGAGTCCTTTGTGAATAAATTGAAGCGACGAGATTGAAGCGGATTTGGAGTACTGTTTCTAGCGTTGAACTGTTGGCGGATTGGACTTTGGCTTTGCGATCGTAGTTGGCTTGAGGATTTTTGACTGAACAATGACGGATAGCCATTCAGCTGTTAGGCAGCAATTACCTTCTTTTGCGCAAAAGAAAACTGATTGTCCAAGTGATTTTGAACACTGGTGGTGTCTCGTTCAATATTTGCTACATTGTCGTTCTTGCCAAGTGGAATCTTTCGCTTCAATTTGTCATACATGGCCTGTTGTCAACTAAGCTTACCTGCAGTTTCTGAAATTGTCGGCTCTTTTCTGCGTACTGCTCAGTCAATTCATGATGGCGACGCCTTTCCATTTCGCGCTCTTTCAACAGCCCTGCTTTAGCTGGTAAACACCTTTGTTTTTATCATTCATGGCTGAATTAAAGGATTTTACCTGCAAGTTCTTGGTTGGCTTCGCGAATTAGCTGCTGCATCTTTCGATCGACATCATTGCACTTTTCATTCAACCCTTTCCTAACAATTTCCTGGTAAGCTATTTCTTGCGTGGTTCTTTTTAGTTTGATCTTACTGGTAGACCCAAAAGCTGAGTGCCCTACTACAAATTTCGGCAATGAGTTCTGGACGCAATCCGGACAACACGCTCTAACATTACATTCTATTACTGATTTATAGTCTTCAGTGGGATTCAAATCAGTAATGACTACATCATCCCTACATTAATCAATACCAACCTTTGGGTGAGGTTCGTTTCGCACGCTGGACATATCATTGCTTCTTGGAAATACTTTTGTCCGCATTCCATACAAAAGATATGACTGCATGTAGTCACTACCGCTTTGTTAGTAACTTGCTTTCTACACTGTAGGTTATTGCAGCGAAGGTGAAAATCCATAAACAATTTCAGCCGCAAGAAAGAGATAAAAATGATGGTTTATTTAGGCAACAAATCTCAATTCCTGAGTACGATTGGTGTGGAATTCATCTTTGAATTCATCATACAAATCTTGAATTGCTTTGACGTATTTCTGGTGTAACTCGTCAATTTGCTCTTCAGTAGGGTGATCTACCCTCTTAACTGGAATTGGTCTTCCAACTATATTCAGTCCAAACTTACCAACAGTGTATAGGGGCACTCGCTTTGGAATGGCGATACCAAATCTTCCGATAAATAGAGGTGCTGCACTTTTTAATACAGCTTTGAAAAAGTTGTGTAGCGGTTGAAAGGCGGGATGGGTTATACGATGGAACAATTCATTTTCACCAAATCCAATGACAGGAACGAGATGCGACCCTGTTGCCAAGGCAATCTTTGCAAACCCTTTGCGCTTTAACAAAACTAAATCCAAAGTTCCTGGAATGAGAAATAGATACCTTCAGTCATATGTTTGAATTCTTCTGCACCCCCTAATGCGATAATCATAGCAGTCCCTGGTTTACCATTTAACAGCCGCCTTTTGATAGATTTAGATTCACAAGATCCGGAACCTAAACTGAGGATATAATCTCTCCATATAGGGATCCAAAAGTTTGCTGGTAAAGTATTCATGATAATGTCAATGCTATATTAGCCTAAAAATACCCAGGAAAGACAGTGGCAATAGCACTATTGAATACAACATTTGCAAATAATGCAATCGCATAAACACCTATCGTTAAATCAAATCAACCATGTGGGTGATATCCGATGATATACTTTTCATTTGGATCTAAATCACAAGTCTTGATTAGTTTACCAGGAAAGTAAGCTTTGAAAGGAGTCCAGATAGGGCTATATCGTACGAAATCTCTTATCCAAGGAATCGCTCTTCCGTTGATTGGGCCTTTTCGATCGTACCACATCCAGCCGTAATATCCAACGATCAAGTATCTGCTCCACGGAATGTTGATAAAGCAGTAGACAAAAGTGAAAGGAACAACCACTAGAAAGAAGATGAACATCCATAACCACAACACCACTGATAGAAACTGTAGTTTCTTTTCGATAAAGGTTGGATTGGGGTAGTCTTCTGGTATAGCCTGATATTTAGGCTTTCCCGCCTTCTGTTTTGGTTTGTAATCTGCTTCTATAGGTGCATCTTTGGCAAGCGGCTCTTTGGTCATTCTTAGTTTAATTTTTTCAGAAATTTTTTGGTGGTGGATGGTGGTACAATTTCATTAGCGGGAGACCCGAGGTGGATCAAAAGAGATTATTGGCTGATGAAATCCTTCTATTCAGGTCAGCAATCGTCGGCGGGATCACTGAATGTGCAGATAGAACGTTTTTTGTATCAGTCAGAATTTATCCGCCCAACAATTACAGAAATAAGCTATTATAATAATTTATTCTATCAAACAATACTCAGTGGAAGCAGTCGGGATATCGGTATTGAAACATTAAGGTGCGGAGTTGCTTTTCGTTCAAGTAGGGTAAATTGTCAACATATTGAGGTCTTCCAATGTAGCCTAATACAATATCTGCTATATCAAAAGGAAGATCTAGATCGTGCATTAGTAAGTTCCCAATAAGCTGGTAGCAATGAACCTTTAGGATCGCTAAATACGGTTTGAACATTGAGTAATATTCTGTAGAGTATGAGCAGTACTTTTCTATCTTGATTCCATAGTCTATCAGCAGTGCTGCGGTATGCCAGTGCTCCCGTATTATTGCCCAGTGTAGTGCATTTAATCCTTCATTTCCCTTGATATTTATTTTGATTCCCTTTTCCAGTAACAAGTGGGCCATTTGATTGTCGCCGTTAATACATGCCAAGTGTAACGCCGTCATCCCATTTTTTGCAAGTTGATTGATATCTACTCCAGATTCAAGCATATATTTTACTATATCGTAGTGTCCGTTTGACGCTGCCTGTTGTAGTGGTGTGAAACGGTGATCTCTCGTGTTCAAATTTTCACCATTCTGGACCAAAATTTGCACTTTTTTCAAATCTCCTTCAAAAGCGGCTTCAATCAAATCTGTCATTGCGCAAAGTAAATAAACAATAAAATTTGTCAAAAATATTTCGCGTTGAGCTATTTTTCCCATTGGCTGTTTGATTGTTCCAACCAATCACAAGTTTTTCCCCCTGTTGCCACAATAGAATTTCCACTGTGGCTGGTGCTGAAAGAAGTTTGCGACATCTTGGAATGATTATAGTCTGTATCTTGACTGCGATCGCATGTAGAAATCCGCCTTCTATTTTGTAATCCATCTCTTTTAGCTTTAATTACCTGAATATGTACAAGACAAGGAAAAAATTGCTTTCGCATTGCAGATATGGTAGCCAGTAAGATATCCTCAAACAGTCAATGGGTTTAAACATTTTTAACATAAAATGCAAATCTATATGAACGGTGAATTAAAGTGTTTTTATGATTAAAGGTATTGATAGTGGCATTGCATATTTAACTTCATTTGTTAAATCTATTCCTGAAATTTAGTAGCTTCAATTTCCATTGATAGTAAGCATATGCAATCAAAAAACAATCGCTCAGATCGTCCTTCTTTTTTGACAGTTGAAAGGTTTCCAAAGCGTGTTTGCCCACACTCAACTCTCCCTTTTCGATCAAACTAGCCACCAATTCTATGCTCTTCTTCTTCTTTAGCTTGTAATCACTTTTTGGCAGTTCAAAGTACTTTGAAACCATTTGAGGCGGGATAGATTCAACCTGATTTACGAATAGCCCCGATAGAATCGCTTCAATAGCATTAGTCTTTAATATAGCATATGGTATACGCGTCCCTAATCTATAAGATTGCTTTTCAATAACATATTGCACATTATTTTTGGGAATAAGTTTGTTCAAGATTGTCGAGTAAGCTGCAATATCAAAACCCTTGGGAAATTGAGGATCAATCAACTTCCAATCGATTATATTTTTTGAGCTAGTTTCCAGATGAATATATCCTAGATTTGAAGTCCCAATATCCATTGCGATTATATCTTTAGGCACAACTACTTGATCACATGCATTTACAATATTATCAATCAGAACTTGGCGGGTTCCGGTGATAGGCAATCCAAATTGTACACAGTTGCGGATTAATTCTGGCTTCTTTAGTTGTGAAAGGTGTTTTAACATCAATCCAAAGAAATGTTCCGCCTCGCAAAATTAACAAAGAAATTTTCCGCCAAATTTTCCATTAATGTATAAATAGAATAGAGATTATTGAACATGCAAAATGAATCAGATCCTATTTGAAGCACTTGAAATTCTCACACAAGAATACTTTGAACGAACCGGCAATGAAATCGATTTGCATGATTTTCCCCCATACACACATCGAAATCTGCTCAATCAGCTGCTGTGCATTCGACCACCAGTAGAGAACAAGGAATTATTTGAAAAGATTGATTACATACTGGAAGCAGAATCATCTAAACGATCAATATTGGATGTAAGCAAATTTATTGGGAATGAATATGCAAACAAATACTCTTTATATTCTGGGGATATCACAAAACTATCAGTTGATTTTATCACGAATGCTGCAAATTCTGAACTGCTAGGATGCTTCCAGCCCTCTCACAAATGCATCGACAATGTAATCCATACATTCGCTGGACCAAGGCTAAGGTTAGCGTGTGCTAAACACCAACCTGGCGATGGAAGAGTGGGAAACGCATTCGTAACTAAAGGTTACAGTCTACCGTGCAAATATGTTATTCACACTGTTGGTCCTCAGATTAGACATAAGAGAAAACCTACTCTTGCAGAACAGGAGCAGTTGGCATCGTGCTATATACAATCCCTCGAAAAAGCAAGGCAAAGTGGAATTCCAAACCCTTCAATTGCATTTTGTTGTATTTCAACTGGGCTCTATGGATTTGATCAAGAACTTGCAAGCAGGATTGCTGTAGACACCGCTGTTAACTATATCAATGAAAACAATATTGAAGGATGGCATATAATATTCAATGTATTTACTCCAAAAGATGAAGAGTTTTATCAAAGTCAGTTTGCAAGACAATTCCGTACAGTATATGTAAATAGAGACAGGTTTGAAATGCAAATCGCCCAAGTTGTTGAAGCGCTCAAGAGTGCGGATTACTTGCTGATATCTGGTGCGGCCGGGCTGTCTGCTAGCGCTGGAATAGATTATACATCAGAGACTGTATTCAAGAAGCATTTCCCAGTAATGCACAACAAAGGATTCAGAAAGTTTTACGAGTTTATTGGGTTTAATGACTGGAAACGACACTCTAGCAACCCCGATGGTCTAAAATGGGGGTACTATTTGGATCAAATAAACCTCGTCAGGTACAACTGGCCAAAAGCAAAGGTATATCAAGATCTACTGGAAATATTCAACAAATTCGGAACACAAAAGGCTTTTGTAGCGACATCAAATGCGGATGGTATGTTTGAACAAAATGGCTTCCCTCTCGAATCGGTTTATACCATTCAAGGAGAATACGGAAAACTCCAATGCTTCAACAATTGTAGAGAGGATAGTGTATGGCCAACCAAGCCATATATAGACACTATTCTGCCTTATCTAAACAAAGAAACTCAAGAAATCCCTCCTAATCTTGTTCCAAAGTGCTCTAATTGTGGAGGGCCAATGATGATTAATGTGCGAGGAGGAGACTGGTTTAATGACAAGCCATACAAAGTTCAACAAGCAAGATTCAAAGAATGGAAGAGGCAAGTACTTTACGGTGTTGAACATGAAAACAAAAAATTAGTAATTCTAGAAGTAGGTGCTGGCTTCAATACACCATCAGTGCTAAGATGGCCAAATGAGAGGCTGGCAAAGAAAGATGGAGTCCTACTGTGTAGAATCAACACAATGGAAGAAGTAGTGGACTGCAACTTTTGCGGAATCGGACTAGACGCTACCGATGCCTTGGATGTGCTATCCAGCAGTTTGCATGAATAAAATATTCTAAAGTTTTTGTTTTAATGACTTTTGTGAGTCACCTTAGCATTTTTCCCAGTTTTATCCAATGCAAAAGATAGCAGAGCAACTAAAACAAATTTCAATTCAAACCAAAGATGTAAGAATCAAGCATTTCGAATATAAGCAAACCAAAATCTTGTCTTTTAAATTCACGGACCAAATATATCCGTCGCTACCAATCAAGGCAAGAGGATTGTTCATCAACCAAGACACAAAGGAAATATTGATCAGAGGATATGACAAGTTTTATAATATTGGAGAGAATGGATTGGATTGGGAGAAATTACAAGAAACTGTAGGTCCATACAAAGTTACATTAAAAGAAAATGGTTGTATTATTTACGTATCTGTATTGAACAATGAATTACTGGTGACTTCAAAGCATTCGCTAGGGCCTGCTAGAAATCTATCGCATTCAGAATATGGGCAGCAAATGCTTGAAAAAACCGTTAAAGATATCCACGGGCTGGTAGAATATTTGTCTGCAAATAATCTCACAGCGGTATTTGAATTGGCGGATGACGATTTTGAAGAGCATGTATTGGAGTATCCACCAGAAAAAAGAGGATTATACTGCCATGGACTAAACAGAAATACCATCAGATTTGAATCATTGGATATCAAAATAGTCAAGGAATTTGCTGATCGATTTGGATTTTTTAGTGTGGACTATCTGGAGTTTAGCGACATTTCAAAAGTAAAGGAATTTGCTGATGAATGTGCGAAAACAGGAAGTTTTGAAGGAAAAGCAATTGAAGGGTTTGTTGTTCGCTGCTTTCAAAGACAATCGTTAGAGCAACAGATGGAAAATCTAATGAAGGAAACCTCTCCATTCTTTTTTAAAATCAAATTTGATCAGCCCTATCTGATGTTTAGAGAGTGGAGGGAAGTTACCAAATCACTGCTTCAAGGGCAACATCGCTCAAAAGTGAAGTTTGAGTTATCCAAAACCTATATGGATTGGGTTTATAAAACTATGCGTTCTCAACCTCAAGTTTTTCAGGGATTTATGGAGAATAAGGGTATCATCAAAACCAGAAACTTGTTTTTAAAAGAAGTAAAGGGTTTGGATAGTTTTGTAGGTATTACAGTCTCTGATTTGTGCCAAGAAGCCTCTGGGGATTATGAATTAAGTGTGAAATCTGGGTCAATCAAAGACAAAGTTCTTTTGATTCCGATTGCTGTTATAGGAGCCGGTAAAACCACATTGGCTAGGACTTTGGTTAATTTATATGATGAAATCGGGCATATTCAAAATGATAATATTATTCAGAAAAAAAGTGCGCCAGTATTTGAACAGAATATCATGAATGAGTTCATGACGAAACGGATAGTTTTTGCAGATAGGAACAATCATTTATTCCAACACCGATTAGGTTTGTGTAAAAAGTTCAAAATGGAGTATCCAGACGGGGCTGTTGTAGCTCTAAACTACAATATTGATTCGATGGATAAAAAACAGGTGATTGAAATATCTTCAAAACGAGTGCAAGAAAGAGGCGAAAATCATCAATGCATTACGCCTACAAAAACACCAGACTTTCCTCGTATAATATCTGGGTTTGTCCATAAAAGAGACCCACTCGACTTGACTAATCCAAACGATGCATTGATTGACAGGGTGATTGAATTAAATATCAATAATTCAGTAAATGAAAATGTATTGCTGATATCAAAAGAACTAGAGTTAAATCAATGCTCCGTTGATGATATTGAAAGTGCATTATCAAAGGCTCTGAATCAAGTTGAAACTGTCTCAAAAGTGGTAAAAAAGAAGATACCAAGGTATTATGGAATAGAAATTGACGTTCCACTTTTACCAATACTTGAAGAAATCCTGGCAGATGACTATTCATTATACGAATCCTTTATTCAGCAATACAAAGAAAAAGGGTGGCATTCTACTATTGCATTAAGAACAGTTCCGGATCATCACCAGCTAATCAAAGAATATGATCTCAAATATCAAGATTTTGAATCATTTGAAAGAATGGTTGAAATTAAACTGGACAGACTTGTTTGGAACGATAAAGTTATGGCATTTTCAATTGTTTCCACCTATCCTGTTATCCAGAGTGCAAACAAGCACATGCATATAACTTGTGCTGTAATGAATGGGAAAGCTATGGACAGCAATGGCATGCTGAAAGAGTACTTTGAAGAAGGTAAAGGAAAGGCTATTCCTGTTGATTTGACAATCAAAGGACATATTAAAGCATACTTGTACTGAATAAAATGAGTCTTTTACTCAATAGTTATGAACATGCTTGTCCAGCTCAGTATGTTGGTTAATATCCGTTGATCTGTAAAGGTGACGAACAAGAAGGTTACTTGGCATAGATACAAGAGCGTTATCACCGCAACCAGGAAGCTCAAGCCCGTTCAACACGAAATAAGTCAAGATTACCAGTTAAAAGAAATTGGAAATTAGTTCTCACCTTTCTTGGATAATAGGTGGTAGTATCAAGCAGCACTGCTATCGTATCGACTTTTCATCTGTGAGACGAAAATCAACCTGCACTATTATTTAGGGGTTAAAGACCAGGTAATTACAAGATATTTATTGCCCAGATTTTTGTTTTTCCTGATATTTCAATAATTCAGCACTTGGTTAGCTTCATCTTACCGCAACTGCAACGAGAATGGATCTTCAAACGAGTCGTTATCCCAATCCTCAATCCACAACTGGCTATCCATCGTCTCCTTCTGATCCACATTCCAGTCCTGAATATCAAATTCTTGAAACTCGTCATCGTCTTTAAGGAGCTGTTGTTTATTCGTCATTGCGATTTCCAAATTAAAAGGAAAAAAAGAAGCGAAAATATTACTTGATATTAGTCGCTCTAGTTCGATCCTGCATCTCAAGATTAATTCTATTGTTTTTTCCATTGTATGCGGCTGCAAAATTACGCCCAACCATACTATGATTTGCCACCTCAAACTCCGTTCTCAAGTGGTTGGTTTTTAGCCTCCTTCTCTAAACAATTTTCATACTCTTCTCATGCCTTCTATTTTTTGAATTCATTCATTATTGATCTAGGGCTAGGGCTACTCTAAACAAAAGCAGTGCAACAAAAAAACTCTACAAAAATAATGCAAATGAATGGAGATTTCGGCTGGCAATTTAGCAACTCTAACCCATTCCTCTTCCAAGAGCCAATAAAAGCTGAACAGCAACCACATGTGTATGATTATGCCGAATACCCACTGAGCTTAACCTTTGATCCGACTTATATTCCAGAACAGCCTTTGAAAACATTTGAACCTAAAGAAAAGGAAATAGATCAATTCGTATGTCCCGAAGATGGCTGTGGAAAGGGATTTAAAAAGAAGTCGGCATTTCAATCACATATGAAGTCACATACCGATAGTCCTAAGCCGTTTGTATGTACAATATGCTCTTGGTCATTTAGCCGAAGTCATGGTAATCGATCGTTTATTTAGATTTGAAACGACATGAGTTTATTCATTCAAAGGACAAGCCATTCACTTGCCAAGGATGTAACAGAGGGTTTTCCAGGAGGGATGCGCTAAAGAGGCATTTGGATACCTGGAAAGGCCGAAGAGGAACTTGTGGTCAAGCTGCGAATAAGAACAAGGAATATGCGTTGGATTAAATCATTTTCTGAATATATTAACATCTTTTATTTTGTAATTATGGCGGTTTTATAGACAGCTTCCTATGAGATATTTTGTGGTGTATTGATTCGCGCTGAAATAGACATACTATTCCAATAGGGGCTCGGTTTCAGTTAGCAGTTGTTGTGGTTCTGAATCATACTGCAAGACAAAAAATCCAATAAATATTAGGGCAGATCCTATCCCAGTGTTCCAGCCAAAAGGAGTACCTACTAAAACCCAATCCACCAAGCTAGTCAAGGGAATAGAGACCAAAATACCTATTGCAGCTGTTACTGGTCCTGCAAACGTAATGACCAGAAGAAATAGCGCATTAAATATCATCCCTAGTAAAGCAACCAACAAGATATACGGCCAAGCTTCAATAGGCGGTAGCTGGAATGTTTCAAACCCAGTAAAATGAAAAATAGGAAATAGGATAGGTCCCAACAGTATCGTAACCACTCCAATACGTCCAGTGATGTTGATGGAAAAGAATAATGATGGAGTAAAGGTAATCCCAATCTTTGTATATATAACTTCGTAAAATGCCACACAAAAGGATGAGATGATAGCGCTCGCGTACCCTATAAACTGGTCGCTATGTCCTGAAACTGAAATTCTGGGGCCAAGAGATATACACGCAATTCCAATTATACTTATACCAACTGCGGATAGCTTTAGCCATTTAAACTGTTCGTTTAATAGCAAAGTGGACAATACATAAGTAAAGAAACAGCTAGTATTGTAAATCTACATTAAGGAATAAATACTGCAGTAATATCCCCAATAGGTATCTTGGACACACTGATATACCAGAATAATGATGCGGATGTGAATAATATCGTCAAGATTGTCATTCTCTGCCAAATTCCAAACTTGCTAGTGTACGGTAATGTATCAATATTGCGCTGAATCAGCTTTAAATATTCAGAGTGAGAAACTTTGGTCCGCATGTAAATGTATTGGAACGGGAGAAATAGGGCATAAGCTCCGTGGGCAACGTACAATATGAACCATGGTTTGTAGTAATCCTTTGAGCTTTGAACTAGCTGCACTAATTCTGACTGTAGTACAAACGAAGCGATGGCGAATGCGAGCAACCATTTTGATAGCGTTGAAAGAGCCATTTTGGTAAAACTTTTTCACGATATTTGGAGATGATAATTTAAACTGCAGATATTTATTTTAGCGGTACTTCTGCAATGGTAGCAGAAGATTGTGGTTCTTCAATTTCAGTTCCTTCTCTGTTGGTTTCTGGATCAAATCCAGCTTCCCTGTCGTACCACCGGTTAGTGTAATGGAATACCAAGGCAGCTACAGCCCCTGCAACGAAACCAATACCATCATTAGCAAATCCTAGTACGACTACGCCAGTCAATATCATGACGAAATACGCATCGTTTCTTTTAGAAATTGTAGCAAAGGATCCCAAATCTGCTGTGACTAATGCTAACTGCATACCAGCAACAACCAACATAACACCCACGATTGAATTTGGAATTCCTTTGAATACCCCAACCAAGGATTTTCCAAAGAATATACCAGCAATCATCTTTAGCACTCCTAAAAATACAACAGATAACCCTGATCTAGCACCAAACCTGTATTGAGCACCCAAACCGCCAGATCCAAGACACCAGGACATGGACCCAAACCAAACACAAATCAAGTTCATCAAACCAACACCCATAGAAACTACTGTGACAGAAGCAACTGGCCTTGCTTTTTCAGGGAATAAATCATCAGCCAATGCAGCAGTGGCAATCACAGAGTTCAGTAAGGTCAATGGCAATTGTCCTAAACCTGCTCTCCATGCTCCAGATGCAAATTCAGCAGCAGTAGGAGCGAATGGGGTAATGAACGAGATTCCAGGTGGAACAGATACTCCAGATTTGGCAATACTGATAACAATTCCAAGCAGAAATAGAACTAAAGCAGTAGGAGTTTGCTTTAGCTTCCAAGTAGATATGACAAACAGTGAAGCCAAGATTGCCAATACAAAATTATCAGTCCACCCTTGATGCAAGAAATACCATTGGTTCGACTCTTTGATCTGTGAGATACCTTTTGAAATCAATGAAAGCGCTGTTCCTAACTGAATTCCTCTGACTAAATATAAAGGAATAAGGCTATTCAAGTATTTGATCCCACCAGTTATTGAAAGTAAAACACAAATCGATGAAACGAGCAATCCAGCAGAGGCAATTTCCCCCATTGACAAATTGCCAAGTAATGCAATAGCAGCGATGGATTTCATTGGCTGCACGCTGATTGGGATATCAAAGTATAGCCCAGATACAATGTTGAAGATCCCTCCAAATAACAATGAGGCAGAAAGAGAAATTTGGTCATGCTGAGTTAATGCAACAAGAATAGGAAGTAAAGTCCCCATATCTCCAAAGGCCCCGCTAAATTCCGCAAGGGTGCTTCTCTTTCTAAGGTAATCCATGGTTGAAAAAAAATTAACAAAATTGTCGCATGATACTGACATTTATAGCAAGCCCCGCACTTTCATTATCGCAAACGTTGATAACGGAACTAATCATTCCCCGACGTAATTGAATCCATTAGAATTCCATACTGCAAAGGTAGAATATCACGGCCCGCATAGTCCTTTCAAAACCACTTTCTTTGAATTGTTATTGAGCACTTTTTTAATTAGTGCGGGGTGGCGCTAACTGCGGCGTGCAGTCTACCAGCTTTTTACAGAAGGGTTCAATCAATAGACGCATATAAGCATTAACAAAGTCATTTTATACCTTACTAATATAATCTTTGAACTGAAATTGTGCACAATAATTTTCCCGGTCAGTTTCATGTGAATGCTTCTTATCGATTTTTAAATATGGAATATGAGTTTCGCCTTACAACTTGAAGGAGCTTCTTTCAGGCAATTCAAGTACATTGTAAAAGTAGAGAGTCGCCGAATCCATTCTATTGCTCATACACCATCCTATTAGCTTTCATTAATTAAATTGAATGCGAACCAACTAAAACCATTAAATTTCAAACAGTTCGGAATTTTAGCCGCTTTTATCATTTTCACCGCAGTACAGTTTTTATTAATTTTTGAACAATAATGAATCACCAGTGACTATCTATTACCATTGAGCTTTTAATTTAACAGCATTTCGATTGAGATGGCGCTGCTGGATCGAATACTATGGGTTTGAATTTCTTGAGATTGTTGCAGCAGGTTCTTGTAAAATGTGTACCATTCTTCAGGAGGTCGGTAGGCATTTCTATTATCAATCGGACTGTTCTGGCTGTTCCTAAACCGAATGATTTGATCAGGTGCAGATGACCTGTTTCTGTACATGCGACGGTATGGAGCGTGTCTAGATCGCAAAAAGTAGAAGGTATGGATGGATTGTGATATCGTTGAATTATTATTGGTTTTGTTAGAATGCATGAGAAATTTTCAAAAAATTTACCGCTGTTCAGAGCAATTTGGATTATGGCGGAGTGGCTGAAAAGAATGTCTCTACCATTCCCAGCCATCCAAACTTTTATACAAACATCCGACTTTATTATAGTTATTTTAATATGCGTAAATCTGCTGATTTTAATCATGTTGCAATAATTGTATCTGTCGGCTTTTTTTCCTTATTTTGCGCACAGACCTAAATTATTTTCTTACTCGGTAGCTAAATAAGAGCAGGCAGGTAAGAAAAATGAATGAAGCAGTTTTTTAGCTCAATGTATACAAATGTGTAGGATGTAAGGAATACATTCCGACGAACCCGCAGAGCAACGCGGTATTTTTATTGAGCTCATTTAATATGTGGCCCAGAAAACTTGAACGTGTAAACGAACAGTCGAGGAACCCACCCAAGTAATTAATTTAGTATTATACATGTTTCCAGATTTATGTAGTGACCTGGAATCTCATCTTTTTCTCAATCAAAAACAAAGTAATGGAATAACATATTTATTTTTGCAATATTTAGTGACGGAGTCTTTCTGGGACAGTTTCAGGGTTGAATCCAGGCATTGGAAGGTTTTGAGCAAATGCCTTTACTTTAGCTTTCAAAGCGATAACTTCTGGGTTGGTAGGTAATGCAGCCAAAAAGTCCTTCATCAACTTACCAGTAGAAGCTTGAATTCTGAGGGCGATTTGCACAGCTTCATGCAAGAATTCAGCAACTTGAACTGCTTCGGCTTCCTTGACAGATCTAGAAGTCAAAGGAGACAGTCCTAAACGGATACCACCAGGGGTGAATGCAGATACATCTCCATGTACAGCATTCTTGTTGATAGTGATGTTAACTTCGTCGCAGATCTTTTCCATCTTTCCTCCGTTAATTCCTTGTGGACGCAAATCCCACAACACCAAGTGGTTAACGGTTCCATCAGTAACCAATTTGTATCCACGCTTTTTCAAGTGTTCAGCGACAGCGACAGCATTCTTGCGCACTTGGATAGCGTATTGCTTGAATTCTGGGGAAGCTGCTTGTTTCAAAGCAATAGCAATGGCTGCAATAGTGTTGTTGTGTGGGCCACCTTGGTTAGATGGGAAGACAGCAAAGTTAATTTTTTCTTCCAAGTCAGAGTTCTTTTCTCCCTTTGGAGCTCTTTGGAAAAAGATTAATCCAGCCCTTGGACCACGAAGAGTCTTGTGAGTAGTGGTGGTAACGACATCACAGTATTCAAATGGATTGGCAGCTTCAGAAGCAGCAACTAAGCCAGAGATGTGAGCAATATCTGCCATCAAGTAAGCGCCATGCTGGTCAGCAATTGCACGCAAACGAGCATAGTCCCATTCTTGAGGGTAAGCAGAAGCACCACAGATGATTAATCTTGGTCTGAAAAGTTTGGCATTTTCTTCCAATCTGTCATAATCAATATATCCAGTCTTCATATCAACTTGATATGGAAGCGATTCAAAGTAGATAGCAGAGGATGATACCTTCTTTTTGGCGGTAGCATAACCGTGAGTCAAGTGACCACCAGATGGCAAATCTAATCCCATAATTCTGTCACCTGGGTTCAAGATACCAGTGTATGCAGAAAAGTTGGCAGTAGAACCAGAGTATGGTTGTACGTTAACGCCCCATTTAGTAGGATCCAAGTGGAATGCAGCCAAAGCTCTTTCTCTGCAAAGGTTTTCAAGAATATCGACATATTCATTACCACCGTAGTAGCGAGCACCTGGAAGACCTTCAGAGTACTTGTTGGTGAGAGCGGATCCATTGGCTTCCATTACAGCTTGGGAAGTAAAGTTCTACCGTCAAAATGCAATTACTTCAGAGGCGATCAATTCCAAGCAGGTGTATTGTCTCCATTTTTCTTGTTGGATGAGATCAAAGACAGCAGGATCTTCTTGTTCAAGAGCAGTATTAAGGCATTTGTTCCATGGGTCAACTTGTCCAATAGTCATTTTTTGCTTCTTGTTTGGGGTTGAGGAAGTTTCTGAAGATTTTGTTTTTTTTGCCATACTTAAATAGTGGCTCACGATCTGGCTTACGTAAGAGAGAAATGGTGATGGAAAATCATTGAATGGTGACTGGAATCCAGTCCAAAAAGGAAAATTAGACAGTAGCTTATCCGGTCATGGTGATATATCCCTAGCGTTTTTGGCAATGTAACTGAGCAGCTCAACTGATTTCAAGACCCTGAATCAGCGGATGATGAAAAAAAAGATGATTGAAAAAGGGAATTTTCAGAGAAAATTTTATTGCGGTTATGCTTGATTCTCCGCCCTACTGCTGCGAGTCACTATAGTTCTAGTAGGTCTAGGGGTTTCTTTTTTAGCTGGGGTTTTGCGGCCACGAGCTGGAGTTTTCTTTGATTCTTCCTCTGCAATTTTTTTGCCAACTCTCTTTCGTAAGGGTGTCTCCACCTCCAGGCTTGCTTCCTTTGCTTTCCTGGCTGGTGTACTTCTAAGTCGAGGCCTGTCTTCTTCTGAAGTATTGCTCTCATTGGTTGGCTGTCTCCTTCGAGGCTGACGTGGTGTTTTTCTAGCAACAGGCTTTGCTGGAGAATCGACAGGTATTGGGACTTTGATTTCTGCAATTATTTCTTTTGGTAAAGACCTAGGAGACTCCCGTATAACTGGTGACGGGCGAGAAACTGAGGCGGCAAATGGAGAGCGATTCACTAATGGAGGTGCAGCTGGCGATTTTGGAGTTGCAGATTTAAGATGATTTTGGTTTGATGATTTTTGAGCAGAACTGGTTGGTGTTGACTGTATAATTGGAGATCTTGAGAGTGAGCTTTCTACAGACTGCTGTGTATCAGACAACTCCAGGGCTGCGCTATAAGACGAATTAAGGGTTCTAAATTAAAGAGCTTTTACGATTTATCTGAACGGATTGAGCTTGGTAGAACAGCACTAGCAATGGTAGGTGTTTGAATGAGTGGAGTTCTTGATATTGGACTTGGTGCATTGTTTAACTTTTGACTTTCAATTGGATCGAGAGATTGGCGCTTGTTTGGTAATTGATGAGACCTAACATTAAATTGTCTTTACGTAATGTCAGATCGTTGAGTTACAGGAGGTTGCATGAATGGTGAGGCAGGAGATTTCGGAATAATAACAGGCGTTTTTTCTTTCACCGACGAAGCAGCGGAATTAGGAATTTTTAATGGAGTTTTAAACGTATCTTCTGAAACTTCATCTACATCCATTTCTTCATTGTCATTGACAGGCACAGATTCATGTTGGATAATATAGTTTTCTTGTAGTACCTTCAGTAATACGGTACTGTCCTGCTTATTGGATACAACTGCAGATATTGGTTCCGGTTTGGAGGTTCTTCCCATCACTAAAGGCTTTCTGAATGTTTGACTGACAATAGTTCTTTGAAGTGGAGGAAGGGCAAGCTCCACATTCTTGATCATATTATCTATCTGCTCGTCTTCAATTGGAGACGGTATATCAAGAAAGATCTTTTTGTAAGCTTCAACCGCTTCCGTATATCTACCCCTTTGAATAAAGAAAACTAGCAAAAACTTTTTAGGTTGAACGCGGTTGCTTTTCGAGCAATAGTCAATTAGGCAAGATTCCTCCAGCGGTAACAGTGGTGCCTTTACAAGCTGGTCCATAAGTACAGGAGAATGTTCTAAATTAGTGCCAGATACCATTGAATACTTGATCCAAAATAGCAGGCATTGATATTGAAATATCAACAGAATAAGCTTTCTGAAACTCGAGTGCGCCAAGTATGTCAACCTTACAGTAAATTTGATGAACAGCGTCAATAATATCGTCCGACCATAACGAAATTGAAGATGCTTGGATGAAATCAAGTGCCAACTTGAATCTTTCCTGTCGATACAAATTTGTGATAATTTTTTCAATCCAATTGCATGGCTTTTCAGGATTATCACTCAAATCAACTGAGGGATCAGATAGGAACTTTATGGCATCCTGAGTGTTAAGGCAATCTACCTGAAACTTTCCATTATCAAAATCCCAGAAGCCATTAACGCCATAAACAAAAGATTTTGCTAATCCGTAGTATTTCACGTAGGCCTCTGCTTTTGCTTCACTAACATTCTTTAGCATATAAAATATCTGAATTAAAGAAATGTTACTATTGAATGCTTTAGTGCAGTTTGATACTCTCCATTACATACTGCGTTAAACAAAGTTTCCAGCTGATTGGCATCTCGTGGAGGATACCAAGCTTGCGGGATATCACACGTGTACAATAATTTATCAAAAAACAGCTCTCCGCCCAACTTTTCACGATTTTGCATAATTTCCGCACTTTTTGCAGGTCTATAAGGTCCAGATTCAAAACTTAAATCTCTTCCAAACCATTCCAAAAATTCCGGCAACTAATTTTAGAGTCTAGTTACAGTTGCTTGCACTGCATCTGCATCCTCCTGGTCAGATATAAATGTTCCAAGTCCGTTAGAGTACAGAACCAGAAAATGTCCTCCAACTGATGAAATATTAATATCCAGTATCTCGCCATTTGTTTCTGGGATATAAGATCGAGACAAGATTTCGTTTGCTTCTGATGAATATATATCAAGTGTATACCCATTTTCCGAATGATAAACAGTGTAAATGTTGTATCCTTCATCATCTAAGTTAATTGAAAGTGTACTTTGAACCAGTTTCGCTATTACAAGTTCTCCGTCTTCATACTCCAAGCTCCAATCGACGTTTTCGTTCAGCTGAGCAGAAAAATTTTCATCAATACTGTAAGTTGAAATAAGTGGAATTTCAGAGCTTTTGTCAACAATCAAGTACTTTTTAGTATCACGATCACCGTGACCAACAATCATACAACTTGGCCCACCTTGATAATCTATTGCATATTCCAAGTAAGAAACCGGTCCTGGTGAAGCTATCTTTGATAAATATTCTAGTTCCTGCCCGCTTAACTGATAGATTTCTACTATCCCTGCTTTTGTTCCAATCAAAACAGTAACTCCCGCTTGAAATGGATGCGAATCTATCCTTACACACGTAATCTACATTAGCGAAACTATACAGTCGGGTCACTCAAATTCGAGAGGGTAAAGTTGTGAAAAATCGTATATTCGATTTTAATTGGAAAATCCCCACATATTTTTAACCCCGCCATATGGAATCTTTCCTCTTCAGTAAGTACAAAGAATGTAAACCCGTCCTTGTTACAACTGCTGGAGATTTGAAGGTCAGTGTATTCTCCTTTCAATTCAAATTTCAGCCGTCTGGCTTTTGAATTGTAAATATCATACAGCCACAAGTATTTTTCGTTGTTCCTCTGATCTTTGGTGAGAAGCAGCAAATAATGCCTACCATTGATTTTTGAATGGGCTGCAAATTGAAAAACAGCCTGCGTTAGTATTAGTTACATTTGGTGAGAGCGTTTCAGAGTATAATGAAGATATGATAGCCCCGTCTCCTGCTTCGAATGTGCGGATTTGAATTCTACGTTCGTCTAGCCGGTATAGCCAAGTTGAATTGCTTTTCGATTCCGACTCTGTTGGATACAAATTCCTCTTTTCCTTTTGAACAGTAGCATAGGTTGTGGCGAATCTGCCTCTGCGACTCTGGTCTGAAAAGTCTATAAATTCATCCATTGCAGATCGTGCTCGTTTTTTTTGTTTACTTTTGCTCACAGACAATTTTAAGGAATGATTTTTATTTCGATCGATTATACTGTAAAGGATAGTTCAGTTCAACATTGAAGGCTTTTGCGACGTCGGCAACAAAAGTTGGGTTTCGCAAGAACTCTCTCCCGACCAAGACCAAATGTGCGCTCTTTCGCTCAAGAATGGTATTGGCGTATTGCGGATCTTGAATACCGCCAACTACAGCTACAGAGATATCGTGTACTGACTTTGCGATTTTATCAGAAAAAGGAACGTTCCTTTGATTAATATCGTTTACCATCCTGGTCCATGATCGTGTGCTTTCTCGCTTGGTCCTCCCACTGTTCCATGCATCTTTTGGTGAGGAACTAGCCCAGCCGAAGAACAATCAACAAGATCAATTCCAAACGATTTCAAAACAGAAGCCAACTTTACAGAGTCATCTCCATTCCAACCACCATCTGCCCAATCGCTGCAAGAAATTCTTACAAACAGCGGTTTCTCTTCTGGCCAATATTTCCTAATTTCTGCTGCAACTTCTCTTAGTAGTCTACTTCTGTTCTCAAACGAACCACCGTATTCGTCATTTCTGTGGTTGGAGAGCGGGGACAAGAAGGAATGAATTAAATAGCCATGGGCTCCATGTATTTCAACCACATCGAACCCTATCGATTAGCAACAATTACCAGCTTCCTGAGCTCTTCGAGCAGCTTGTCCAAAAGAAAGAACGATATCCTTAATGTCTTTCACGCTAGCTTCTCTGGGAGTACCAGCTGTTGGCCATCCTTGAATTGCACTTGGTCCTACAACATTATCAGGCCAACCACCATTCTCAGTCGTGGCCAATTTATCCCACCCATTTCCAGAAAATGGCGAATAACAAGACGCTTTTCTTCCAGCATGAGCTAATTGAATTCCTATCTTTGCGCCTTGAGAATGGGCATATTCTACAATCTCTTTTAAATATGCTGTTTGTTCATCTTTCCAAAGTCCCAAACAGTCTGGGGTAATCCTGCCATTCGGTTGGACTCCAGTGGCTTCCATAATAATCAATCCCGCACCTCTTAATGCATATTGGCCAACATGAACCATATGCCAAGAGTTTGCGAATCCATCTACTGAGCTATATTGGCACATTGGCGAGACTACTATTCTGTTTTTGAACTCGACAGATTGCAACTTGAATGGCGTCAATATTAATGGCAGATTTTTGGTGTCTTGTGTAGAATAGCTGTTGTTTACCACTTTTACAGTCATTGAGCTGATTTGAATTTTCACGGACAAGAAATTTCCACCCGACAATATTTACATCAAGCGGAAAAACATAATTAACAGCTACCTGAGATCGCGTAATACAATCTCTATTACAGGGCCGCAATAGCTTTGCAAGTCAAAAAAGCACTTGGCGGCCGAACCACCATATCCTTAAAAATATCAACAAAAAATTTTTTGAAAATTATGGACGAAAGGCCAGTAGCAGTAGAAATAAAAAATACAGCGGTTATTGGAGATCAAGTAAAGAACAAGTCGAATTATGTTCCTGAAATTGTCATTCAATTTTTAAAACCAAAAATTGACGAGTCATTGCCAGTTGACAGAGGGTATGCCTGGGTTTGTGTTGTATCCAGTTTCATTGTTCATTTTTTCGCTCTTGGGATATCATACATATTCGGAGTATATCTAGAAGCTTATATTAAAGACCCGATGCTGTCTTCGATATCTATATCTAATATATCCCTCATTGGTTCATTTACCTCGGCAGGGCTTCCATTCTTTGCTATTCCGGCAGGTAATTTGGTGGATCGCTTTGGACATAGAGCAATAGGAATTATTGGCGGTATTATGTATATGGTGTCACTTATTCTCGCATCACTTTCAACTACTTATTGGCAATTGCTTCTAACTCAAGGAGTCATGTTGGGTATTTCAATTTCTGTAGCATACTTTCCTGCTCTTACTATACTATCTCAATGGTTTGTAGAAAAGAAGGGGTTTGCTACAGGAATCGCTGTCGCAGGAAGTGGAATTGGTGGCCTTATATTGTCTCCCGTTACTGATTGGATGATTTCAACGATGGGAAGACAACAGGCGTTGTTGTTGTCCGGAATTGTGGGGGGTGCCGCGATCATCTTGTCCTCTTTGACTTACAAACTGCGAACACCGTTGACTGTAAAATCAGGAGATTACGGCTCATTGATAAAGAATGGCAGATTTAGACTGTTGTACGTGTTGTTGGTGATTGCTACCTTTGGCTATGTTGCGCCTTTCTTTTATCTACCTTCATACGCAGTTCATTATAATATGACCCCATCACAAGGTGCTCTTGCTGTTGGTATCTTGAACGGCGCCTCTGGTGCAGGTAGAATTATTCTGGGGTATGGTGCCGACGTACTCGGTCATATCAATAGCTTTACCCTTTGCATCTTTTTCGCAACTATGGCAGTGGTACTTATTTGGCCATTTGCCACTAGCTTCGGATTATTGCTCACATTTGCTGCGTTGTATGGATTATTTATTGGTGGTTACGTTTCCATTTTACCGAATGTGGTAATCAAAATGTTTGGTTTGGAGAATATTGGTACCAAAATTGGGGCAATCTATTCATCTTTCTTCCTGGGATCTGTATTTGGACCCTATATTATTGGATACTGGATTGCTGCCTTTACTACAGGCTCACATATCAATTATCTCCCAATGATCTTGTATTCAGGTGTCTGTTTAATAGTAGCGACCTTCTTGCTAGCAGTCACCAAATATATTGTAGGAGATCACAGTTGGCTAACTAGAGTATAGATTTATTTATTTAAATAAACATACATTATTCGAAAGCATTGCATACCACTGTAAACTTGGAACCGAATCCAAGAGTTGGGCAAATTCTATTTCGGCGAGAAATCGGTCGGACTCTATCGGAAAAAAAACACTGCCAACTTAATGAGTCACGCCATCAAATCTTTTTCGTTGCACCAAGTAATAGGATGAATCATCGCCAAGCGGCCGTTTCTCGCTCTTTATAAATCAAGCACGCCAAATTCAAGCTAAAAATATGAACTCTAACACGAATAACTCAATAGATCGCGTACTTTCTACTTCAGCACAACCTGTGCCAACGTGTCCGAAAGTCAATGGTGTACTTGTCCAGTATAAAGAGCAGCTATCTACCTCCGAGTCAACTCTTGGTAACTCGGTGTTTCCTGAAGTTATAGTACAGCTTTTCAAGCCAAAAAGTGCAGTGTCCTTACCAGTAGACACAGGCTACGCATGGATAGTTGTTTTGTCTAGTTTCATAGTACAGTTTTTCACATTGGGCCTCGCGTACATCTCTGGTATCTATATCGCAGATTATATCAAAGATCCAATGTTTACTGGTTATTCAACTTCAGAAATCTCTTTGATTGGATCATTCACTACCGCTGGAATGCCATTCTTTGCCATACCTGCTGGTAATTTGGTTGACAGGTTTGGTCATAGAACAGTTGGAATCGTTGGTGGAGTATTGTATATGCTTTCTTTGGTACTTGCGTCGCTTTCTTGCAACTATTGGCAGTTGCTACTGACTCAAGGTGTGATGCTAGGCTTGACTATTTCCATAGCATATTTTCCTGCTTTGACGATTGTATCTCAATGGTTTGACAAGAAAAAGGGGTTGGCTACAGGTATTGCAGTCGGCGGTTCTGGTATTGGCGGACTAGTACTATCACCAATTACCAGTTGGATGATTTCGTCCTTTGGAAGGGAAAGGGCATTGCTAGTTACGGGGATTGTAGGCGGTTCAGCGATTATCCTCAGCTCAATGGCATACCAAGCAAGATTACCCTTGACTAAGAAATCCAGCGACTATGTTTCTCTATTGAAAAACTCTCGATTCCAACTATTATACACTTTGTTGGTAATTGCTACATTTGGATACTTGGCTCCATTCTTTTATCTACCATCATACGCGGCAGATTACAAGATATCTTCTACCGACGGCGCACTGCTAGTTGGGATTCTAAATGGAGCATCAGGAATCGGAAGAGTGATTCTCGGTTACGGTGCAGACTCTTTTGGTCACATCAACAGCTTTACAGTCTGTCTCTTGCTTGCAAGTCTGTCAGTCTTACTTATTTGGCCGTTTGCTCAAACATTTCCTTCTCTAGCTGTTTTCGCATCAGTCTATGGTCTCTTTGTCGGGGGCTATGTATCTATTCTGCCAAATGTGGTAATCAAAATGTTTGGACTGGAAAACATTGGTTCCAAAATCGGTTTAATTTACTCTACATTCTTCTTTGGCTCGGTTTTTGGACCTTATATCATTGGGTATTTGATTGACTCGTCCACAACTGGAAACCAGGTAAACTATTTCCCTGTTATTTTATTTTCGGGGATTTCAATGTTTATAGCTACAGTTATGTTGGCGATTACCAAATATTTGGTCGGTAATTATAACTGGCTGACAAAAGTCTAATAAATTCTTGTTTCTTCTCGAACATTCATTTCGGACACGATCGGACATTTAAATAACACACAAATACATTTATTCGAATGAAAACAAGCGGGCTCCGATATCTCCAGTGACCCAATCCATACCCTTGAGTAAATTCTTGCCAGTGACAGCACTGCAGCCTTCAATGTGCCAATGGTGGGTCTTGATCTTTTCCAATTCTAATATCTAATTAAATATTAACTAACCTCGACAATTTCAGAGTAACTCATTGATCCAGGAAGATCCTGTTTATTTGCATAAATCAACAGGGTTGCTCCTGCCAAACGCTTTTGTAAGAAATAATTACCTCCTCTTGTAATAACGAGTGCAATTCTTTCTTGCATAGTTCCATCCTGTCATGTCGATCAGCGGAATCTACCACCCAAATCAATCCGTCCGTTTGTTCGAAATAGTTTCTCCAGTAGGATCTGATTGAGGACTGACCACCAACGTCCCAGAAATTTATTTGGTACCTGGATTAAAGAAACAAACCCATTGTGCTCCAGAGTCTTGATATTAAATCCGAGTGTGGGAGATATTTGTGTAATATCCTCGCCATTAATCCTTTTAAGGATCGTGGTTTTCCCAGCATTGTCCAACCCAAGAATCAATATTCTCACTTGCTTTTCTTTTTCTTTCAGCTTCTTCAAGATAGTCAATAAACCCATTTTTGCGATTCAAGAAAAGTTTCCAAATGAGTGAAATTGACGATATTTTTGGAAGAAAGAAAAAGAATGTAGAACCAGCTAAACAGGAAAAGAAAGATATAGAAAAGAAGGAAATACCGCTCAAGTCAGAGTCGAAAGTTTCCAAAAAGAAAAAGGAATTCAAAGTACCGCAAAAGATAAAAGAAAAGGTCCAAGTAGAAACAGTGGATTTCAGTACGAATGCGGAAATAAAGAAACCGAAAATAGTGGATCCAAACGATGACGGGACTTTTGCTGATAGCCGAGGTTCTAAACCAAGAAGTACTATTTACTAATGTAGAACAAACCGAAGACGGCTTGCCTATTTATCTAGATACAGAGTTGAATGTGGGACTAGACGGAGGCGATACCCCTCAATGTCCCTTTGACTGCCAATGCTGCTTTTAATATATTCATCAATTTATTACGACAAAACTCGTATTGTGTCTATTCTTGATGATGGGAATACTAGGACAAATGGCGAAGCCCTGCTCTTCATTGATATCTTCCCTCCTTCTTTCTGTGTAGTTGGGTTATAGGCGTTTGGCCCTGGTGACTGTTCGACTATATTAAATTGATTTACTCTTGGTTCTGTCGAGCCTTTTTCTTAGAGAATAACATGGCCCTTTCTTTTTGGTCATTTTTGTAGACACTTGATAGTCTGCAGGTCCTGGAGAATCCTCAATAACGTTCTTTAACCTCTCTAAATTAGTGAATATTACCTGCAGTTGATAACTTTATTGTATTTCTATTCAATTCTGCAGCTGTCAATTCAGAATTCAAGTGTGGTCCGTAATCTGCTGGTCCAGGCATCTTTTCACTTTTCTGATACAAAATTGGCAACCCTTTAAGCATTACATGTGGTGCCTGGTTGTATTTGATTTGTCTATCTTTTGGTTCGTATGCACAAGGACCAGGAACAAAATAATTGTCGCTTGGTCTTTCTTTAAGTCTTGAACCCAAAGAAAACTTTGGGACACTATCAACAGTCAATTTAATGTTTGGGTTATAATCTGCAGGGCCAGGATTTGGTCCAATGTATTCATCATCTTTGTTAAATAGAGGTACCCTGATATGGGATATTTCTTGCTATCATTGTACATTTCGGTCCATTGATGCTGGATGGAATTATATAATTTGCTGGCCCAGGAGTCAAAACAACTGCATTAGCATTACTTACTCTTTGGATCTTTGCTCATTCCTTTCAAGGAAACTGTTTTCTCAGACTTGTCTAGTTTCGGATAGTACACATCAGGGCCTGGCACTCCGTTTCCTTTTAGAAATACATCATCATACTTGTGCCTCATTGTGAATGCCGGTCCTTTTGGCGCGTCTGGCAGTACATTGGGCACTTTATAATCCAATGGTCCAGGTGTAATTTCAGCTAGTGTTAATTAATAATACTTGTAATGAATGGTTTCAATCCAAAAGAATATTTTGGACACTTTCCAAATTCGGATGGTGGAAAATACCTATCTGGACCAGGTGTCAAGATTTCTGTGTTAGTAAAAAAGTACGTTTAGTCTCGTGTCTTCCTGATACCGTACAAGAAAGCGAATCTTTTCCAAATGTTGATGGGATATTGTATGTCAATGGAGATGGAGTAGCTTCTTTTTGCAAGTTGATTGTAAAGACACTTTGGTTGGCTAGATTAGCGAGTATTACCCTCCGCTTTCGAAATGATTTTTTTACCAAATGTCCACTGTGGAACTGAATCAAAAATAAGTTTGTTTTTATCAATGTTATATTGATTTGGACCAGGACCACCTTCAATCCGCTCTGGTCCTTGATGTTTACCAAGAATCGAGTATTGAAAGCCAGATGGAGGTAATTTAGGATCGTAATCTAATGGTCCAGGTCCGGGAATAGCTAGATGTGAGAGGGGATGGAAATCAGGGTCATTCGATTTATATTCTCCCATTGCAGTTCTATTTTGCACTCCAAACTGAATCTTCTTTTTCTTTATTTTGATCACCGATGCATCTTTGTGTAGTGGCGGAGGCTCTAATGCTGCGGTTGATTCGAATCCTCTTTCTTTTCTTTCTTTGATATCAACCAAGGTTGACATTTGTCAAAGTTGTATGACGTGTTCACAGTTGACAAATGTCAATTCTGCAAACAGCAATTCTAAATACAGCATATTTCCCCGCTAATGTAAATCAGGCTTGGAAATTGACAGCCATTTGCTGGTATAATCAGTTCAATCTGATCCTTATGGAACTCAACTCGGATCCAATTATTTCCTTTATTATTTAATCAATCGACACTCCTCTTGATCGCAGATCCATCTTTGCCTGTTGAATTTCCTAACTATTAATAATGAATACCTTTTGAAGCTCTTTAGAGGCTTCCAAACAATTTCCAAATGTAAACAGCTTGTATCCGATGTTTGCAAGGGAGTAGCTACCGAAAGTGACCAGCAGCCATAGTGGTAACTATATTAGTACAATCTACTGTTGGTACTATTTGATCAAACTGTGCTGGGAGTGCAAGTGGGATGATGAGCGAATGGAACAGCATTACCGTCCACAGTGTAAAGAAAGTAACTGACAGCAATACGAATTTTAAAGCTCTGGAAACCATCCTGATTCAATCGCTTTTTTCTTGCTAAAAAAATGCGAGTATTTTCAGGAATTCAACCTACAGGTATCCCGCATTTGGGAAACTATTTGGGAGCAATTACCAACTGGGTTAAACTGCAACAAGCCCACGAGTGTTTTTATTCGATAGTTGATTTGCATGCGATTACCATCCAACAGGATCCAGAGCTATTACAAAGAAATACCGCTGAGATGGCCGCAGCACTGATAGCCTGTGGAATCAAAAAAGAAAACTTGTTTCGACAATCCAAGGTATCCCAGCATTCTGAATTGGGCTGGATTCTATTTTGCCATACAGTACTTTTAACTGATTGTAGCCCGTAAGCTGGTTGACCAGGATGCACCAATGGCAGACCAAATCCCAAAAGAATGAAAAGAAACTGGGGCTGCTATCATATCCCGTTCTTCAAGCGGCAGATATTTTACTTTACAAGGCGAATTTGGTTCCTGTTGGAGAAGATCAATTACAGCATTTGAATCTAACAAATGACATTTCCAAATCATTCAACAGCACCTATAAGCCAGTATTTAAGGAAATCAAGGGATTGTTTTCTTCAGACAAGAGCAAGAGAATAATGTCACTCAGGAATCCACTAGTTAAAATGAGCAAGTCCGATATCGACGCATCAAGGATTAATATTACAGACTCGCCGGACTTGATCAAGAAAAAGATTTCAAAATCAGTCACAGATTCAATCAGCGGAATTAGCTATCAAAATGATAGACCCGGAATTACTAATCTACTTCATATCTTGATGTCTATCCAAGATTTGCAAAGTGAAAAGTGGAATTTAGACTTGCCAGAGCTTCAATCAAAAGTAGAGCAAGAGTTTGGAAATAAATCTACCCAGGAATTCAAAAAGATTGTCATTGATGAAATAGTTCAACATCTAGATCCAATCAGAGAGAAGTTTAACGAGACTCGGCATATCGTTGATACAATAATTGCTAATGGAGAAAACAGAGCTGGAAAAGTTGCATCTTCTACTTTAGCAGAGGTACATGATGCTCTCGGATTAAAATAATTTGCAATATCAAACGCATGCGACTGAGATAGTCTTGGTTTCAAATAAAAATCAATTCCAAGTATTTGTCTGTCTTGCTTTTTTTCAAAATCGGAAATGTTGCAATCCCCAGACACAATAAAACAGCTTCACACCAATTTGATCAAAATCAAACAGCTTGAAACAATATCGCTTAAGCAATTCAATTATATTTTATCCAATAATACGGAAAAAGCAAACGAAGCCAAGCATAAAATTCTTGTTTTTGTGTTTAAAAAACTAAATTATTCAGTCAAGGAAATTCCTTCTTATTTAATGAAATACAATACGAGCCTGGATATGCTGATGAATGATTTGGGTGCGTACCAAAAGATGCTGTCGCTCTTGTTACAGAATGTAGATCAAGATTTATTTTCAAAGACAGATGGGATTGTTGATCCATCAGCTGTTAGACAACCCAACGAGGTACCCATAGCAGCGGAACCTATAGATGCGGAACCCAAATTAAAAAAACAAGAATCAACAGATAAGATTAAAAGAACAAAGGATTTGGATATCAAAAAAATCCTCCTAGCCAATGAATCAGAACCAGAACAGCGATTAGTTAAACTGCAAGAAAAGAGGAAATCTGCTGAAAAGGAACTTAAACGAAATTCAATTAATAGAGGTTTCATTCAGACCAAAGTTAAGCAAGAAAAGGAAATGGTGAATATTGAAAAGAGTAATATGCAGAAGCGGCTAGAAATATTGGAAAAGGAAAACAGGCTTTTACTGGAAAGAAACAAGTCATTGGAAAAAGAGTTGAATCAGCGAAAAGAGTTTTACAATGAACTTACATCCAATGAGGTGCATGATTACAAGCAACTTAAAAAGCGGCATTTTATTCTTTTACAATCTCAAATTGTGCAGTTAAAACGGCAGCTGATCGAATATAAGCAACTGATTGAAAAGAAAGAGACGAGTGTTTACAATGTCCAAGAACAGTTGTTTCTTTTGATTAAACAAATACAGAAAGAAGAAAAAGTAGACTTGGTTAAAAGGCTGGAAGCGATAGCCAAACATTCTGTAAGATCAGAGCAGGGAATAGACGAGAAAGAGTTTGATTTTCATTCAGAGTTTATCAATCAAGAATTAAAGACTGTAAAAATATCTGACATCATTACTCTCAAAACCAGTCACTTATCCCTATTTCACGTGTCGAAATTACAGAATCAACTGAATGATCTTTATGAAGATCTTTCGCTACTCAAATCTAATCTAACGATTACTAATGAGTTTATTGAAAAAAGGAATCATGATCTGCAGCAAAAAGTTGATAGAAGCCTGCTGGATACAATGAACAATTTAATATCCTTGGGCTGCTTAATACCTACTTGTCCCCTACCGCAACTGCCATTAAAAATTGAAGACGACGATATTCTTAAAGATTTGAATATCACTGATCAGCTAAAAGAAAAACTAGAAGCAAGGCTGACTAATTTAAAGAACCACTACCAACAAATACAAGATTTAAACGAAAGAAAAACCAATTCCATGGAAACTGAACTGGAATTCCATCAAAACTTTTACAAGAAATATGTAAGTACTGCTAATCTAGAATGAAATTGTAAAACAAAAGATTTCCAGTAATCAAAAAGAGACACTAGAGTATTATCACCAGATTAGTGATGTTTTGCAGCCTTTGGTTGAACTGAAATCTGAATTGGAAAGGTTGGAGTGGAAGGAAGATTTAGTTTTCGAATTTTTATCTAGATTTGAAAACGTGTTTAACGAAACTGCAGAGCAACTGTCTGCAATTAATAAAATGTAAATTATCTTGTTGGATTGATTTAGAACGAGCAATGGTTTCAATTATTTTATTAAATAGAGTTTATTCGAGTAACCATACCTATTTTCACCGTTTGGTCGTACGCAGCAAACACACACAATCCAGCTTTGTCCGGGGACCAATTGAATGCGCCAACAGGTTGTTCAGCGACGGTATTAGATTGGATCAACTCAACTTTGCCAACTACACCAACATCATGCTTATCTTGTTCGTCTCTCTTTACTCTTGAAGGTGGATAATGACTAGTTAGTCCAATGCTTACTATTTATACAATTCCAGAGTCCCTGATCCATTACTAAGCATAAACAGATCTCGGTTTTGAGGCAAGTGTCTGACTAGCCATCCGGTAATATTTGAAACATTTGATTTTTGTGATAGTGCAGTGTATCCTTTTGTTGGATGATGGGTGCGCATATCATAAACGTGGAATTTGGCCTCTAATCCTGTACATACCAATTTGTTCATTTGGATATCTTTACGATCAAATTCAACAGAACACACACCATTCTTTAGATTGGTTTCCCAGACTATTTTCATTTGGCGTAAATCGAATAGTTTTAAATCTCCGTTTTCGTATCCTGCTGCAACCATTCTTTCTTGATTGTTGTAGGAATTTCCAAAAGCTACTGTCCATGGATCGATAACAGCTTCGCCTGGTGCTGGAGCTAATACGGCGACTGGATTTTCAGGCTGTCGAGCATCCCAAATCTTTACAGCACCTATCTTAAAGTTGAGCTTACCATCTCTGCTTCCAGTCACAATTTCCGGAGGTCCACAGTTGATGGACTTGCCACCCAAGCCATCAATACAATTGATAATTTGATCATGGGCGGAAAATGAAATATCTGGTTTCTCTAATCGCTCCAAATCCCAAATACTCAATCTACCTCCAAAGTCACCTGTTGCTAATTTTCTGGCCGCTAAGCTAGAGTGTCCAAATGTACCACACTTGAAAGCGTGTGGTTTTTCTGTTTGGTGGAGATCAGCTATTGATCCACTTGCCAATTGGCATACTTGAATAGTTCCCGTTCCGTTTGCTTTCTGCCCCAAGATAACAAATCTAGGGGAAGATGGGATCCAGTGGACGTCATAGGCAGTGTAATTTAGAGATTTAGAAGAGTGGATGATAATTTGTGGTTTATCAAGCATTTGTTTACAAAAATAATTTGCGCGTCGCCCATCTAATAATCACATGACATTGTAGAATGCTGTGGAATTGATAGTCAGAAGGAAATTGTGCTAGCTCAAAATTCCTCCCGACTAACAATCAGAACATGGCTGTATAGCTTTGGCGATCAACATTTTCTGATTGCGGAAGCATTCTGGGAGTGAATCCGCATCTGCACTCTCAATCTGCATTACCATCGTTTAAACTCGCAAGAAAGCTTAATTTTTGCTTGAGTAGAGTATCCCGCTTTTCATTGGCTTTCAATTTTCCGAAGGAATTTTTTTTCAAAACGATACGATTGGCTTGAGATGGAAGACACTGCAGAAAGCAACCCAGCACCAGAAAGTCAAAAGGAGAATGAATTTACATCCGAAGAAGCCGCACTCTTGACTGACCCTAAATTCTTGAAACTTTTGCCAGAGGTAGCTCTCTTTAATATCTAGTCTCAATACCTACCATTTTTAAAAGCTGCAGCTGAAGCTATTGCTTCAACCGCTAATCAGCAGCAAGAGGAGGAATTCAGCAATGCTGAAATTAATATACCATCTGCTAGTTACGATCCTTCACCTCCAGCACAAAGAATCGAGCCTCAGATTGATTTTGGATCTTTCCTCGCCGCACAGCAGCTTATTTCTAGCAGATTAGGGTACAGACATATCATTCCTGCCTTGCCTGGACAGATAATTCCACCCGTTGTCAAGGAAGAGCCTGTGAAGAAGATGTATGTTTTGCGAGCTTGTATTAGTTGCAAAGCCGCCCATGTTGCTTGCGATACCGCACGACCATGTCAGGTAATTATTTATTGATTTAGCGCTGTGTTCGATTAAATAAAGGAGATACATGCAAGGACGGAGAGAGAAAGAAACGTGGAAGACCAACAAACACTCAAAGAGATCCAAATTCAATTAAACCGCCAAATCCTAGACCAAAGATTTCCAAAAATGCATTTGTTAAAAAGAAGGATGTCATTCCTAGGCCACCAATTTTACCTAATCCAAATCACAGAACACTCTTACCCAACATGATTCCCTCCAGACCACTATTCCCAATGTCTCAAGTTACAGCTCCTCCGCCAACCCCAATACCTATACCGCAAGTGCCGCAGATTCCTCAAATGCCACAAATTCCAGCAGTTCCACAAGAAGCACCAGTTGAATCTGCACAACCTCCAATCACAGATATATACCACCGTATTTTGGCCACTATAATGCCGGAAACAGATCTAGCCAACCTTGGGACTTCTAGCGAAGAATTCCTCAGTGCAATCCAAGCTCTCTCTCTCCTCATGCCATTAAATGCTAACGGAGGTAATTTCAATTTCATTTTAGAACCCGATCTGACATTTTTGCAGTCTTTGAAGCTACCTGCTGAAGGAGAAGAGCACCAAGAGTTGCACATCCAACAACTGCAAGAACAGCATTTGTTGGAGCAGCAAGCAAAGATGAATGCACAAAATTATGAAGATCAGAATAATCACGAATAATAACTTAATATATATACACTGTAGTCAGTTTGGTTTGTTTTGTATCGCCTGCCGCAATATAAAGAATTAGAACGGACTACTGGAAATGTTAAACATTGCAGGTATGCAGATTGAGTTTGTAAATCGATTATAATTCATCAGTCAACTTCCCAATTGCACAGGTAAAATGGAGGTTACTTTTCCATTTTCTTGTTTGTTTGTTTGGCGATTTCAACCCCCCACAATAGATTTTAACGCGTATTGGACTATATTCTCGACATGCCTTCAATACAGCCTATCTTATCGTTGCTTGGAATTGCTGCTGCTTTGCAAACCTTTCCAATTTCAAGGTCCAAAGTGTCAACTACTTCAATGACAAATGTCAGGAGCGCATTTTATACAGTTCAAGCTGCAGTAGGAAACCAACAGATTTTGAATTTAGATTTGGACACTGGATCATCAGATACATGGTTTAGATCCTCATTATGTACCAGTACGGATGGCTCTTGCCCATTGCCTAAAGAGTTTGTCGCATCTGACCCGACAATCGTTGACTTACATGCTAGTTTTGATATTAATTATGCTGACAAGTCAAAGGCTACTTGTGAAATATACCTGGTCGACTTTACATTGGGTGGGTTCAAGACAAAGCTTCCAGTGGGATTAACAACCACAATGGCAGGATTCAATAATACCCCAGAGAGAGATGGTCTTTTAGGATTAGGCTTCAACGATCTTTCAAAAATTTCCTCCGCGTTACATGGCAGTAATGCTAACTGGTTCGATTCCTTGGGCTTAACGGGAAATAATCAAATGTTTTCTGTTTTCCTTTCTTTATCTGAAATAGACAAAGGAGAGTTGACGATTGGTGGGTACGACAGTAGCAAAATTAATGGAGAAATCTACTACTTTCCTTTGTCTAGCAGCAACAGCTGGCAAATTGACGTTACTGGAATGAAGTATCAAATTGAAACTCAAGCTGGGCCAGCTCAAATATCCCTAAAGAGCATGTTAATTGACACTGGTTCAACAAACATTTACCTCGAAAAATCAGTAGCAGATACCATAAACACAATACTTGGTGCAGCATATGATTCAAAGAAAAAAAATTACATTATTGATTGCAAGAAGATTAACGATGGGCCTGATTTGTCGTTTGTCATCCAAGATACAACATTTTCCATTCCTTCAACTTATTACATCTCTCAATCTTCCAACTATTGCTTCACTAGGATCAAAGCATCTACTTCAAAGATCATTATTTTTGGAGATTTGTTTATGAAAGCGTTTTATACCATCTTTGACAAAGGCAACAAACAGATTGGTTTGGCTGTCGCACAGCAATAAAGTTCAATTTTTTATATTCTTTTGCCTTCTAATACTTTTCGAGCCCTTGATTTGCTATACGCGTTACTCTGAACATATGTAATACGAATTGCTAAACCCATGAATATTCACTCTCACGTCAAAATAGTTTCAAATCACGTGTGTGAATACGAAATGCAGCGAAAGGTGCTTTGGTAGCTATATACTGGGAATTTCTGGTTCATCTTCAATAAAGCGTTCCTGTACTTTATTTGTGGACCAAAACACGCGGCTGATGTTTGTTTATGATATCCCCTGCAAGCATTTATATTCAAAAAGGTAAATGCTATTCTTCATGTTACTTTTGGCAAGCACTGTTATTCAAGTTTCCTTTGCACTGTACACTATTCCAATTTTTAGAAGCCAAAGGAACAGCATTGAATCTACCTCTTTGGACAATCTAAATGGTGTACTTTATTCTGCAACTGTCGTGGTTGGAAACAATCAGAAGCTTACTGTCGATTTAGATACAGGGTCATCTGACGTGTGGTTTAGGTCTACTTTGTGCCAAAGTACTGATGGATCATGCTCAGTCGAAAAGCAGTTTGATGCCACCGATTCATCCATCACTGATTTAAAAACAACATTCAATATCAAATATGGGGATTTATCTCACACTGATTGTGAGATTGTTCAAGGTACAGTCACATTGGCAGGCTATTCTGCCGCGATTCCATTTGGCTTGGCAACAACGATGGTTGGATTCAACAAATCCCCAGATACAGATGGAATACTGGGTCTTGGTTTCAACGACATTTCTGCGATATCGTCTAACTTACAAGGGAAAAGTGCTAATTGGTTTGATGCACTGCAGCTACCAAGTGGCGAAAATGTATTTTCATTCTTTTTATCCTTGGACCAACAAAATACTGGAGAATTAACCATTGGTGGATATGATCCAAATCGCATTGTCGGAGATATTGCATTCTTTCCTCAATATTCTCCGGGACTGTGGGATATCGATGTGACAGGAATGGTTTTCCAAGTCGGTTCAACTACTGGTCAAGCACAATATCAAGTGACTAGTGGGCTTGTAGATACTGGCACTACTCGACTAGTCCTTGAGGAAAAAGTATACCATGCGATCCACGCTGCACTTGGAGCAACTTTGGAAGGAGAAACGTATGTGATTGACTGTCGCAATACCGAAGCAATAGTTTTTGAAATTCAAGGTAAATTATTTACTCTACCATACAATTATTACATGAAACAGATAAATGATAAATGCTACACTGATATTGAAACTGATACCAACAATCCATCGGTTATTTTTGGTGATACTTTTCTTAGAATGTTCTACTCCATCTTTGATAAAGAAAACAAGAAGATCGGTTTCGCTGTTGCCAAGCAATCATAAAATAAAAACGGATTTATTTACCAGGTTTATAAACAAAGTTTGAGTGACGAGTGCTTCTTTAATGTGCTTCGCTGCTTGGGATTCTATTGCGGCTAAAGCTCAACATATTGATGGCCCAATTGGTGGAAGAGTCTGAGCACTTTTCGCCAGCCTTTTCTAGCCACTGATCTCCATAGTCGATAAAGTCCAAGTTGTCTTCGGGTTGATAGACAACTTCTGGGATAGTGACTCGTAAATTCTTGGCATGGGATCCATCGCTTGTGAGGAAGTTGTTGCTTTCAGTAGCACAACCAGAGTCTTTGCGTTTGATGGTGGCATTTGCAATCAATTCTTCAAACGAGAATGGCTCCCTGATCTTTTCTTCAATGAAATATTCGCGCTCTTTTGGTATAAGTAGTTTAAGAGTCTTCTTTGGCTTGGCAAAGTTGAGGTCTCGAAGTGTAACAGGTTCTATAGTGTAATCTTGCATAGTGTAAACTCGTTCTTTTGGAATTTGGATTTGCAACTGTTGCTTCATGAGGTGAGAATGGTGTCTATGCATTTAAACTTCTTTTTATAATAACAACAGTGCGCAAGTTCGGTTTGGCGGTCAGTTCACGTACCGCATCAGTAAATCATATGTCCTTCAACTGGCCGAACGTGGTCGCTTTGGTGCGACATTACAGCTGCAATATACTTTATTTGGTTGAAGTTTATCTTTCCATAGCTTGATTGCTGAAGAGCTGTTCAAATAGCGAATATTAGTAGTCATTTCACACCAACAATCACAATGCACCTGCTCGACGCCAAGTTTAGTCACACCTCTTTGATAAGACCTGAGTCATCGAAATAAGCTTTCTTTCAGTCCCTTTCAGCCATATTACGATTGCGGTATATTAAATCCTTTTGATTAACTCAATGAAACGCAGCCAAACCTGATGAACCAAAAGAAACTTGCTAATAAACGACAGATCTAATGGTATTTCAAAGTTTACACATATAATAAATGCTGCCTTGGTTTATCGGGAATAAGTTTGCACTCAAAGCTCAACTAGATATTCTCACTCGATAGCAGTGATCTATAAATGATCAATCTGACTCGTTTATCTGAGTAATAGTTTGCTGTCGAGTTGCATTAAATCGATTCACAGACACAGCTGTAGCCATTTGTTTGCATTTAGTTGCGCCATCTTTCAAAGCACCTCGCAGATCGGGTATAAGCTGGACAAAACGCAAAGCATTTCCGCATCAGCTAGTTTGAATCCTGCTCGTATATTCTCGTCCGGTTTGTTCAGCTATCTCGATCTTGGGGTTTGAACGAGAACAGAATCTCGAAACAGTAGATCTGGCAAATAGCGGCAAATATCAACCATGTTGCTAATGTATTATAGCCTGTAATAATCTGATCATCAACTGGCTACGTGAATTTTGTGACTCATCCAAATCCAGAAAGTCAGCAAAAGCCCCTCAAGTTTAAAAATGGCGTGGAAAAAATGCAAGTCAAAAATGTCTCTGTTACAACGACTGATTCAGGACTGGCCTTTCGAAAGAGTTAAAACGGTCCTATCTGCGGAGCCGTACTCTCTCAAAGTCAAAGAATCAACTCTTCACCCTTCGCTATACTTACTTGCCTATAATATGATCAATTCAGATTTGTCGCATCCAATTGTCCAGGAATGCCGCGGTATTATCTTGGAAAAGGAAACCAATAGGATCATTTGCTACCCATTCGACAAGTTCTTCAACATGGGAGAAAAGAATGAACATCCAATTGATTGGAAATCAGCGTTAGTATACGAAAAGCTGGATGGATCCTTGATGAAATTGTACTATTACGATAAAGAAGATCAGTGGATTATTGCTTCCAATAATTCTATCGATGCTAGGGAAGCTCCAGTAGCGATTGACCAGATGCAGCGAGCTATACACAAAGTTGAATCGTTTCACTATCTGTTTATCCAAGCTTACGAAACCACTACCAAGCAGGAATTCAACATCCCTGATATATTGGACAGGTCAATGACTTACATGTTTGAAATGATGCATCCACTATCTACAATTGTTGTTCAACACGAAAAGCCTCGTTTATGTCATTTGGCTACACGCAAAATAACTGGAGGTTTCCCAGAAGTTGAATTTGTGTTTCCATTAGTTGAGCAACCAACTGTATATCCATTGTCTTCTCCAGAGCAATGCAAACAAGCTGCAGAACAGATTCAGTTGAATGGAAAATTAGTTGATACTGAAGGTTTTGTAGTAAGGGACAAGTATTTCAAACGTGTAAAAGTAAAGTCGCCAGTTTATGTGTCATTGCACCACTTGGCATCAACCTCGCCAAATCAAACTACTCTAATGGATGCAGTCTTGATGAATGAACTAGAAGAAATTGTAACCTACCATCCAAGGTTAGAAAAACCTCTGCGGTTGCTTCACGAAGGCTTTGACAAACTGGAAGCTCTTTTCCTCAAAGAGTTGAAAGAATGCGACGAATATACGCAAACACTACTGGACCCACCAGCTAAACTATTACAGAAAGAAAGGGCGCTTTTCCTACAAAAAAAGAGCCGATTTTTGTTTTCGCACTACATGAATTATTATAGAGACAAGCCAAGTAACCGTGTAGAATTCTTTAGAGAGTCTTGCAAGAAATCTGCTGAAAAGACGCTTCAAGCGGTAATGAACTTGATTTCGAAAGAGGATCAGCAATATTTTACATTCTAATATATCCAGTCCAACGCGTCCTTCAAAGTCAGTTGCTTCCGTAATAATTAATGTTTATTTAAACAGCTCTACAATGTTACTAGCTTGTGATTTGGATAGAGAGCATTCCTGTAATTCTGTTTCTGAAGCTAGGACAATGTTTGCCATACTACCAAGGCCATCAATCATAACCAAGCACTCATGCTCATCTCGAATAAAGTAATTCAGGTGATCCAGCCAACCTCCATTCAAATAATTTCCAAAGGTCTTGTCATAGACTTCCTTGTCAAAATTAACACCAGTCATCTTTGAAATCAAATCTCCAAGTTCTCTATAATCATTCAAATAATGCATATTTGGGTATTTGACTGTAAAATCCTGGTTTAGTACTACCACATGGTCCCCATCCTGTAAATTCATCTCGTTTGAAAGTAAATGAAAACGATATTCAAGCCCAGGCACGTAGATATCACAAGTCAGTCTAGGATTAACAGTAGCTTGAGATTAATTATTCCTACGTTGAAATCCAGGCAAGTCAATCTGATATTTTGTTTGAATTTTTTGCATGAGATCGAAATTACAAATCCAAGTTTTAAACCTGTACAAGAGCTTTTTGAAAACTATTAAAGAAAAGCCACTGGAAAATCAGCATAAATTTTACTCCAGAGTCAGGAGCCAGTTTGAAAAGGATATAAAGGTATCTCGGACGGATTTCAATACCATCGAATATTTATTGCGCAAAGGGGAGAAGCAATTGCTGATACTGAAGAGTCCCCAAGTGCTGGATATCTCATAATACAAAGTAATAAATCATCATGGCTAGTATTTTTATTCCAGATTGAAATTTATTCCAAAGCAAACTTGGTGATGAATCCTTGAGCAAGGTAGTAAGTGGCCATTACAAAGAATGCGCTTGGTTCTTTCAAGACAAATTTGCTGTATGCCAACCAGAAATCAGATGCGCCAAAGAACATTGCACCGGTAATACCACTAGATACAGTAGCAGAAGTATCATATGCTTTCCAAATCATTCCAGCAATTGTAGCGCCATACACCATTACTGGTATTTTGAGATCTGCGTCTACATGAGGTACAATTAAAGTGGACATTAAACCTCCAACCAATCCGAATACAGTCAAGAATGACTTGTAGTCGAAATTGGTCCTAGTGTTGTACTTTGACTTGATGAACCCTACGATATAAGATACATGAGCTAGCAGGAATGAGCCCAATCCGTAAATAAAGAAGCTAGGATACTTGTCGTGGTAAGCCAAGAATAAATCACCCAATAACGATAGAGACATTCCTACAGTGAAATATGGAGATTTCTTGTATAGCTGCGCGGTCAAAAGGGCAATAGGAGCACATTTAGTCACTGCCAGTAAGTGGTTGTTTGAAGTAGGAAATAGAGTGAAATATAAATGAAGAAATGAGGTTCCAATAGCAAGTGTTTTTGCAGATAACATTGAAAAACGGTCACGCTTTCTTGGGTTTTATAGGACAAGCTTGCCCAATCAAACACCAGTGTTTTCCGCAGCAGTGTCTCACCAACAAAATTAGGATAAATTCGACTGCTGAACGGTAGATTACAATACCTATTTGAAATCACAAAAACCAATTTTAAACTTGAACGCGTAATGATTATTGATTGTAAACAGGACGATGATGAGCATCGGAATTACTTGCAAATGCCACAAAGAAAACACGGATTTCAGTTACCATTGCATATCCAACAGCTGTTTACGTTCTTTTACATGCTATACTCTCCAATAATTACACTCATTTTCAGCTTTCGCGGCGAACCAATCCCAATTGTCATTTATCTCATTTATTATTTAATACTCTACTATTTGGGATATAGACTAATGAAATCTGATCCTGGAGAATTGGAAAGCCATACTGGACTTTACTGCCATGTTTGCAAGATTAATGTTAATGAGGATGCTTTACATTGCAAGTATTGCAATAAATGTATTAGGTAATGCTTGCTAACAAGGCGGCTGGATCATCATTGCTTTTATATAAACAACTGTATTGGGTACTATAATTACAAGCTGTACTTGGCCACAATGAGTTTGACATGTATCTATTCGCTATTCGAGCTTGGTATGTCTATATACAGTATTCTTTCAGCAAACACGGTCGGAATTGTGTTCTTGAGTATCGAGATATTTCTATCTGGTGTAATTGCGGGATTTTTGATTTACTTGTTGGGATTACATACCCTGCTCAGTAATCGTCATTAACACAAGGTATCCTGAATGTAACAACACTGGAATACACAAGAATGAAGAAAAAGGATAAAGTCGTTCCAGAAAATGAAGAATCCACAGATTTTACTCCAGCATCCGATATCTCCCCAGTATAGAAAACAATACCAATAAAACATGTATTAAATTAAAACCAATTCTTGGCTTTTGGCCCAACGAATTTATCCATACAATTCTTGTACAACTCCAGCTGCTGTGCACATGTTATCAGCGCTTTCTTTCCTACATCTTTATCCTAGAATGAGGGAATAGTTACCCCATTTGGAGCAGATTCAGTTTCGAAACAGTCAAAAAAGGATTCTGCTACCTTGGCGCACCTTTTGGTTTTCAATGGAAAGTATGGTGGTAGTGTTTCTTCAGACATGAGAAAATATTTTGAGATTAACAATTTGAAAATGCGTCACATGCAGTCACACCTAGAACATGCTTATATTCAAGAGAACTTTGAGATACAAGATTATTCAATCCGTTCGAATAGTAGCTGATCCAACTGCATTAATTCGAGTGCAAAAGTTGAGATTCAAAGTCACGTGGAATAACGGGATGTCATTGGCTGAATCGTCCCGGAAAATTTTTAAAAAAATAAAAAGTGCAACATAAACTGCAATTCTTTACTTTTTCGTGGAAACGTCCTTACTTGTCTACCATCACTAATTGACATTACAGTTTTCGAAATGACCAAATTACCTGCCTCACTTGCTGCTACTGAATCCGATATTCAACAATTATTGGCTGCTCAATCTCACTTGGGAACCAAGAACACTGAAATTAAAATGAACCCATACATTTTCAAAAAGAGAGCCGATGGAATCAACATCATCAACTTGGGAAAAACCTGGGAAAAGCTTGTTTTGGCTGCCAGAGTTATTGCTTCAATTGAAAACCCAGCTGACGTTTGTGTATTGTCTGCCAGACCATACGGACAACGTGCTGTATTGAAGTTTGCTCAATACACTGGTGCCCAAGCTATTGCTGGACGTTTCACCCCAGGTACCTTCACTAACTACATCACCCGTACCTTCAGAGAACCAAGATTAATCATCGTCACTGATCCACGTACTGACTCCCAAGCCATCGCTGAAGCTTCATACGTCAACATCCCAGTCATTGCTCTTTGCGACACTGACTCCCCACTCAAGCATGTTGACATTGCTATCCCAATCAACAACAAGGGTAAGCACTCTGTTGGTTTGGCTTGGTACTTGCTTGCAAGAGAAGTTTTGCGTCTTCGTGGAACTGTTTCTCGCCAACAGCCATGGGACATTATGGTTGATATGTTCTTCTACAGAGATACTGAAGAAGCTGAAAAGGAACAAGCTCAAGAAGAAGTTGTTGGTGAATTCAACAACACCTACGGTGAAGAACAAGAATATGTTGAAGTTACTGCTGAACAAACTGATGACTGGGGTGCTGCTGGTGAACAAACCCAAGACTGGGCCGCTGCTCCAGCTCAAACATCTGGATGGTAATAAATTACAATTGTCATTGTTTAAATGTATTTGGTTCATTTACTTTATTCTTGACAATTCTGCAAGATCTCTATCAAGCTTTTGATTCTCTTGCAAGAGTAGAGAGTATTCATCCACAATAGCATTAAAATCAGACCCCAAATTCTCATAGTCTCTAAGCTTCAAATTTAGTATTTTCAATTCCCCACGTATTTTATCCATATAATAGTCAAACAACAACCCGCATTCCTTCAGTTCATCTATATCAACCGTGCTCAAAATCTCTGTTTCCATAACTTTTTGTTTTAAATAGATATTCTGGTAAATCAACGTGTAGTACTCTAATTTCTCTTTAATTTCATCTGACTGTATCGTTTCCAGAGTAAGAGTGTTTATGCGGTTCATTATTTCTTTAGCTAGCATTAGGTATCCATTGTATTCATGAATAATATCTTGTTCCGTTTGTGACACTTGTTGCTCCAAGTGCGCTATTGAATCTATTTGGTATTGGTACAGCCCAGGCAGTTGGGCAAGGTCAAGTGGTTTACCAGGAAAAGAAAACTGGTAAAGATCAGTTAAGAGCAAGTCTACGCTTTGTCTTGTTTTTTCCTTGTAATTGTCCAAGATATTTTGAGGAATATCGTAGAGTGAATTTGATCCAGGTGATATCTTTTCTTGTGTGTAGTGCTGGTATAAAAGCGATTGGCCAGACAATAGCTGTTTGACTGCAATTTTTTGTTTGATTTCATTCAGATTGTTTTGCATGTTGGACAAAATTCTGCTCCACATATGTTGGCTTTGTTCAACTTACACACTCCCAATATTTATGCAAGTCAGATTTACACTAGTCCTGTGCCCCAATTCTATTTTTGAAAATAATCCGCCGTCCAAGATAATATTGAAACCGTTGGAAATTTATAATCAAGATCCCAGTGATGCATCATGAAATTCCACTTTGATCTTTATCTCTAAAACTTTTTTTTAACTTTTTTATGAGCACTGGAGATCAAGTACTTTTTACTAACCACAGGCAAATTTTAGGGATGCCATTGAAAGAGCAAAGGCGATAGCAGCCAAGCTGAAACTGGCTGCTGGTATTGGGATACAAAGGGAAGAACCTGTAAAGCCAGCTCCTCAAAAAGAAAAAAAAGTTGAAATACCAGATTCAAAGGATGTCTCTGTTTACCAAGCACCAACTACCACTATTGAAATTATTATTCCTTCTCACATGACTGGATTGTTAATCGGAACTGGAGGACAGACTTTAAAGACTTTGGAATCATTATGCAAAGTCACCATTAAATTGGCTGAAGGCAAGACTGAAAGTGAAAAGAAAGCTATAGTCACTGGCGAAGATCCTTGTGTTCAAGATGCAAAGGAGCGTATTGAAGATATCGTATTTGGAAAAGGAGCTCTGCAAATTCTTTACGGTGGACCAAGTCAGTTGGGACACGAAACCGTTTATATTCAAGTGCCAGTACATAGAGGTAATTGTTTTTAATTTAGTCGGTCTCGTTATTGGTAGATTGGGGGAGACTATCAAAATATTGCAAGAAAAGTCTGGGGCCAAAATCAATGTTGTAAAAGAAGAAAATGATCATTTGGATACTAGAACTGTAGTTGTGTCTGGACCTCCAAACTGTATTGCTACCGCGAAAACATTGATTGACGAAATTGTTACCGATGGAAGTTTTGCTTCCCAATTCGGTCCTGCTGGTACTTCAGAAGTAATTTACATTCCAAGAGACAAGGTAAATACTATTAATGTTAGGTAAATTCTTTTTCGCAATTCTTTTTTCTTATTTCAGTACTAATACTTTAGGTTGGATTAATTATTGGTAAAGGAGGAGATACACTTAAAGTTATCCAAAACGAATGCAATGTCAGATTAAACATTGATGCGACAGGTGATGTTGGCGGTGAAAGACCTGTTACTATATCTGGTTTGCCTGATTCTATCCAGCTAGCAAAAGAACAGATTTATGATAGAGTACAAGGTTTGAGAAGAGGTGGTGCCAAAGAACCAGAATATGGCTTTGCGGATTATGGTGTTGCTTACGACTATTCTCAGTATGATCCTTCTCAATATCAAGGTGACCCTAAAGGTATTTTTTATTAACAAGATTATCAGTATGATCCACAAGCTTATGCGCAGTACTATGCTCAATACTACGCCGCCCAAGGGTACACTGTTGACCCTGAAGCTCAGACTCGTGAATGGGATGTTGGCAAAGAACAAGCCGACCGAAAAAACAAATTCAGCGAGCATGATGACAGGGCCAACCACGAAAAAAAGAGAGATAGATCTCCAAGAAGAGATCATAGGGACAGAGACCGTGAAAGAGACAGAGATTTTGATCGCAGAGACAAACGCCGTTAATAAAATCTTTTGAGTATTACGTTTCGCCTAATCTGGGATTATCTTTATTGAAATATTAAACACTGGGTCAAGTATAACTTGAGCCGTCCTATTCAAGCAAATAGCCTACATAAGTTACAATCTACCTGGACTAACCATAATATACTGCTTTCAACTAGTGAGACTACATCAAACTGGTTTCCAGCCAGCAAGAAACAAAGGCTAGTTGCAATTCCACATAATACTTGTACAAAGAATATTGCTGTATTTAGTATAGTTCTTTTATCCTTGCTGTACTCGAAATACAAGTGAGAGTTGAGCAAAAGTAATAGTGAAAGCTGGATGATGCATACACATACTGTTGGGTTTACAGACCAGTATATAAAGTGAATTACTATTAGAGTGCTACATATTATCTATCGTCAATGAGATTTACTGTGGCTAATATGAAACTCGTCCAGTTGATTGTAGACACCATGAAAACGCGTAATTTCAATCAAAAATTTTGTTTTATTAGAATTCGCCAATATCTGAATCTTCGTCCATTTCACTGTCAATAATATTCTTGGCGAATTGTCTCTCTTGTTCAAGTAATTCAGCTGCTTTAGCTAATTCTTTCTTGTGTGCGCCGTGAGGGAATCTCATTGCTTGAACAGACTCGTTGTGTAAATTAAGGCAAAAGTTGATTCTCTGATTGAATGCATTCTGCGGTTCAGTAGTAGAGTAAATATCAATGATTTCCTATTTTTAGGATTTAAAGTTACGTTAGATTTCATTGAGCCACTTTCATGATCTATGGTTGCATCAATTACACCGTCTCTGATGGCTTTTGCAACAATGTATTCGGCATCTTCTTCACAATCTAATTGCAATTTGATGCAAATATCCTTCAATGAAATCTTTGAGTAGGATAGACTGATTCTTCGCACCCCAGTCTTGATTACATTGTGACGGAGTCTGGACGTCAACAAAAAATTACCTAAGAATCAAAGTCATGTTCTTGTCAGCATGGAAAACATCAGAGTGCTTTGCAAGGGCGTCCTGGAATTTTCCTAAATCTCCTTCCCTAACTGCTTGGGTGATTTGTAAATAAGGGACCAATGCCTTTCTTAAACTTTCTTGTCTAAATAGGGATCTTTCAGGAATTTCACCCATCAACAACTGTACGATGATTGAGAGCTTGTTTGCCTGGTATTAATAGCTTTATACAGTTTGCTGGAACCCAACGGCAGCCGGTGTTTGTGGTGCCTTTCTGATTGCTTGCAATAAATGACGGTGAGAGGTTGAATAATCCAATTGAATGGCTTTGATACGTCCCAAATAGTACATGTATCTCGCAAATTGATTGTTACCGACTGTTTCTGGGAAAACTGCTTTTGAAACCAGTTTGTCTGCTTGATCTATCAAATTCAAGGTCAAATATATCTTTAACAAAATGTTCAACAGCGTAGCCTAGATATTAATCCAAAAATTGCCTGTGAATCATTGTCTTGACGTAAGGTAGCAGTACGATGGGAGGCAATAACAAAGGATTGGATTTGTGCCAAATTTCCGTTAGAGTCATGGAAATGGCTAAAGAAGAAGAACAATTTGGCTTGAATTGGATCCAAGGTACGGCGATTGAACGTTCTGCTTCGTTCAATCAAATCTGTAACGGTGGTGATTCCTACTTGGTGTTGTTTTTGATCAGACAAGTAAACTACTACCAGGTATCCTACAAACAACTCAATTTCAGGGACTCTTTGTTTTCCAGATGGCAATGTGAATTCCACGCCGATACTTGAACATAATTGCTTATTCAATACGGAATCTACATAAATCCACAATTACCAAACACATAAGTATCTATTACAATTTTAAGTATTTCTGGCGTGAGCAAATGTCTGTAGGAGCTGGTTTTGCGGAGCGCTCTTGAAGCAAAGCGAGTTTCCAAGGACGAAACGGATCGCTCCAATAAAGTAATTGTAAATTCGATGTCTTGTTAATTTTATCTCACCTTTAAGAATCGATTCGTGTGGTTTGTCGATTTGCATTTCCTGATTTTCACCACTCATTTTTCGCAAAGACCAGGGTTGAAAATTTTTTGATTTTCACACACTAATGAAGCGGAAAGTTCTGTTGATGGGGAAATCAGGATCAGGAAAGACTTCGATGAGGTCAATTATTTTTGCGAATTATATTGCAAAGGATACCAGGAGACTGGGTGCAACAATTGATGTTGAATACTCCAATGTTAGGCTGCTGGGCAAGCTAGCTTTGAATTTATGGGACTGTGGTGGTCAAGACGGATTCATGGATAGCTATTTGACTTCACAGAGAGAACAAGTATTCAGAAATGTAGAAGTGTTGATATACGTCTTTGATGTAGAAAGTAGAGACGAAAAAGACCTCATTTATTATCAATCCATTATTGACGGGATGCGAGAAGGGAGTAAGGATGCTCAGGTAACTATTAAATTAATGCTGATTTTTTGCCTAATTCACAAGATGGATTTGATTCAGCAAGACAAGAGGGAAAAAATATTCAACATGAGATGTAAAGATCTCGCTGAACGGTCCTATCCATTTAAACCAATTGTATTTGCTACTTCCATTTGGGATGAAACTCTGTATAAAGCGTGGTCGTCTATCGTGTATTCATTGATCCCAAATGTACAGCACTTGGAGTCGAGTCTAGAAAAATTTAGAGTGCAATGCGAAGCGTCTGAAGTGATTTTGTTTGAAAAGGCAACGTTTCTGGTCATTGCCCACACCAAAGAATCTAATAATCCAGACATCCACAGATTTGAAAAAGTCTCGAATATAATCAAGCAATTTAAACTCAGCTGCAGTAAATCTCAAGCACATTTCCAAACAATGGAGCTGCGCAACAACCAAATGTCGCTCTTCATACAACCACTCACATCAAACACATACATTCTAGTAGTACTATCAGATCCAAATATTCGTATTATATTAACTAACATAGAATCATCTATACCTATTTTGAACATACAGGCTGCCAAAAATCACTTTGAAAAAATTGAATTTGAATAAAACAATGTACAATTTAAGATCTAGAGCTCGAGCTAAAATCGTCAGAGATTTCCTCTCCTATTGGGTCTTCAGGTTCAGAGCGCCAGAACTGAGTACCACAGGTAACTTTTGGCACTGTTTGTTTTAGCAGTTTTACCGAGTAATCTTTATCTTCACCGCTGAAAAGTTGAAGTTTTGAAGGAATATACTTTGGACGGTTAGTTACTGCTTCTACAACCTCGGCTGAATTTGCAACAGTGTTTGTTTGAAACAAGGTTTTTCCAAATTCAGCTACTGCATCCAAATTTATTGAATGCCAGTAATTTTCTTGTCTTGAATCCTTTGGTGGAAAGTCTTGCATCCATTCTGCGAGTGGTTGGGGTTCCATGTATTCTGGTTTACAGAAAACCTGCCCGTATTTGAATGGATTTGGCTCACATGGCTGTACAGGTTCATTGATACTTCCTCTTTCATAGACATTTTTTCCAGTATTTTCAGAATGCCTTTCTTTGCCTAGGGTAGCAGAATCAGGCCTCTCTGCAGCAAATAGACTGTAAGACTTTCTCCTTTTTGCCATATTCGGGAGCTCCAACAAAGCTTCTCTATTGTTTTCAATTCTTGATTTATTTCCACTATCTCTGGTATTTTCCACTCTTGGTAGTCTATTATTTGCAGAAGTTCTACTACTTGGAGACTTTGAAGCTGATCCACTTTGCCCAGCTGTTGAGGGTCTTAGACTGGTTGATGTAGCTCTGTTTAAGATAGAACTTTCTTCGGATGCAGACTCTTCGTCTTCCTCAGCATCATCGACCATGATGGCCAAGTTGAATGATGGTAATATAGAGTTTTCATCATCTTGATGTAACTGTGCTACAAGGGTTGCCTTTTGCCGAGGTTCTTCTACATGTTTCTTGATATAATGTGAATGTCTGGAAGTAGATATCAAATTCTTTGCTTTGTTTGCTATGGCTTGCTTATCAGGAGATAATTTGGTTTCATCCATAGCTTGAAGAATGTTTTCTTGAATTTTCTCATCCTTACTATCCTGTTCACTTTTTTCTGGTTCCACTTCTTTGATTTCTTGGTCTAGATCAACTTGTTCTTCCTCGTTGATAGCTATTATACTCTGCGACTTTTCTTGCACATCAGGCTTAATCAACTTCAGCTCTGGCTGGCTGGTAACAAACTGCGGTTTGGCTAACTCTGGAACTACACTGCCGTTCCAGGCCGGATCATCAGTCGAGTATCCATGCTTGTACCCCAAGTGAAAATTTTCTGCAATGGATGATACAAATCCAAATTGATTGATATTTCCTAAAGTCAAATGCTTGGTTCTTGCTTTATTCTTCTTGTCGGTTTCTATCATACTATAAAGTTTTGAAAGCACGACTTTTGATCTTACAGTCTGAACTGCAGCTTTTGGAATCAATCTTCTGGAGAAAGGGCTGTCAGCGCGTTTGTATTTCTCCAAGAATGCCTCCACTTCTTGAGGTGTGTGTAAACCTAAAGGTGCATTCTTTGATGAATTCTCTCGTTCAACGGAATAATCTTGCTGGATGATTTCTTTTCGTTTATGAGAAGGAGCTTTCACAGTCAATGCTTTTTGGCGATTCACCAATATTTTGTCATGTACTTTCTCTTGATGGTGTCTATACTTTGAAAATTCTCTCGCTTGCTTAAAGTACACGTTGCTTTTAAATGGAGTCATCGTTTGAGCTTCTACTTGTGGCAGAACTTGCTTGCTTTGAAGATTAATCAAATTTCCAGCAGAGTAACTTCCGGTGCTGACCTTTGCTGGCACTTCTGGCCTTTTTAAAAGAGATTTCCCGATATCTGTCAACTTCTTTCGTTTGTTGTCCAGAAATTCTTTTCTAGCTTTTTGTATATCTTTGATTTCCTGTTCTCGCTTAGCCTTTAATTGAATTGCCTTTTCCTCCATTGCTACTTTTTGAATTGCTATCTTCTCATTCAGTTCTCGTCGCCTATTCGCGATATCTTTCCTGTCACATTGCTCAATGTAGTCAAAGAGCATCAATGCTCTTTTTTCTCTTTTCTCATTCTCTTCCTTGCTCTTTTTTGCCAATAATTTTGCAATATCTTTATTCATGACGTTTGTGAATTGCCAAATTGGGTGAAAATTCAAACGCTTGATTATGTAAGCAATTATTATTCTCAAGAACTTTGCAGGACTAAACAGACATTTTCACTGGCGAGTTCAACCCAAATAATCGCACTCTTTCATCTCTAGTTGGAATTTTTAAGAGGAAATCAGTTTTGATTAGGAGACTTGTGAAACAGGTCACAAAATATTTTGCTAAAAAAAAGCACAGAGATACAATGCCAGAGAGTAAACCGATTAGAATATGGGTGGATGGATGCTTCGATACTATGCACTATGGGCACTCAAACGCCCTTCGCCAAGTAATTTATGCTTAATTTAGGCTAAAGAAATGGGTGCTTATTTAGTTGTTGGTGTTCACTCTGATGAAGAAATTTTAAAGAACAAGGGACCAACTGTTTTGAAAAATAAGGAGCGGTACCGAATAATACTAATTCTAGTTATGATGCTGTCCGTGCTTGCAAGTGGGTTGATGAAGTGGTTGAAGACGCACCGTATTTGACTTCACTCGAATATTTAGACAAGTATAACTGTGATTTCTGTGTTCATGGAGATGATGTTACCACAATGTCTGATGGAACTGATTGTTACTCTGTTGTGAAACAAGCTGGAAGGTACAAGGAATGCAAACGTACCATTGGTGTTTCAACCACTGACTTGGTAAAGAGAATGTTGATGAGAAAAATCAATCCGGAAGGAACTAGAGCTGTATTCATGATTAATATTTAGGAATGCGACCATGAATATATCCAAGATAAATTGGAAAAGTTTAATGACAATAAGCTTCCAAAAGACGGCGATAAAGTGGTGTACGTAGATGGATCGTTTGACATGTTCCATGCCGGGCATGCGGAATATTTAAAACAGGCTAAAGAACTTGGTGATTTCTTGATTGTGGGAATCCAGGGCGACGACCTAGTTAGGCAAATCGAATCCACATATCCTATTCTAAACCAAGAGGAAAGGGCTTTGAGTGTGCTGGCTTGTAGAGTAATTTTGATTTCTAATCATAGTACGCGGATGCTATCATTCTCGATTCACCTCATCAACTAACCGACGAATTCATTTCAAAGCATAATATCAGCATCGTAGTTGGTGCTGACCAATCAATCATTAATAGAACTAAAGCAGAAACCAAAATCATTCCTAATCAAGATATTGGTTCCAAGTCGATCATTGCTCGCATTCTGGCTGACTTTGAAATCTACCAAGAGAGAAATAGAAAGAAGGGCGAAAAAGCAATTCTAGAAGCTGAAATGTTGGCAAAGGAAAAGGCATCTTTGCAATAAATTTTTTAACCCATCACCTACAAATTTTTTATCTCTAAAAATATGAAGCGAATACAGAGAGGATTCAAATCGTCCTGCATCACTCTAAAATTAACAAATCAAGACAAGCCTAGAATATCCTTGAAGGAACGAATGGCGGCTGCCAATCAGCAAAAGAACGCACCAGTAAATTCCTCATTCAATGTGCCAAAGTTCTATGTCAAACCAAAGGATTTACCTGCAGTGGATTCAACGAATACATCACTCGGAAATAATGCAAAAAAGCCGGAATTTCAAGCACCGTCAATAGTTGATCAAAATGCTGCATCTGCAAATACACAAAAGATGGATCCTTCAAAATTCAGACTGCCAAATATCAAGACGAATTTCCGGCCTGCTGGAAAATCTGAAAAGAAACCAGGTCCAGAAGCAGACAGTAGGAGTAAAAGACCTCAGAAACCAAAGCATAAATCTGGAATTAATTCAACTGTAAAACCAATTGATAAAACTGATAATATAAATGAATCGGAAGATGATCTAGATAGTGGAGCTGTAGCTGAGGATACCCCAATCACAATTGTGGAAGCAGTAGATGACGATTTGGATACAAAAAAAGTACACAAAAAGGATTTACTGAGAGACAAGGAAAAAAGGCTGAGGGAACTTGAACGAAAGGCTGCAGCCAAGGCAAATGCAAAGACGGTCAAAGTTAAAGCAAAGAATATCAATATTCCAAACTTTATCACCGTTGCCAACCTTGGTAATTTGCTTGGTGTCAATTATTGTAAATATTTCTAATTTAGTGCACCTTTCAAAGAAAATGAAAGAGCTAGGATTTGATGACTACCCGCCAGACTATGTTTTGAATTCTGAATTAATTAGTATGATTGCGCTAGAGTACAACTTCAATCCTATCATTATGAAGCAAGAAGTAGTTACTGCTGAACCAAGGTTTTAAATTGCTAATATAGACCTGAGCCGGAAGATTGGTCGATATATCCTACACGTCCGCCTGTCATTACTATTATGGGACACGTAGACCGTAAGTTTCAATTAACATAAGATGGAAAAACGACGCTTTTAGACTCTTTGCGAAAAACATCGGTAGCTGCTGGAGAAGCTGGAGGTATCACTCAGCACATTGGTGCATTCTCTGTTTTGCTGCCTTCTCAAAAGCGAATTACCTTTTTGGATACTCCTGGCCATGCGGCATTTAGCCAAATGAGAGCTAGAGGTGCACAGGTTACAGATATTGTTGTTCTCATCGTCGCTGCTGACGATGGAGTCATGCCACAGACTATAGAAGCAATTGACCATGCTCAAAAAGCAAACGTGCCAATAATAGTTGCGATCAACAAGTGCGATAAGCCAGGAGTCAATCCAGTACACTGAAACTAAAATTAGAAAAAAATCAAAGAAGATTTATTGAGATATAATATCACTGTCGAAGATTATGGCGGGGAAATTCCAGCTGTAGAAATTTCTGGAAAGACAGGAAAGGGGTTGGCAGAGCTGGAAGAAACTATATTGGCAATTGCAGAAGTGAACGATTACAGAGGAGATCCAACTGGACCGGTTGAAGCGACAGTGGTTGAATCCAAAATGACTAAAGGTTTTGGAAATGTTGCAACAGTGATTGTTAAAAGAGGAACTTTGGTTCCTGGAGCAATTATAGTTGCCGGGGAGTCCCTCTGCAAAGTCCGAAAAATGATTGACGAACATGGCAAAACTGTCAAGAGTATCGGTCCATCAGGTCCGATTGAGGTTTTAGGTTGGAAAGAGCTTCCTTCTGCTGGAGAATTAGTTCTCCAAGTAGAGTCGGAATTCATTGGAAAGAAGGTTATAGAAAGTCGAAAGAGGCTGGCAGAGTTTAATAGTTCATTAGAAAGCGTTGAAGCAATGAATGAAAAAGCAATCAATAAATTGGAAGACACTGAAGCTGTTGAAGAGGCTCCAAAGAAAAACGAGTACAGAGTAATCATCAAAGCTGATGTGGATGGTAGCACAGAAGCAATTGCTAATGTTCTAGCGGGAATCCCAAGTCACGAAGTTTCTTGTAATATCATTAATTCAAGCGTTGGTGCATTATCAGAAGCTGATGTGAACTATGCTATTGCATCCAAAGCTGATATAATCACATTTAATATTCCAGTCCAAAAGAGTATGCTTACTTTGGCTAATCAAAACAAGATTAATATTCATAGCCACAATGTGATATACACCCTCATCGACCAGGTAAAGGCGTCAATGTCAGAGCTGCTTCCGCCAGAAATTGTTACAAATGTTACTGGTGAGGCATCGATCGCTCAACTTTTCAGCATTACAGTTAAAGGAAAGCAAGAACCGATTGCAGGATGCAAAGTGTTTAATGGAAAAATTACAAAGAACAGCATACTGCGTGTTGTAAGAGATGGTGCAGTTATCCATGAAGGCAAGATAAAGACGTTCAAGCATCACAAAAAAGATATTTTGGAAGCTGCGAAAGGTCTTGAATGCGGTATTGCTGTGGAAGGCTTTCCAGCTATCCAAGAAGGAGATATACTTCAATCCATAAACATTACTCACAAGAAACGCACCATAGAATAATATATTAAGTTTATCTTTGCTAGTGTAAAATTAGCGCCAAACTATCGAGTAAGACCCAACTACCGCTTAATGGATACACAGCCATAACCCAAAAAATACGCTACTTTAAGAGTCGCACTATTCTGAATTTTCTTTTGTCTCGATCGCTCAAGATTTTGACCACGAGGCTGCTGTTTGTTTTTTTAAAAAAATGGAGTTTCCCAGAGTGCCAGTATTCTTCTTGGTCGCCCTTCTGGCAATACTAATTGGGTTGAACGTAACTGCGTATTGATTCAAGTTTAGTGGAATATCAGAAATATTTGAATTTGAACCAAAATGGATGTACCCAAAAGATGATTCTACAGTCACTGCGCATGTTCAATATCTGAAAAATATACCAATAAATCCAAATGATCCTAAAGTGCCTCTGGATATTGATAGAGAATACACCGTTGCGGATTTCAAGAAGTATTTCAATGTTCATCCATTGCATGAAGTTGTGTTTGATAACCAATTGAAAATATTTTTGGACCTCAACCATTTGACTATAGACACAGAGTCATTTAAATTCCCGCCAGACTTGGCTGAATACGAACAGCAAATTAAAAGCTTAATTGACTCGCCACCACAAAACGATGATCGATTCGTTGTGAAATGGTCTTCAAAAGAAACTGGTTTTGGATTATTCGCAAAGAAACCGATATCAAAGGGAGATATCATTGGAATTTACACTGGAGTGGTAAATTTGTATCCAGACAAGAATGGTGACTTTATTTGGCATATATCTCAAATCAAGTTGCCCAATGGCCAAATGTATAACCTGGGGATAAATGGCCGGAAAGCAGGGAATTATCTTCGCTTCATCAACCATATCGGGAAATCCGCAAATGTTCTAGTAATATATTTCTAATCTAGCCTTTAAGAATCCCGTACAAGGGCAAAATACACTGCATCTACCGCGCTGTAAAAGACATTGAAATTGGGCAAGAGTTATTCACAGACTATGGAGAGGGATATTTTCAAAACAGGAAAATGATTCTTCCAAGCAAATAAACTATTTTCATCATATTTAATTTCAAGCATGTGAAATTACTCTGCGGTTTTTGAATGGAAATCAAAAGAGAAATCATAAAATGGTTCGCCTTCATTGCTGAGCAAATTGTAATTGTGATACTGATTGCTCAAGAAATCATCTACACCCAGTTTTCGAATGTATATTCCAGTTTGAATGTAATGGATGACGTCCAGCGTTTGCAAATTCAACTCAAGGAAGCAGAGGACTATCATACCTGGGCATCGATCGCACAGCAGCTCGATGACAAGCAAGGTAACTAACTTCTTATGCAGGAAATAAAATATGGAAAGATACAGTGAAAACCGACTTGTGTGATTACCGCCTCATAAAATCAAGAATAGCAGCCTTGCAGCAAGCTCTGGTTACTGAAGATTACCCTGCAATGAAATTATTAATACGATCCGGACTGCTTCGAAATCTGGGTGGAATTATGGACCATCGGCTATTTGAAAAGACTAATTTTGGAACAAAGACGTTTATTGAAGAATATTTGAATCTGGTAACGGAATGTATTCAGAAAATATCTGATTTGCCAGCTACTGAAAACCAAAAACTTGAAATTATTAATGATGTTTCTCAGTCGTTTGGAAATACTGCCCTTTTGCTTCATGGTGGTGCGACTTTTGGGTTGTATCACCTTGGAGTTGTCAAAGCACTGTCAGAGAATGGCTTGCTGCCTAAAATAATAAGCGGGTCAAGTGTTGGCGCTTTGATTGCTGCGTTAATTTGTACTCATAGAGAAGAAGACCTCCCCAAGCTATTTTTACCTGATGGGATTGATCTGAAAGCATTTGCTAGAAAAGAAAGGAGCGGAAGTATTAGAAGAAAAATTACAAGATTGTTGACCCACGGTTATTTATTAGATGTCAAAGTTTTAGAAGATTGTGTCAAGGCTAATTTGGGAGAGTATCTACTCGTTAACTTAGTATGACATTTGAAGAAGCTTTCCTTGAAACTGGAATGGTGTTGAATATCACTGTAACCTCATCGAGAAAAAACGAAATTCCTAGTGTTTTAAACTATTTGACTTCTCCAAATGTGGTAAGCTAATTGTAATCGCAGTTGATTAGAAGTGCCGCCTGTGCATCTACATCCATGATTGGTTTGTACAACTCTGTAGATTTACTTGCCAAAAACAAAGATGGTCAAATCTTTGTTTGGAGTCCAACATCTATCAAGTGGGGCAATACTTATGCTGACAAGTTAGAGTATTTTAACGTAGTGATTCTCCAGATCAACGATTAGCTGAATTATTCAATGTAAATCACTTTATATTATCTCAAGCACAACCTTATATCGCTCCATTCCTAAGAAAAGGGCCTCGCATTACCGGAAGAAACTTTTTCCAAAAAATTCTAGCGTTTATTAGCAGTGAAATTAGATTCAGGATGACACAGGTAACCGTGTTTAATCAAAGCTGGCTAGAATCGGACTTATACCAAAGAGCGTTGGATCATTATTTGATTTGAAAATAGTGGGCCACGTCACAATTGCGCCTGCATTATCCTCATTAGATTTCTATACGATTTTCGGAAATCCTACCTATGAATCTCTTAGCTACTGGATCAAAAAGGGCGAAAAGTCTACCTGGCCGTTCCTTGAAATGATTAGATGCCGATTAATGATTGAAATGAAATTATATGAAGGTAATTTAGATTAATCTAGTCAAACAGCAACAATCTGCTTTGATGAATGAGCTTCGTACTAATGTATTTGATCTAAAAAATATCATGAAGAAGCGAACTCAGTCCATTGGCTAATACAATTTTGTTATTTATTGTTTGCTGAGGTATGTCTTGTTTAAATCGTCCTTAACGTGAAAACAAATACCCTATTGTAACTTGAACAATATTGAATACAATTATAAAAACTAAATACAAGAAAAATTCTATTAAATTTAGACTTTGGATTCAAATTTAGTTGAAACTGCTTGGGAGCCACTACTAGATTTGGCTTTAGTCAGTAGATTCTTTGTATCATCAATAATGAGCAGCAAAATGTTGGCTTCGAAAAAGTTGACGCAGCCAAAGAACAAGGTCAACCATTTGACCAAACTGGTGATATTTGATACCTTGGCAGCCACCAACTCCAATATGATTATCAAGAGTGTGAATATCATATTATTTACGCTCATCTTGGTCCACATTGCAGCTTCATTACGTGGCATCAAGTCAGATTTGTAGGATGCAAAAGCCTTGTAAGCAAAAGGGGTAGCGAAAAGGACATACAGTATACATCGGTTAATTAAAGTGTAGTTTTGCGGTTGGAAATTTGCGACAATGGTGCAGTACGGTTGTGCAACTGTCAAGTTTGATGCTGTGGAAGCAACGTACATTTGAATGAACAACGAAATACAAATTTGAATAGAGCATATACCAATGAATACCTTCTTCATCGTGTCATTTGCAACAAAAGATACAAAGACACTTGCTCGAAGTAGTAAGACTGAATCCAAAGCTGTAATCCAAAAGGCATATATAGCCATTCCTACTTCACCAAGCAGCACACATTTGATATTTGGTACAAGGAGCTCCACAATCAGTGTAGCTGCTCTAGCGGCACAAAGGAGCACTTGTAGCAACAATCCAATTGGTGCCAGTTTACCATTTAGCTTGTTTGCCAAGTACACAGATTCTCCTAAAAGAATAGCAAGTGTGATGGAGAGCACTACAATCGAAATGGTGGTAGTTGAATCCATTTTAGTTGTTAAGTATTTTACACCCTTTTTTCCTTATATTGGTGGTTGGCGTAAAGGTAATTTGCGCCACCATCAATCTTGGCATGAACAGAGGTTGAAAAACTCCAATTATCCAAAGAGAATATATATTGCATAGCTGAGCGAATACGAAATCCTCCCGAGAATTGTATTTTTATAGTTGGATTCCATGTGTTCATGATTTTGCATTTACAACATGAAACCTTTTCGTAGGCTCAAGCAAAGGAATGGCTTTGTAGTCAACCTGTTAGTTCCTCCAGACGCTGCTCATCATTGCTGAATATTAGTGGTACAAATGGTTGAAATCAAATATTTCAGCGCATTGAGCTGCAGATAAGCTCCTATTATCCTGATTAGCCTAAAAGATGGTCACGTTAGGCTTGCCACCAGTATAATTTTACATGTGCTATAGAAATATATTGTTTGATGATTATACAGGGAGGGCAGCTGGTGAAATATTTTGTTTATGAGAACAGCCAGTAAAAGCGATATTCAATCCATTACTACTTAGTTGCTGGCACGTAGTTGGCATTTAGGATAGACTCAACTATGTGCTTGTCGCTTGTCGCAAGTAAAGACTTGACTGACCAGCTGTATCTGTGATGGTTTTTGTAACCAAAATATGGATGCATAAAAGTGAATGCATAATACAAGATAACCGGCGGAATTTAAATAATATCTCTTTCATCGCTATTCCGGTTATGGATAAAAAACTCCGCAACAGTTTCTCCTGTCGAAGAATTCCAAGATTAAGTGAATCGCTTGTCATATGCTTCAAATCATCAGTTCCGCAACTTTCCTTTTGCGGTCGTAATTAAATTTCGCCGCAAAATTATTTTCAAGAGAAATTTAACGAGGATTTTCACTCGAAATATAAATATTATGACTAGAGCTGGAGCAAAAGAAAAGGTCTGTCTCGTTGGCTCTGGAAATTGGTACGAAATTATCTTAGAATAGGGGCTCTGCTATCGCCAAGATTGTAGGAAGAAATGTAACCAAATACCCCGAATTTGACAATGAAGTTCGAATGTGGGTGTTTGAAGAAATAGTGCAGGGAGAAAGATTAACAGATATAATCAATACAAAGCATGAAAATGTAAAATACCTTCCAAATATTCCTCTTCCTAAAAATGTGGTTGCAGTTCCGGAATTGTTAAAGGCTTGCGAAGGCGCTACTATGCTTATCTTTGTAGTACCGCATCAAGTACAGTCTTTATCTAACAGATAGTTTGTAAAAGGGGTTTGTGAACAACTGTATGGCCGACTGGAGCCAGGAGCGAAAGCAATCTCACTAATCAAAGTAACCCAAAGTGTAATAATAGGGTGTAGATGTTGGAAATGAAGGTCTGCAGCTGATTTCCGACGTGATTGCCGATCATTTGTCTATTGATGTATCTGTTCTAATGGGCGCAAACATAGCACAAGGGGTGGCAATGGACGAGTTTTGCGAATCGACAATCGGATATAACATTAAAGAAAATGCAGACCTGTTCCATAAAGCCTTTAATACCCAGTATTTCAGAATCAACTGTGTGCCTGATGTCGGTAATTCAAACTTAATTGCAGCTGGAGCCGAATTGTGCGGAGCATTAAAAAATGTAGTGGCCATCGCTGCCGGATTTGTTGACGGTCTCAAATGTGGTGATAATACAAAGGCAGCAATAATTAGAATCGGATTAATGGAAATGAGAAAGTTTTGCAAATATTTTTATGAAGGCGTAAAGGATGAAACTTTCTTTGAATCATGCGGAGTCGCTGATCTTATAACTACTTGCTCTGGAGGGAGAAATCGTAAAGTCGCAGAAGCTCGAGTATTGACTGGCAAGTCATTAGAAGTATTGGAAAAAGAGTTGTTGAATGGACAGAAGCTGCAGGGATCTGGTACTGCAAAGGAAGTGCATTTGATCTTGAGAGAGAAACATCTGATTCACGAGTAAGTTATACTAATGTTAGATATCCTCTATTTACCACAGTGTATCGTATCTGCTACGAAGGCTTGCACCCACGAGCAATTTTGGAAGAAATCTAACCCTCTTTTTATTGAAATACAAGTTAATCAAAGTTTTTTTGGGTCTAGACGTGTAAAACTATCTCCAATACTAACTACAGACTCTTCGACGGGACTGCTGAGACTTAAATCCAAGTCAAACTCTTGTTGCGCTGTTCGTCGTACAAGAGGATTCACAGGTGCATACTCTGTGACTGGGTTCTTTACAAAAAAGAAGAGATGAAGCGGGTTCAAGATCCCTCTGATATTAATACATACTAAGCTATATAAATTTAAAGTGTCTGACACTGGCCTGCTGTTGGTAACATTAAGTGCAACAAAAAATAGTGGCAGCCAGGCAATCAAATATTGAATAATGTTGAAGCTCGAATGGATAATCAAGCCCCATTCCATTCTTTTGTTATTCTTTATACTCTCTTCTGAATCAGAGCTTGAATAGCTGATTTTCGTTGCTTTTTCTATCTTGTTGTTTAACCAATGCTGGTATCCAGTAATGTAGCCGTAGCAAAAGATTATGATCGCATAACAAGCTGCGCAAAGATATAGGAACATGGTCGCATAATCCTTGGAAATATCTGGCATCACACCACAAGATTCGGTTGGTCCATCTACAAATATTGAGAATAATATTCCTATACTCGCTGAAACAATCCAAATACACGCTGATATAATATAATTCCAATAGTTTTGAATAATTCCAGTGAAAATAATAATCGAGAATCGTTTGAGAGAAATACTTGTTACATGTACGATAGATGATACAGTTATCCCATAGAAAAATACTCTGAAAGCATGGCAAGCAAAATTGTTGTTTGTTATTGTTACAATGAATAATATTCCAAATGATAGGTCTGTAATACAGTAGGATGTCATTAATGGTGAAACGTTTCTAAGATTTTTGACAAATGCATAGCTGATATAAGAGATATTGGAAATTACTACAATTATAGATAGTATAAGAATGGGTACAGAGTGAATTAGGTCCTGCATGTCTTGGGTGAAAATTTCAAATGGTGACGTCTCGTAACTTGTTCATCATTCATGTTCCAATATTTATTAAATCATACGATTAACTATTGTTATATTAATGCCGCTTAGCAGGCTATGTTCTTCTTGGGGAGCGTCTTGGAGAGATATCTCGTTTAGCCCGACGTGGAGAAACAGAGCGCGATGGTGAGCGATATCTAGAGTACTTTCCCTTCTTTTCATCTCTAGAACGACTGTATTTAACGGGAGAGCGAGATCTACTTTGTCTTGGGGAAGCGGTTCTTTCAGGGGATCTGTCTCTCTTTACAGGATGACGCCTTGGGGAGCGCGATCTTCTTCTCGGGGATCTTGACTCCTTTCTCTTTGCGGGAGATCTGGATCGATCTCTATATGACTTTCTCTCTGGCGACCTTCTATATCTATCCCTATTTGACGAAACTCCATATTTCTATATTCAATTTCAATTACCACTGCCCCACGACCTTTAATTTTTCTACCTTGCTCATCTTTGAATTTCCTAGGCCCAGTGTACACTCTTCCACCTTTTCCCTTATCTCTATCCAAAAATGAAAACTTTGGGTCACAGTCTTCAGGAGGAGCAACTCCAATTACATAGGGGTTAGTTTCCTCGGTTTGATCATCTGGCATATCTTCATCTTCAGATTCATTGTCACTTTCGCTATCAGATTCAACTTTTTTCTTTACAGGTTCAGGAACGATAACAGGTTCAACCTTTTTCACAATCTCTCCGCAATCCACGATTACAACAGGGTGATACGGGCAGTCATTGTCATCCACCGGTAGCGATTCAATCTCTCTAAATACTTTTTCTCCTTCAACTATTCTGCCAAAAACAACATGTATTCCATCCAAATGAGGCAGCGGACAACTAGTTACGAAGAATTGCGATCTGTTGGTATTCGGACCTCTGTTTGCCATCGATAGCAAGCAGCTTTGGTCGTGCTTTATAGTCAAGTTTTCATCATCAAATTCACCACCGTAAATCGAGCTTCCTCCAGTACCATCTCCGTTAGTGATATCTCCTCCTTGAATCATAAAATCTTTAATAACTCTGTGGAATTTGGAACCTTTGTAGTGCAATTTAGGATCTACCTCACCAGTACATAGAGCTCTGAAATTTTCTGCTGTTTTGGGAACCTTGCTGAACAATTCAAAAACAATCCTGCCGGCTAAATTAATTCAGATTACCATCCTTGCCTCCAATGGAGATATCGAAAAATACTTTTTTGTTTTCTTCAACCATTAAGATCAGAAAAACAAATGGGAGAAGCCGAGTTGAGACAGCGAAAGCAAGAAAAGGAAGACAAAAATGACTCTATCGATAATAAACCCGAAAAGGAGGCCAAGGATGTAAATAAAGTCAAAATCGGAATCAACCATATTCCTAGGTAACCCCATACTGATCAAGAGCTTTGTGTTGGTGAAACTAATTGTATTTTCTGCCTTGGTTGTAGTAGTTCCTATCACTGTATTCTTTACCAGTTTAGACAGGTTTGGTTCCACCGTTTCTGGAATAATTGCTGCAGTGTCCGCCAATCTGGTATTGATTGGCTATATAGTAGTTGCGTTTTATGAATAAAATAATAATTTGCCTAAACAAAACTTGGAATTCTTTTTATCGCGCAATCGTTTCAATGTATGTGGCAGTCGGTACACCTAAAATATTGGCAGAGAGAATATCGACAGAGGAAGGGGAGGCATTTCAACAGCCCATATTCACTGGACCAATCAATCCGTCCATCACAATGATTAAACGTAATATAGAAAAGTCATTATTCTGCTCAATCACATACAATACGATATCACTGTGGTCAATTAAAGTAGGCTGTCATTAACATAGCCGGAAGTCTTGATATCCAAAGTCGTCAGGAATGACGATTCAATTCAATCAGAAGGCGATAATGTTGATATTATATGGAGGCCAGACGGAAATACAGTAGTCATAATCACCAATAGAGGATATATGCATTACTACGATGTGGTGAATCAACAAGGTTAGGGTTAGTTTAATCTAGGTTTCTAATTAATAATGGTAGCTCCAGTTTTGGATTTTACATTTTCAAACGTTCATCATCACTCAAGAGGACCAGGAGAAGCTGAAGGGATACCTGGATACTATCTAAGATTCAATATATCACTGGAAGTAGAATCTGGGGTTGATTGCGGGATTGGATTGAAGGATGAATTGGTCATTTGCACAAACCAAAATCCAACACTAATGAATTTCACCTGGACCGCCGAAAAGTCAGTTTCAAAGCCTTTTAAATTGTCGGATTTGGATTTTTATCTTAATCCATCAGAACCAGTACTACTAATTAGATCAAATAAGACGGAAGACATATTTGGGATTTTGACTGAAACCGGAAATGTTTATCTATGCGAATACAATAAGAAATGGACAGGATACTGTATATATTCACCGGCAGAATGTCCCCCTGCAACCTGTATAGAGTTCAACCCAGCATTCAATATTCTGGCCATCGGAAATTTGGATGGTATGGTTTACCATTATGAATTAAAGAGAGAGCCACTAAGTGCGACTCTCACTCATACTTCAGCCATAATGAAACCGGATGGGAGAAATACACCAATGAAGATCAGTGCAGTTACATCTCTGTGTTGGAGCTCAGACGGATATGCACTGGCAATGAGCTGGATTTACGGTGGGTTTTCGATTTGGAGTATATACGGTTGCCTGTTGACAAGTACAATTTCAGAAGATACGTACGTCCATGCATCAGATGGAATTGTACATGAAACAGATGAAGTGTTTTTTACCGGTGTACAGGAGCTGTGGTGGGCTCCAGGGGATTACTTTTTGTTCATTTTGCCTTCTTCCACTCTAGAAAAAGATATTGTCCTGGATATTTATGTAATGGAGTTTGCAAAATCTTCAATTCTTACTTCGCTTTCTAATGTAAGATTAATTAATGTAGCAACACAATAGGAATGTATGTCTGATTGCGTCAGATAGGCTTATTGTCTATGAAGGGATGGATAAGGAAGAGGCAGTTACAGGGTTAGATCCCCTTAATTGGACAACAATACATGTAGTTTCCATCTAACCTTAGATCCCACCAATGTATTTGGTAAGCAATTGGCCAATCAAATACGTTACTTCATCCAGAAATAGTCAGTTTATTGCAGTAGCAGGGAAAAAAGGATTTGCGCATTACAATAGCGCATCCGGAAAATGGAAGCTTTTTGGCAATGAACATCATGAGCAAGGGTTTGAAGTGTCTGGAATACTTTGGTTCAACAGCTTTATCATCATATCCTGCTTTAATTTGCGGAACGGAAAATACGAAGTAACCCTTGGGCTAAATTAGGTGAGATTGTACTCTAGAGACTCCAAGTTGGACGAAGACAATATTATTCATACCGAACATTTTGTACACCCAATCTCAGCAATGAATTTGCTGGATGCGCATTTGCTTGTGTTTACCAACAACAGCTCAATCCAATCATATATTATTCATCAAAATGCAGGTACGTCATCTTTAACTTGAGATCGAGTTCCAACACTCAAATTGAAGCAAGGATTTACACTCCAAAACTTCATTTCATCTAGCACTACTTTTGTTCAGGGTATTGCAAGAATGAGGATTTTTAACGAAAAAAACGATGGCCTTTTCAATAATCCAATTCTTTTACTCAAGAACGGCTCATTGCACATGATCTGGAGAAAGGTATTTGTTCATTAAATGGAGAATGAAAAATGGCAGGCAACTAAAATTGCTGACCGAATCGAGCATTTTTGGATATCTTCGTCTAAAACTGATGCAAATGATTTCAAAACATCGATTTGGGCATTCAACGGTCAGGGAGCAAAGATTTTAAGTGATCCGTCGCATTGGATAGAGAGTCCGGTTGATGAAAGGCCCAAGGACGCTGTATTAAGGCTTTCTTTGGACTTTTATCCATTAGGTAATAGTATTGTTAATCTAGTTGTTTTATTGAAACAAGGTGTCCTAGTTGGCATTCGACAGCAGCTTTCTCTCAATAATTCTTTGGGTATTTCTCAATTTTCTTGCGAAATTAAGGTATCTTGTTCTAATTCAGACCCACTTGTTTGTTCATCTGATCATAAAACACTTCCTGTCTACTAATCTGTATAATAGAGCTCTCAATTTCGCAAAAAACTACCAAGATCTAGAATACTTTAACCACGCACTTGAAATGATGTTGCATAATGCGCTGGACGAAGATTCGGATTTACCAAAGGAATCTCAAGATAGAATACTTTCAAGTGTTATCGCGTTTGTCAAACAGTTTCCAAGAAGCCTGGAGATTATTGTTAATTGTGCTAGAAAGAGTGAAATGGCACTGTGGAAACACTACTTTTCGTTGGTTGGAGATCCAATAGAGCTGTACAAGGTATTCAAAGAAATAATTTAGGTCGCTCTGGAAAGTGGTTCGTATCAAGTAGCTACATCATATCTTATTATTATACAAACGCTTGAACCGCTCGAAGTCAGTAGCAAAGTAAGTGGATATCTAAGTTAGCTTGCGGTCAAATTGTTGGAACATTCTCTTAACGCTGATGATTTTGAAACAGCATCAGAACTATACAGATTCTTGAGATCCATTTTTGGTAATCGGTGTTGATTATAGATGAAGAAATACTAAGTGCAAATGATAACGATATTCAGTCGCAACCATTGTAATTAATTATTTAATTGTAGAACAAAAGAGCAATTATCCCATATGCTGCTATTTGAAACTTTGATCCACAAGAAAATGAGAGATATTCTGCTTGAGGGCAGATATAGAGATTTGCTGCACTTTGGAGCTTTGTTTTCGGTTTCCATCTCACATTGGCTTAAAACTGAACGGTAAGCGTATTTTTATTATAGTGCAAATACAGAATATTTAGTAATGGATTGGGGGTTCACATTTTCAGAGCTGCATGAACAGTTTAACTGGCCGTATCCAGCGGTCATCAAATCTCCAGCCTTGACACGAAGAGACTCTAAAAACAGCGTGGATAAGGGCTGGGGAGTTGGAAGACGGCCATCACAATTAGGGATTATAACAAAAAGAACTTCTACTTTGAATCTCCGAGAATCAGAGTTGCGCAATTTGATGAACACAGCAAAAGATGGAGATTTCCCTGAATTAGCATTACTCGTGTCTACGATGCTTCAAGATATAGATAACTGTTTAGCTATTCTTCAGCACCACCCACAATTTAAAAGTAGATGGGAAAATGCCCTGTTATCCATCAAGGAGAGTTCATACCCATTTTATGCCCAGGCTCTGAAAGAAATCTTGAGTAAATAAATCGACATTATAGATTATATATTTGTTATGCGTTTCTTTCCGTAGGTGGTCTATATGGCACTCCAAGCAATTGAAATATTTCTTCTTCAGAAGACCCTGCGATTTTCTCACCCAACAAGACTTCCTTTCCAACTTTTGTAGCTTTGAACAGGCCATGTCGGTTTAAATGATATCCTTTCCTTGCAGCCAGCAATCTAATACTCCTATTAAATAAATCGTTGCCCGTGAAATAAATCAAAGCAGCTCCCAGCTCATCTATAGGAACCAAGAGAAAGTCTAGATGAGGTAGAGCCTACCTATTCTTCTTTGCGGTCCATTGTCAATAGAACAAATTCCTCGAACTATTTTCGAAGCAACTATAATAGTATCGGTCATTATTTTTGCTGCTGTTAGATGGTCGCAAATCTCTGTGAATAATTCGTCAATTAATTCTATAGTTTTTGAGGTAAAAATGAGGTCTATATCCCCACATGTTTCTGCCCCACGTCTGTAAGAACCCATTATATACATATCCAAGTCTGGAAATCTGACTTTTAAAACTTTTTCAATACGATTGCCAATTTCTTCTACTTCACTCCTAGGAATCCTCTGTTTCAAATCCTGGATCAGAACAAAGTACTTGATAGTATTTTAGCCCCAATTGTTGGGCTTTGGTCAAATCCTTACGCTTTCGTACATCATCAAGAGTTCTCAATCCTTCTGTGTACCACTTTCGAGCCAGCTTAGAACCTACTCCATAGATATTGTAAAAAATCTCTAAAGTTTTTACACTCTCTGGAATTTCTTCATTCTTCTTCATGTAACCTATATCCAAGAATTCCTGAATCTTGTCTGCTATTTTCTCACCTATTCCTCTAATTAGAAGAGCTTCTTTCTTGTCCTTGATCTTTGTTGGGTATTTTTTAAGCGCAGATATGGCTGTTCGGTAAGATTTAATCCTCCATCTATCTCCTTCCACCGTGTATCTATCTAGCAGTTTCTGTAATTGATCAATTATTTCTCTATTCGGTAGTTTCTCTTCATCTTTCGTTTTACTCGAATCCATACATACGTACTTTGTTTGATCAAACTTTCTTTTTTTATCTGGATACACTACTTCAATATCAGAGTCAGACAAGTCAGTAATGTCAGTGTCCGAATCATAGTTCCTTTTTAGTGTTGTTGCGGGTGGTTCATCTTCAATAATCACCACTTCTACTTCCGGTTTATTCAATGGCTGCTGTTTTCCTTCAGTTATTGATTTGGATATCCACTCTGCATTCACTGTGGGTTTCGCAAATGGATGATTGCTCAATACAATGTCCGCTTCTTTCAAAGTTCCTACTCTACCCCCATAAACGGTGAATCTCTCCAGCAGCAAATCCAGTAGCTTCTTATTGAAGCTCTTGCGATCCGGGTATAACACTAACGGTTTGAACAAGCTTTGCATAAATTAAAAAAAGTTTTTATTCCTTAAATCCCAAGTCCTTCATATCCTCCTTCGCCATCAAATTCTTTTCCATTCTACATTCGAAATAATGCTTCGAAACTAATCTACAGGCTGTTGTATTGTTTTTATTCTTCTTTAGACATTCCAGATACTCTTTTACAAATTCATTACAATCGCCTTTATAGTCTAGCGGAAATGCACCTCTTTCCGGCGGTACTGCAGTCGAAAACTGCTGCCAGCTTGATCCCATTGACATTTTAAACGACAAAAAATGAAAATTTCATGCTGCAAATTTTTACTTTTTGAAAATGGAGGATTTGATACACTTGGAAGAAATGTTCCATGAATACGGACGTTTGGATGGTATCGAACAGGGGCAAAAGAGCGGATTGCTGGAAGGGAAAGTTCTGGGTCTAGAAAAAGGATTTGATTTCGCAAAGGAAATGGGGTACTATATTGCATTTAGCGAGCATTGGATATCAATTGTAGAGCAAAACCGAGTAGCTTATCCGGAGCGAACTTTAAAGCAGCTGAACAACCTCCTTGACTTATGCTTGACTTTCCACACTGAAAATAATTTGAATATTGATCCTTTAAAGCTGATGAATAATGTGAGGGGTAAATTTAAAGCAGCATGCTCTCTACTAAAAGTGCATTACTCCTATTCTGATACCCAAGCACTCAATTTTTAATTTAATAGATTTGTTATATTATTTCAGAAAGAGTATTCCCATCGTTTTTCCAAGTGCCCAGCAGCGGTATCTGAAAGAAGAATCTGTCTTCTTCTGTTTACATATTCAGTTTTATCTAATACCGTTTGTCTAAGTTCTGCCGCATTTTCTGGGGTGATTTGTGTTTCCAACAATCCAGATAATGCTTCAACGGCCATCTCCAAGTCCCTTTGGTTATCCTCAAACAGTGCGGTGGCATTTGAATTTCTAGCAAGGTAGTAGGCAAGTGCATATGTCCACATTAATGTTGCTCTTGATTTCAATAATACATCGACAGCACTTTTCAAAAATTGAACTTGTATCCATGAAAAATCAGAGGATTTCTGCATAACCTCCATCTTCTTTTCCGTTGCTTCATATAGCTGCTTGTCTAACTTGGCAGATTGATCATGATTAGCGTATCGATTATAATACTAAGTTAAACAGTAATTACGTGTAGATATCGTTCTAATGCTTGACGTGACTTGGTTTGGGCATCTCGTGCATCTACACTTTCTTTTTCTTCGTATCTACTGCAGTTGTACCACGATGTACCGTGATCAGCCCAAGGTCCTAAGCAAATCCAGCAAAACTATTGTTAATCAAGACTTACTTCATGTTTACATTTTCGACAAGTCATATGGTTACATCCTCCGTTCTTTTCAATCATGGAAAAGCACTTGACACATTCTTTTGTGTTTGCCGCTATCCAATTTGATGTTTCAGAATCATCAGCGCATTTCTTGAGCCACCTTTTAACAACATCGCAAATAGCTGGCTGATGATCTTTTAGTCCGCATCCAAAGCAGAATCGATGGCCAGATGAACATTCCACCGTTGGGACTATGGTATCCAGTTGAGCCTTCGTGATCAGGCACTTTACCGCATTCTCACAGTTAGGATATGGACACCAATGTAGTGATTTATGGTCATCTACAAACGCTCTTAACAGCAATATCTTGTACCTAATGTTAATGTATGTTACTTTTGATATATCTCTGGTTTCACCAACAATTGAATTGCTTTTTCGTCCACTATTAAATTACAATTTTCCGCGCAAGTGATATACCTGCTTTCCCCCTCTTTAATTTTATCAGTAAGATAATGTTCGTAACAATCAGCGCAAAACCGGTGATCGCAAGAAAGGGCAAAAGTCAGCAAATTATCTTGATCGTTACAACAAATATCACAGCTGAAACCAGGAACGGTAATTAACTTTGGCTCCTTCACATCCATAATCACCCCAGCTTCTTTTTTCACCGCATCTTCGTTTTCCATGTAACTTTCAATCAGCCGCTCCTTGTTCCATTTGAAATGCCGCAATAGTGTGGATGCATTTTCTTTCGTGCATCCCAAAATATTGCAAACATGCGATATTTCTTCATTCTGGATTTTTTCAATATCCGAAGGGGAGTAGCATTTATATTCAACATCGTAGCTTCGCTTAATGTCCTTTTCTGGTATCACAGGCTCGAAAACAAAATCTTGCTCCTCGTCCTCCTGGGAATAGTCGAAATCGTCTTCATCCATAGTGTCACTTTCGAAATCGCTCATTTTTGATTTGCAAGATTTTCAGCCACTTTTTCTTTATAACTTTCTGATCCTTTCTGACTCTATTTAGTCATCCAAAGGGTACAATTTCTGGTAAATCAAGCACTACCAGATCGCCATTCTTGTATCGCTTTATTAATCAGAAACTCTGGTGCACTCCCTCGAAATTACGTCCGCAATTCCTCCACATCATTGTTGGTGATTGCATTTGTCGATTTAATTGTTTGCTGATTATAATTGTTTGCATGATCTGGGAGATCTATGAAAGATGAATACTCTGATCCTAAACATGCTGCGTTTGGACTTTTCCACATTGGTTACAGCCTCATCTGTCGAGCGACTGAACAACTGTAGAAATTCCGTAACGAGAAAACTCCCAAGATCATAATTACAACCGTCTTTCGTAGTGATTTAATCATTCCTCCGCTCTGAAATCGCGTTGAAGAGACTGGTCTTTCGGAAAAAGTTCGCTCCCTACCGAAAATATCAGGAAACACCATATGCTTTTTCACAGACAACTCAAGGAAAGCGCATGGGAAAACGGTAGAGCTTTCTTTTAAAAGGAGCAATTGGTAAACCATTTCAATCAAAATGAAGCTTAACTTTGCCACATTATTCGCTGTGCTCCAATTCGTGTCTGCTGTCCCAACCAAAGGACAATATGAAGGGGACAAAGTAATCCAATTCCAAATAGAAAACAAGAACCAACAGCAGCTTGTACAATCTGTCGTTAGAGAACATAGACTAGATGCCTGGACTGATATCATTGTTGGTCCAACTGACATTCGCATCAAAGCTAAAGACATTCCAAAGGTCGCTGAATTGCTCAAAGATATCAAGTCCAGCGTAAAGATTGCGAACTTGCAAGTTGAAATTGATGCCGAAAGAGCTCACACTGCTGAGCACTTGAAGTCTTTTGCCAACACCAAAGCCTTGACTGCAGCTCAAGTTTTCGCCGACTACCAAGATGCCTCCACCTATGTAAAGTTCTTGCAAGGCCTTCCAGGCACCACCCCGATCAACCTCGGCAAGACCTATCTGGGCAATGACATCCTGGGTGTCAAGTTTGGCACTGGAGCAAAGCAAATCGTCGTCCATGGTGGCATCCACGCCAGAGAGTGGATAGCTCCTTCCACTACCACCTATATTGCGAATGCGCTCATCACTGGAACCGACAGCGCCTCCGTCTCGCTGAAGAACACCTTCACTTTCCACTTTATCCCAGTGCTGAACGTTGACGGCTACCAATACACCAGGGACCCAAACGGAGACAGAATGAACCGCAAAAACAGGGAACCTAACAGCGGAAGCGACTGTGTTGGTACTGATCCAAACAGAAACTTTGACTATGCGTGGTCTCAAGCTGGTGCTTCTAGCGACCCGTGTGCAGACGACTACTACGGCCCATCGGCTGCAAGCTCCAAGGAAGTTCAAGCAATCACTGCCTACCTCAAATCGTTAAACAATGTTGTCTCCTACATTGACTTCCACTCGTACTCTCAACTGTTCATGTATCCATGGGGCTATTCTTGTGATGCTAGCAACCCAGATGCCAACGATCAAGGAAACGCAGCACAGGCTGCAGTTAATGCACTACAAAATGTAAACGGATTGTCATTTACTCCAGGAGATATTTGCAACACCATCTGTAACCCATTAATTAACAATAGATCAAGCTTCTGGAAGCAGTACTGACTATGCTTATGGAACCCTTGGAATCAAATATTCATATGGTGTAGAATTGCGTCCAAACGAATTCAACAGCAACGGATTCGTTCTCCCAGCATCTAACATTACTCCTGCCGGAAAGGAAACTTTGGCAGCAGTTATTGCAGCATGGAAATATGCAGCTGCACACTAGATTGTGAAATAAATATGACATCTTTTTACTTTTTTATGGAATCTCTATTTATATTTCGTGACAACAGTTGCAGTGGGACTGTGGATAACAAGCTTATTCACTTTTCGCCAACGTAATATTTTCTAATTATAGAGGCGCTGTTGTTATTGTCGATGGCTGTCGATTTCTCACAAACGCTCTTCCTTCTAAATATCACCAGTGCGTTAAAGCGTTGTTGGAATTTCGAAATAGTTTCACAGATCCTTATATCCCAGAAATACTATTCAAGGAGGATGTGAAATTAATAAACAATGAACCACTTGAATTCACTAGGTGGGAGCGGAACTCTAAACCAACCGAAAAGATCGTCAGCATAGATCGATTAGTAACATTAACATTCAATGACAAGCAGCAGTTATTTTCAGTTACATATCCTTATCCTGTCCACTTGATAGAAGCTAATCGAAAAATTCATTACACTGTTATAACACAGCTATTTTCTCCAAGTGAGATTCCACTATACTGGAAGTATCCAGCAGCTGTTTTATTGGGGCAGGATACTACAAAAATCTCAGTGGTAGGAAAATCAGATCAGTACGTGACAACTACGATTCCAACGTTCAATTTGGCAAATACTTCTCCATCAAATTCACTAAATTCAATGTTCAATGCCAATTTCATTAATTTCTTGCAGTTTTCTGCAATGAAGCCTATCAAAGCCGTCAGAACCAAAACTGATCTCTTTCTTGTATCACCATCTGGGCAAATTCAAATTGTACTGGATAACGCGGCACTGATATCTGATTTGGAATTCAAATTTTTTACATTATACAACGGAACGTGTGATCTGGATGTTTATAGAGTGGATTCCAGTGTACAATGGATCACAAATACTGTGACAGGGCAAGAATACCAAATGAAGAATCTCGTTACTACCAGCTTAAGCTTATATCAAAATTGCGTAGCTTACCAGATGAACGAACCAAAAGAGAATACTAGGGATCCCCCTCTAAATGTAAATATCAAGGATGAAGTAAGTGTACCAGAAGTTGGATTATTTACGATGTATCAGTCTGGAGGTGTCAGGGGAGCTTACACTGATGGAACTATAATCGAATTTGGAAAAGAAGTGACAGATACTTCTCCCGCACAAGTTACAGATAATTCTGGCCAAAAATTTCAAATTAGGGTACTGAATCCAATCGGCTACGAAGAGTAACTTTTACCTAATCTAGTAAAATCAAACACCTATTGGATTTCAAAAAGTGGTTTGAATTAGATGAACAGACAAGGAAACGAGTTACCATTCAGCGAGAATACGAAAGAAATTATTATCAAAAATTGATTAGCCGCTCCCAAATGTCCACCAGTATGCCGTTTGAGAAATCCATAACCGAGCTATTACTGACAATGCAGAAACGAAACTTGGAATTTCTGGAGCAAAGTAAAACATGTTGAATTTTTCATTGTTGGCATGTGAAACTACCCGAAAGTGTACCACAACCATATAATTTGTGAATATCACACAAAATTATTCTTTAGAAATGGTAGAGATTATTGTTAATATATATTTGATTGTAGCTTTATCATCTCAAATGCGAGTCGTTTAATAATGGCGCACTGACTTTCCAGGTTCTGGCCGCCTCCATTGGTGTAAAGCCCGTTGCCACTATGCAAAAACTCTACTTGCAATCCATTAGGAAATTTGATTAACATATAATCTGGTAACCACGGATAGGCGGGCCAGATTCGCACATTATACTTGGTATTTGTGAATTATTGCGGTGATACTAGTCATTATTAATCACATGACAAATGTTAAAAGGGACTAACAAAGTGGCTTGATACGCCACTTTTCCACTTTAAATCTTTCGCCAAAAACAAAAAAACACCAATGCAATTGACCAATAACGATACTATTGCACAACAGGTCGTAGATCAAGTCAGGTATACTTGAATTAATCGTAGTGATGCAAAGCCAGAAATAACGTAATTTGAATTTTGACATTTAGATCACAGCCAGCGCCAGAACCAAAGCACAACTTGTTGGCAGGCATTAAAAAGTAAGCAAATGGTAACCATAGGCTGTTAATGAAGAAGGAAAGCGAGTCCGAATTAGAAAAGGCCGAAGAAGCCCAGATGACAAAGAGGTATTTATCTATTTACATAGCAAATCATTCTTGACCATTCCTAGAAAGCAAAAGAAGGAAGAAAAGAAATTGTCTTTGGATGAAGCTCGTCCAAAGTTCAACTGGCATATTCCATTCATGCACAAGGAAAAGAGCGAAGAAACTGTTGCTGCTGAACCTGAAACTGCTGAACCAGCCACTGAAGCAGCTGCACCAGTTCAAGTCCAGGTTGTTGAATCTGTAGAAAATGTTGTTGAAGCTTCTGAAGAAGTAAAGGAAGAAGCCAAAGAAGCCCCAAAAGAACCAGTAAAGGAAACTAAAAGGTAAACTATTTCTAAAGCAGATTCTCTTTCTTTACCTTGTCTAAAGGCAAGAAGGCTCCTGTTGATGAAAAGATTGAAGAAGCTGTCAAATCCTCCAAAGTTCAAAAATTCTTTGGATTAGCAAAGAAAGAAAAGGCTGTGGAAGAACCTGCTGCTGCCTTACCTTCCGCCAAAGCTTATGATGAATCTGTTGAAGATTCCTCTGAACCACTAGCTGAAGCTGCTGCTTCCGAAGAAAAAGTTGAAGAAACTGTTGAAGAAAAAGTTGAAGAAACTGTTGAAAAAGTTGAAGAAACTGTTGAAGAAAAGGTTGAAGAAAAGGTTGAAGAAACTGTTGAAGAATCTGTTACTGCTGAACCACAAGCTGAAGCAACTACTACTGAAGAAAAGGCTGAAGCAACTGCTACTGAAGAAAAAGCTGAAGAAACTGTCGCTGAAGAAAAAGCTGAAGAAACTGTCGCTGAAGAAACTGTCGCTGAAGAAACTGTCGCTGAAGAAAAAGCTGATGAAACTGTCGCTGAAGAAAAGGCAGATGTTACCGATGCTGCAGAAGCCGTTACCGAAGAAAAAATTGAAGAAGTTGTAGAAAAGGTTACCGAAGCTGCCGAGAAGCTTGAAATTGAAGATGTTGAAAGAGCTGCAAAGAAGGCTAAGCGCAAGTCAGTGTTTGGAATGTTTGCAAAGAAGGATAAAGTAACCAACGAAATCGCTACACAAACTAATGAAGAACCTGAAGAAGCTACACCAGAAGAACGTGCTTCTACTCCAGAACCAACCTCTCCTCTAAAGAAGAAATTCACTCTCAAGAATCTATTTAAAAAATCCGAACCTGAAGCTGTAAATGATGTTGATATTCCTGCTACTGAAGAAACTCCAGGCACTGAGGAAGTTGCACAAACTGCTGAAGATGCCCCTGCACAAGAAGAAATAGAACCATCAGCTGAAACTGAAGCCCCTGTTCAAGAAGTAAAAGTTGAAAGCCCTAAACAGAAAAGATTCTCTTTCAAGTTCCCTACTTTTGGTAAAAAAGCAGAAACACAAGAAAAAGTAAGTGAAAAGGAAGAAGAGGCAGCTGAGGAAGCTGAGGTTAAAACTGATGAACCTGCTGAAGAATCTGCCAAAGAGCCTGTTGTTGAAAAAACCAAAGAAATTCAAGTAGCCGAAGAAGCTGTTGCTGAAGAAGAAAAGGAGGTTGTTGAAGAAAAAGCAACCATTGAACAAGTCGAAGAGCAAAAAGAAGTTCCAGAAGTCAAGGAAGAAAAGAAAAAGAGATTCTCGTTGAATTTCTTCAAGAAATCTCCTGCTAAAGCAGTTGTTGACGCTGATGCTCCAAAAGTAGAAGTTTCATTGCCAGAGTCTGAAGAATTTGAAAAGGCTGTTGAAGAAGCTGTTGAAAAGGCTACTGAAACCGTTGAAGAAGCTGCTGAAGAAGCTCCTGCAGTAGCAGAAGTCGTTGAAAAGGTTACTGAAAAGACTGCCAAGGTTTCTGAAAAGAAGCTGTTTGGAATCAAACTGCCAACTTTGAAGAGAAAGAAGGATGTCCCACCTGCTGCCGAAGTTCCTGAAGTTGTCGAAGCTCCAAAGGAAGAAGCTGCCCCATCCGAAACTGTAGAACCTGCCAAAGAAACCTTAGAAAATGAAACTGCTGCTTAATTGATTAATTGCTTTTAATAAAGAAACTCCTGAAAATTTTCTTTGCTTGAATCTGGAATGAGTGCAAAAAAACAAAATTACAAGTCCAGACAGGGATTACAATTTCAGGCAGACGTCCCAGACTTTTTAAAATTGATGCAGAATGCAGCACCTAAACAGGCGACAATCGAAGATAAAGTAATGTCGTCAGAATACAGACATAGACTAAATGAAAAAGATGATCAAGATAATGAGGAGGAAAAGCCTCAAATTGAGCTACAGGATGGAGTGACTCTAAAGGAAGCTCAGGACCTGCTTGGGATAGAAGCTGACCAAGAAAAAGAAATAGATACCCCAGAAAAGAAGGAGATCGCCTCCGTATTGAAAGGGAAACCAAAATCCAAAGTAGAAAAGAAAACCAAAGAGACTCTGTCAAAGAAGGAAATCAAAAAACTGAAGAGCACCAAATTACTGTCGTTTGATGACTGAATATATATTATCCAACTTTTTTCTTGTTCACCTTCAATGCACGCTTGCCGCCCCTGTTCTGTTTTTCTGTGGAATTTAATGCAATATCCAAATCGTTCAAGGTTTGTCGGAGCTCTTCCTCCAACGCGCTCTTTTCAAGATTTTCCTCAATATCTTCATCTTTGGCTGGAGGCTTTTCAAGAACAAACTCTTTAACGAATAGCGGTTTCGACAGCAGCTTGGGAACGATAAGTGGATTCAACTCGGAGTATGACATTGGTTGCTTTTGATTAGTGCGCCTTACCTCTTCTTCTTCTGCTTGGAATTTCATTGTAATCTTTGCCATTTTCCTCTGCCCTTTCTTGAGATATGCTACTATTAACTGGGGTTACCATTCCAGATTCTGACAGTGTTATCCCAAGAAGCAGACACGTACTGGTTTCTAGATGGAATATGTATGAGTGATCGAATTTCATCTGTGTGACCCATATTCTTTTGAACAATCTCATCCTTCTTTTCCATGTCGAATACTCTAATTATTTTGTCTTGCGATCCAGTCACTAAACAGCCATTGACCGAATCTACGCACAAGGCTGTGACAGGACCATCGTTGTTGATCACCCTAATACAGGGAATACCTTCTGCAGGCTAGATATTAAAGCAGAATTACCCAGATTCGAACTGTTCTATCTTCGGAGCCAGTAATCCACTGAGACGCATGTTTATTCCATTTGATTTGAGTAACCTCTGCTTCATGACTGTGTCAATTTAATTAATACCCTTGTAGCACTGCCATCAGTTTCATCTCGCTGCCATTGGCAGAAAACTTTCTTATATATGCCAATTTATCTGAACTGCAATAGGCAAATTCGTTTCTTTCGTAGCTATAATCCATCCCCAAAATTATCCCGTCAGCAGCTAGTTCTTCTTTAGATTGAAGCATTGAATTATTTTTAAATATATCTTGCATTCTAAGAGTGCTCAAATTCCACAAAATTATTCTCCTATCCCAACCTGTGCTCAACTAAAGTTAGTGATGGTTACCAGCCAGTGATTGTTGTCCCTTTTAACACATACTAGAGCAGTCACAGAATCCTTATGTTCACTCAGCGTTTCCTTTAATGTCATACCCGCCACTCTACTTGTAACTGCTTCATCTTGCACATTTTTAGGATCAATCAAATCATTGTCCATGCTAACTCTTGGGTCTTGGTACAAAATAGTTTCTTCATTGTATCCCCAAATTCTAATTTTGCTGTCTTCGTATCCTGATATTAAGTAGTCCAACTCTTCATAGTAGGTCATTGAAACCACTCCTGGTCGAACTGCTTTATGTTTTGTTATTGGCGGTAAGATAGGAAAGTCATTCATTCCCTTCCTGGCGACTGCCTTTCTTTGTTTTAGATATTTTAGAGTGGGATGCTTCAGCAACTTTGATTTTTTGCCCTCCTCTCCTTCTTTTGCCTTCACGTCTTCCTTGTCTTTGAATTCCTCTTTCGGTAAAACATACGACTCTTGACTATACATGAACGTGATAAGCTGCAGACGTTCCCATTTCCTTATTATTCCATCATCCCCACCACTAAATATCAATATTGGCTCTTTTGAATCTAAGCTAAATAATGCAATTACTAAATGCTAAGCATTCTACTATATCACTGTGACCTGGCAATACAGTAAGTGGGGCTACAGAATTGTATCGCCACACTACCACTGATCTGCGGTTCGAAACTGCAATGACTTCATTAGTTTCAGGAACAAAAATCATAGTCCTAAATCCAATCGATCCTCCTCGAAGGTGAAATCTTTCATCGTCTGTCTGAACAAAATCTGACACATTTATTCCACTTCTAGGATCATATACTACTGGGGCAGGGGAGTTGGCAGTCACCCATAGTGTTTGAGTTGGAATTACATAGCATATAGATGTGATTGTATCATTAAAGCCATCGACTCTTTGCATCAGATTTCCATCCAAAGACCATAATTTCACAACTCTATCAATAGATCCTGTAATCAGCCTAATATTAAAATGGTAATACCAGCTGTTATCGGCATCCTTCCCATATATCATGCATGAGATTGAAGCATCGTGGGCTTCTTTTATTGAATTTGTTACCCTAAGCTTCAGGTCTCCATGGTGTGGAACATCATAGATGACAATCTTTCTATCATATCCAGCAGAGTAAAACCTCCCTTCACAAGAAACTATGCAACTTACAATATCGTAATGTTCAGAGCAAGAAACACTCTTCTTTTCCAACACATCGGTGGTTGTATGAGTATCCTCTCCAATTAACTGAAATAGTCGAACTTTCTTATTTTGCCCTGCCATTATCTGCTGTCTTCTAAAGTTGTAGGCCAAACAGTAAACTGGCCCTCCAGTCTATATTAGCTCCGATTACTTGAATTTTTTGTAGTATCTTTCCACTGGAACCCCACGCAATGATATTGCCATCAATTGAACACGAAAACAATACTTTAATTTCCTTGCTGTACTTAGCAATTATAGGTACCAGTAAAGCAAATTTGTTATCCATCCATAGTGTTCTAACCAAACAGTAAGGAGCTTTCCCGACTCAGACTCCCAAACTTTTATCGCCGCATCTTGGTGAATTATCAAATACCCTCCCCAGCCGTGTATATTTCTCTTCTGAAAGGGTTATATTGCACACACAAAACATGCTTTGGATGGGCGTCCAAAATTGTATTTCTGTATTCCATAGCCATCCTGACAGTTAAAAAAAGTAATACGCGCTTTATATTAACAATTAACATTATATGGAGATGGAAAGGTATCACCACTCTTTCTAAACACGATAATCTTTCTATCAGGCGATAGGTAGCCTTTTATAAACCCCTATTGTCAAACTTTAATTACCTGGTCTATCAGGGACACAAATATTGATTCAACGTCAGAAAAGGTAAGCTCTTCAATTTTCAAATTCAGTATCACTTGAAAAAACATATCAATTGGTAGATTGGTGGTAGGAGTGCTGGATATGCTCTGCAAGCAACTGAAAATTCTTTGAATCAAGCTTCTGTACAACAAACAAGTAACTCTATGTTTTAAAATCATATAGAATCCATTTTTCATGAAATAATTTCTTTGCAAGTCCAATTCCATTTGGTAGTGCGTGATATCGCCTTTGACAAGTGCATTAATCAGAGGAATATAGTAAGTATGTAGTTGATATTTTTGGAGTAGCTGTGGGGAGGGCAGTTTACCTCGCACTACACGAGCAACAACCAAATACTTTAGAATCGACCTATGATTTAAAAAAAAGTACTGCTTGTTATGATAGTGAGATGGCAAGCAATTATCCATTGCCAAACTAAGAACTTTATCAGCCTAGATAAGCAAGCAGCTACCTTGTCAAACTTGTGGAAATAAATATACAATCTACCAACGTAGTAATTGAACGTGACCTGATCAGATTTCTGGACAATTATAGTTTCTGGAAGATAATTATCAGTCTGTTCCACAACTTTGAGCGCTTGATGCATCTCCTTCATTCCAAAGTACATTTTCAAAGACGCATTAGCAACAGCTAGTAAATTTGCCTTCATTTCATCTGTATCCTTTAATAGCACTGCCCTTAACTTTGCCAACTCTGATTGCGCTTTTACACGATTATCTGCACTATTTCCAAGCATATCTGCATTGACCGACCAATAAACTAAACCTCTAATTAACGATTTCATTATTGGTACCAGCCAGGTGATTATACAGAGTCTGTTTCCAATGAAAGTGCTAAACATCTGCAGATATGAATCAAAATCCCGTTTTCCAACAAATATAAGGTAATTAATAATAAATGGCAAGAAATCCTGATTAATATAGGACTGACAATGACCTTCCATCTGGTCGTAACTAAGATTTAGCTGCGTCCTTAAATGATTTGGCATAACCGCCTCTATTGATTCCCAACGCACTAACTCCAACAGTTGGTTAGAGTTACGAGTCTGTATCGCATGGGAAATTGTTTGAAGATATTCCTGAACAGAGTTCATTTTCGAGATTTATAATTTCAGCAGAAAATAACAAAGAAATTTATTTGAATTTTGGCCGAGCCAATCGGGATACTACTTTAGGAGTGGCTGTTAGATCATCTGGTTCAGAAGTAAGTCCAAACGATTGTTTAGGTCTAGATGGTTTTTTGAGCAAACTAGGCTTCACCGATTTCAATACTGGAGCTGCAGTTAATTCATCTTCGTCCTGATCAAGCAATTCATCTCTCCCGCTGACAAACAGTTCGCTTGGTCTAGCGATTCGTGATTTGATAGATTTTTTGACAGACATTTTACCAGAAACAAGTTCATCTTCACTTTCATCTTCTTCCACAACGGGAGTCTGGATTTTTGCTGGCTGAATGCGCATTTTTTGAACTCCTGTAATCAATTCATCTTCAGAATTTTCCGTTGCATCACTATCAGTGTGAGTAGGTGTGTTTACTGAAATTTTCATTGAAGGGGCTACAGGAGTCTGATGAATATCTGCAGGTAGTTCTAGATAGTCCTCAACTATAGGCTGAACAGTGACTTTCGCCTCTACATCCTTGTTTTCTTTTATCACCTTTGGTTTTGCAACACCAGAGGATGATTTTAACCCAGGTTTGACCAATTTTGATTTAAGATCATTTGTGCTAGACTTTTTTGGCAGTGAGGATTTAATCGCTGGTTTGACCTCTGCTTTTACATTCACCTTTGGCTCGGGTTTGTCAGCTTTAGAAGCCAATGATAACCTAGACGAAGATATTGTGGGTTTGGATGATAACCTTGAAGTAGGAGCTTTGGATACTGGAATGATGGTTTCTTCCGCCTTTCTACTGGCAATTCTAGAACTAATTTTAGTGTCAGGTTTTGAAGTTGGCGCTTCTTTAACGTCCAACGCCTTGACAACTCTTGCTGGCTTAGCGTCGATCTTTGTGTTCCGGGTTGAACTAGAGAGAGGTTTTCTTTCAATTTCAGGAGACGTTTTGGTAGCAAGTGGCTTCTTTACAGTATCCTTTTCAATTTTGCTCAATGCACTAGGTGTTCCTAATTTAGATAATCTAGTTGATCCGGATTTTGTTTCTTTCAACTGGTCAGATGCAGTTTTCAATGTTCTAGATGATAATGAGGATGTCCTAGGAGCAGATGGTACGGTCTTGGTCAAGGAACTAGTTTTAGTGGTTTTAGCAGAAATTGGCTTCAATGCTTTCAGTTTAGCGGGTTCTTGTACTTTTTCTATTTCCTTTTGGTGTGATTCAGGACTAGACGGAGGATTAATCTCTAGCATTGGAGAATCGCGGCTATTAAGAGTTTCATTATCATCATGCATTAGAGCATCATCCTCATCATCCTCGAGATTGCCACCTAAATTGGCAATTTCCTCGGTATTTGAGAAAATTGCATCATTTTGCATGGCATCTTTGCCGTAGTTATAGTCCATATGCACGCTCCTGCTTTCATCTACCTCCATATGATTTTCTATCTCTTCGTCACTTTCAACTATTCTATTATTTGACATTGAAGCAGCTTTTCGCTTAGTTGGGGGCGATTCCAACTTTAATGTAGAAATGTCAACTCTAGGTGGAACACTAGGCATTTCTGGTTCATTATTTTTAATATCCACAAATTTAGAAATATCTTCTTCACTTGCACTATCAATATTATCTGCTTCAAATAGATCATCAACATCTGCCACCTTTTCAATTTTAGGTTTCGTTTTTTCTGCCTGCTTTGATGCTTCCAATCCAGCTTCGTGATCTTCAATGGCTTTATCATGGCATTTAACAAGTGTTTCCCTAAAATCTTCGATTAGTGGTTTAAAGTCAACTTTTTGCAAATTCTTTCCAGTCTAAAAATTAGTCAAGCTTACCTTATTAATTATTTCCAACAGATATTTGTACAGAGTTTCTTCATACAATTTATCTTTGTAAAGTGGTAGATGTTCTATCAATTTCTTGAAGCTCTTTTCATTTCCATAATTCAATAATGTCAAGCAGAAACCAATATCCCTCCATTGCCTCTCTGTAGATGCGTGTTTGAATCTGAGACACAGTTTGTCGGCAATAATTTCATTCTGACGCTCACCTACAGTCTTAATTCCAATCTTTGATTTCTCTGCTGTTCCATCTACCTTCTTATCCTAATGTTAATGGTCCATCACCTTGATTATAAATGCAAATAGGAACTTGATAATGCTCTTGTACTGATCCTCATCAGTAGTACTCAAGTTACTGATAATATCCGGCAAGTTATTGTAAATGGCATTATCTTTTGTTGCAAGCTCTTTGAAAAACAGCTTTGCAAGGCCTTTAATTCTTTCATCTGGATCTTGAGTACATTTAGCCATTTCGCTGATTTGCCCTTTTACTTTGATCATGCCGTTTAAAATTAAGAAGGTCAGCACCATTAAAGCGTTCTTTTTTGTGTGGAAATCTGTATCTTTCAGCCTGTTGTACAAATAGATGATATTTTGATCTATCAAAGAGTTGAAACAGATCGCCAAATCGCCAAGCCCGATAATAATATTTGAACGGATTGTAGGGTTCTTTGATCGTTCAAGTATTGTGAATAACAGCTGCAAATGGGTTTCACAAAACTCTGAGGATACACACATGAATTTTGAAAGTGAGATGCTTGCAACCGTTTGCAGCATAAAGTCTTTGTACTTGAGATTATGAGTGCAAATCCGAACAATTAATGGGCCAAATTTAGCTAGCAAAGACTTTACACCAAATAACAATTCCCGCTCCCTAACATATGATACGCATTCCTGGAATTCATCTTCTGCTGTCCCAGTTACCATGTCCATCTCGTTCGCTTGCTTGTTTGTGTCAGACTTTTGCATTCTCCTCCTTTTCCATTCGCTTTCAATATTTTCCAAGTGAACAATTTGACGAATAGCAACATGACCCACTACGAATATCAACTGACTTAATTTCATGGTATCCGTGACTTTCAATGATTTGTTTTGATTCAAGTTCAGTGACTCTTCCATTTTTTTCGAGATTTCATCAACAGGATCTTCTGGTGGTTGAACTGCAAATACTCTATTGGACAATTCCGAGATGATACCAGCGCACAGTTTATCAGGATGTTCACTGATGGTGTATAGAGCATTTATTCCTTGTTCAGCAAAGCTGAACCAGTTTTTGCTATTTGTGAGCGACAAAATCAATGCGACTATTCTTTCACAAGTTGGATGATCCATCGGCATGCGCTCTCTAGATGCAGCTAAACTACCTAATATTAAAAGTTTTTAACCTCTTTGTCTTTTAATTGCGTATAACTGTAACAGTGCAATACAACTATACTTTGGAATTTCATAATTACTGGAGTGTCCATTATGCAGCCCATACTTGGTTAGTATGTCAAGCTTATCAGCAATTATGTCTTTGCAGCTGTTGCTCTTTCCGATCATTCCCAAAATTATCAAAGCGTTTCGCCTAGCTTTTACGTCATTTTCGACAGTGCTGAAAGATTTCCAGAGCGAATTTGGTAAATGTTCTGGTATTTTATCAGTTTCGGACATAATTGAGAGCAATTCCTCCAAAGACGTAAGTTGTGCCAGATCCATGCAGTCAACCAAGTGCAACAAGTTTTCTAGCACTACTTGTTCCTCTGGGATATTTGATTCTGGGGGTTCCATGTAAATGTTGGAGAAGCAATTAATCAGTGTTTCACGGACACTCCCGGTTTCCTTATCGTTAACATCCTTGTCCCAAATGTTATGAATCATTCTTTTCACTGCCCCTTCTGCTGTGTCAATTTCATAGCGATATGCCACCGATATAAATTTCATTGCAGCAATAACTTCTGATTTGGTACTTGAAGAAAGAAGTTCAGCGATCGTGCTACAGCTTTCGTTCATAAGTTGCGCAAATTTGATCCCATCGCTATAATAATTTACAAAGGATTGTAATTGTTTAATTTCAATGTTTTCTGTAGTTGAATTATCGGTAAATGGGTTTTCAAATGAAGGAGGGGCTTCAGATTCTTTGTTTGGATTTTCAACGATATCATCAGATTCTTCAGATTGTACATCTGGAGGCAATCGCGCTTTGATAATTTCAAGCAAGTTTGCGTGCAATTTTTCAAATTTTTTCAGCGATAAAGATCCCATATCCTGCTCAACTGCGATAAATGGAGATGTTTCCATGAAAGCAGAGAGTAATTCAATAGCCTTCTTTCTTACAAAACTGTTTTTGTCTTTTACGCGAAGCACTGTTAGCTCTACAATTGACTGCCTAATAGAAATTGGAATATCCGTCATACTTGGTGTATCTTCATGACGTCTAGATTAAATCAGTTTCATACTGTGTGAGTTTAATCAGAGTGTTAAGAACTCGAAGCCTGACAAATTGGTTGGTATCGAGGAATCTTTGCTTCAAAATGTCATAAAAATTGGTCAAATTGGTTGCGGACGACGGAGAATCATCTTTTACCAGATAGTTGTGTATTATATTCCCAATCACTTCAATTAAAGAGCTTCTGATATTATAAGACTAAAATCAAGTCTGATCTACCTCGGAATCAAGCAGGCCTTGTAAATGTACAAAGTTTTTGAAAATGTCCTTTGGCTGAAGTTCTGAATAATGTATCAAGAACTTGGAAATGGCTTTTGGCAACTTGACATCAGTTTTTCCATCCTGGTCTTGCTTTTCTGAATATTGTTTATCACTAACCATTCTATTATTAGGTGAAACTCACTTGAGCACTCTTTCGGTCATGGCTGAAAGTTGAAAAGTATTGATTGCATTGCTGAGAATTTCAGACAAATATTCTGAAAGCCTTTCTTCTTTCAAAAAGTCATCCATGTAGGTGAATAATACTTGTTAGCTATTTCATACCAGAGTGCACTTGAGGATAATTGGCCATCACATGGCAAATAATGTCAGAAATAGCTTCCTTGCTTGCAGACTGTTTGCCCACATCTCCTTCAAGAACGATACAAATGCCCTTGAGAATCATTCTATTATTAGTGGAAGCATACTCTATTACAAAGTAATCCAAAGAGCAAGTGAACAGTGAATTGAGATTCAAAAGCAACAGTTTGTGAAATGCTTCAAAAACTTGATTTCTTAAACCACCTTCTTTCTTATCTTCCCAATTCCATCCCTTCTTTTTTTCGGTTTTTGCCAGGTCCTGCTTGTATTCCTGTTCTGCCAGCAAAACCAGCCAGTACAACAGGAATACGTATAATTCGATACATTTTTTATCCACGTCAAAGGAATGCTGCTGCTCTTCAGCCAAGTCCGTCTTTGTGGTTTCAATCATCTGATCAAATGCTGCTAGTAAATCCTTCACAAAAGCGCCTTTAACGTCAGAAATAGAGTCGTAATGCCTAAAGATTAATAAAAGATTACTTTAAAAACGATCGCAAGTCGTCAAAGCAAGAGAGGATCCCAGTAGGATCTTGAAGTTTAAACGACAGTTCTACATCAGTGTTCACTTACCTTTAACTGCTTTTTTCAGTTCTGTTGGACTGCAAGTTGAGAGTATGATTTCATTTTCAATGGAGTAAGATTGATCTTGCAGGTATAGCAACTGCTGTTGGATTTCAAAGTCCATTTCCAGATGGTTTCGGACAATTTTTGGAAATTTCAATTCTAAAAATTATGAGAAATCGTTTTTCGACTTTTATGCTAATTGAATAAGTTACCCCAGCGTGCTCCTCTGATCCCAAATGTACCGGTTGCGCTTTTGGGTTGCGAGCACCATGGAAATGAATATAGGCTAACTTGCTTATCCATTAGCAGAAATGGCTTTAAATGCGATACAAGAATATACTGATCTGCTTGGCAACCTTTAGTGTCAAAAGGCGACTAGAAACGCGTTGAAAAAAGTATGTATCCCAGACTAAAATCACTACCACAAAAGAAAACACATACACTGCCCTTGAACTTGTACGAGCCGCTGCCGTTTCCTTACCAATGTCCTTTCCCGCAGTACATATTCCCCCAAGGTTTCTACGATGCCCAAGCTACAGCGATACAAAAAGTGTTTAAAGGATACCAGACCAGGAAAAGATATGTGAATACAAAGCTTAACCCAATAACCAAATCAAAAGAACCAGATCAGTATTATACAGAGGTGATATTGTTTGAAATCATCAAGGAATTCAGTGAAGCAGCCTTAGTTGAACTGTGTTTAAGTTCGTATTATCCAATCTCAAATACCAGAGAAATGAAAGCTTTGATAATGCTGGAGCACATTGTAAAAGAAATTATCCATGATACTTGTGGTTCCATGATCAAGCGCGTTGAAGCAATTGACATCTACGATGATCTAATTTCAGAAATAGTACTAGAGACTATAGATGAAGCACTTTATGACCAAATCAAAGGATACTTGACTGATACAAAAATGGACATGATCATGGATATTGTTTTTCAAGACTTTATCAAAGATTGCACTTTTGACAGTTTGAATGATATATCTGCAGAAAATGAATTGGAAGAATTTATTAATGAGAATATACTTGAAACTGTGCAAGAGTTTCTTACTCGGGATACAGGGAAATCAATTACCACAAGGCGCTCGAAACCAAAATCTGCCTTTTTTGATAGAAATATGGATGATCTCTTGGAAAAATTCTTGATGGAAGAGCTAACCAAGCATTTAGTACCGCAAAGCAAGAACAAGCTGGAGGATGAAATGGACATGTTAATAATGGAAGCATTGTTCAAGTCACTGTAAATTGTATGCAAATAAACAAATTATATTACAATTGTTCTTTTCCTGATGCTAATATTGAGCTTTTCCTGTTGTCTCGTAGTAACTTTTGAGCAAATTCAATAACATCAGCAAATTGATAGCCTTCAAAAATGGCGATTCTCCTTTGCAGGGCACCAAAGTCTTGATTTTCCTTGAATGCCATGTGATAGTAGTAATCATTCTTTGCTGATAATTGGTCGAATGGAGAACGTAGCCGCTTTAAACACGACTCTCGAATTGATTCTAGATTAGAATTACGATTACCAAATCTATGTCTATTAACTTCAGTATCTATATTTAGAAGGAAGTCATTGTGAAAGTCTTCAATCCTATCATACAAGTCTTGAGCTGAATAAGTGTTAGACTGAATATATGCGGTGAGCAAAAACTGCTTGTCGATTTGTATAGCACCAGAGCTAACAATATAACCAGTTTGCTGCTGTGTTCGCAGTGACGAATAAAAAGGCTCTTTGATTAGCTTTGAAAATATTTCCCAGTCACATCGAACTTTATCACTTTTCTTTCCAACATACTGGGACCAAACCACAGCATTACCATTCACTTGGAGATTAATTGGCTTGATAACGGTTTCGTTGTATGGGAGTAGTTTTGCATCTGTAACCGCTAAAGGGTCGCATTGATTTCCTTCAAGTCGAGATAATACTAAGTTCAGCATTTCCAAAGATTCAGATTGAGTGCAGTTACCACCAGCAAATGCCTCAATAATTCTTTTTTCATAAATTCGTTCTGTGAAATCTTGTAAATCATTTAAACTAATATTTTCAAGTGCAAGAGCCAATTCTTTCCCAGTGACATATTGATCTATCACTAGCTTGTAAAAACTTTCATTAGCTTGTTGTAACGGCGAATTTTTGACGTAATTGTTGTATCTTCGGGATAGACTAGCCTTAAACAATCCAAATTTCGATTCTGAAAGTTCGGGATTCTTCAACACCAACAAAACTTCTTCAAGTAATAGTTTTAAATTTTGACTATATCCATCGACTGAAATGCCAATTCCTGTGTTATCATCTATCCAAATTGAGTAATGCAAGCCTGCGAGCGATGCGTTATATGAGAGTTCATTCAACTTTTCCGCCACAAATCTGAATGAAAAGTATATTACCTTGTATACAGAGAGGCTAGGCATACAGTCCTTGGATCATTTGGTCTGATTAGTGGGGTCTTTATGGTGAATACAAATTCTGACTTTGGAATCCTAAACTCTGAATCTGAGAGGTAATACATTGTTGCACCACTGTTTTCATAAATTTTAGTAGGTATCGCCTGAATTGCAGGATGAACTAGAACATCAAGTTTTGTCGGCACTAGAGTATTTGGTTTTGGGTATTTAACCTCATTTGGTGTTGGTTGGGCGAGTGTATTATTATATGAAAATACTGTATATTTCGCACCCATCCATTTTTCCTTTCTATCAAGTGTGTGAGGTGAATTGTTGGCCATAATTTCTACAAACGCCTTGTCAACAGTTAGCGAATAAAGTAAATTCTTGATTGCGACATCATCAAATCTGTCAATGTTAAATGAATACATAGGAAAAGTTTCCAAAGATTCTCTTCGCATGGCTTTTGCGTAACTTGTTGCGATGGTTGGCGACCGCTGTTGATATTCGTATGCAATTTTAGACATGAGGTTTCGCTCGGTATATATGTACTAAGTTAAATTCCAAATACCTTTGGGAAATCACAGGTTTTGAGAGATTCAATCGCACTCATGATTTTCTCTACTACAGATTTCCACCTCACTAATCCTTTCTCGGTTAGCATTACAGATATTTCATATAAAACATTCTTTTGTCCCACAATTTGCTGTCCTGCAGTAATTCCTTCCACTAAATCCAGTTTTTTCAAAGAGGAAAGTAACGAGTGTTCCCCCTCGTGACCCAAGACAAATGATAACAATGAAGCCGGTTTTGAAGTTATATCGCAATATTCAAATGGTATTTCCCAGACTATTGACAACTCTTTAAGATTCTTTAAAGGCTCGATCCAGACAACTTTTCCTTTCAGATCTGGAAAAAGTTCCATTTTTTGCAGCCTATTTGTACTGCTGCGTTTGATTATTGGTGAAAATTGTTCATTTACTATACCTTGTAATTCTGCAATTGGCTCTTTGCCCACCACCACCAAATTCATCAAATTTGAATTATAGTGGGTGCTGAACCAATTTTTAAGGTACTGCTGGTCAATTAGTTTCATAGTCTCCAAGTTTCCCGTATTAAACCCAGCTAGATTAGAATAAATATACCGAAAGGATGGTCAGGATTTGACAATTCTTTCCTAACGTGCAACGCTCTCCACCCATCGGATAAAATATTCTTTTTATATTCTTCATCCACAGCTGAAATTAATCCGATTTTACCAATCATTTCTCTCTCCACACAGTTTTCGTTGAATAGTGGTTCATAAAAGAAACGCGAGAATCTGTCAAGTGCACCCACCAACTTGTTTGGATTGACATTTTGAAAGTAATAGAGAGAGTGATCATTTGCGGTATATCCATTGAGGGAGCCATTTGCATCAGAGATGTACCGTTTATATTCGCTCTCTGAAGGGTATTTTTTTGTCCCCAAAAATAGCATGTGCTCCAAAAAGTGAGCAGTTCCTTCATATCTTCCATCATGCCAACTTCCAGCATCAACGCTCAGTGCGGCACTTGTAATTGGGGTGTTTTTATCACTAATCAGCACCGCATTCAATCCATTTGATAATCTAATTTTCCCCATTTCCATATCTTGCAATTGATGTGATTTCAGCTTATATTTGAAGTGATTCTTGATATTCAATATTGTATTTTTTCCCTTCATTTCTTTTTTTCGAAATTTTCACATGACTGGTTTGACGTGGATTTGCACAGCACTTTGAAATTTCAATGTCTGTCAAACTAATTGAATCACAAAGCCCAGATGGAATACGTGACAGGCTATTACAGAATCAACAGGCTCGAAGAATTGCTCGTGCAAAAGGGGATGCGCGAGTTGTATATGCACCGCTACAGTACCCGTCATTTAAACTGCCACCAATTAAGGTAGAGCGAGACCAACCTGCATTAAAGAGCAACATAGACACATCTAGCGATAGAACTAGCATCAGATTTTCTAAACGAACACACAGATTACCAAAGAGGTCTAGTCTTGTAATCAATATGAATCCTAGCAAGCTAAAGAAGATGCTGGCAGAACAAGCTATAGAAAAGCGTATGCATGGATTGGGGTTTGCTAACTATCTTAGCACAAAAAGAAGGAGGAATCACCACAGTGCAGACAGTCTCCGTCAATCAAAACTTGCAGGTCACAATGACCTTCAGAATCATTCCGCAGCAGTGGAATCGCTTGCAAAGTTGAGCATATCTAAAATACTACCACCATTAGATATCAATTTCAAAGCAATCAGAAAGTCAGAACTCCTGGAGAGCAAAATCATGTTTGAAAAGCTAAAGAACCCAAACGAAAAAGATTTAGCTTTGAAAAAGAAACTAAACAAAGCTGTTGTGGGCCCAAGAGAAATCCTGTCTGTTGCACCACGAAAAGAATCTCCTCGATTCAAACCTCCTAGAAGAACGATCTTTACAGTTTCCAATAACAGTGGAAAAAGAACTACGAATCCATAGTGACCATGTATATTAATATAGTCCGCTCCGAGATATCAATAAACATTGCATTGTCCCTTTTAATTTTTCACCGCGCGTCGATTTTAGTAAATAGAATGTTGGAAGTAGTCGCAGGAGTATGGATCGTGGCCGAGGTATGCTTTATTTGGTCAACTGCTTGGAGATATGGAAAGAAACTACCAAATAAATCTCATCTTCCAGATATCGATGAAACAGTGTACAACCAGGTACTCACGGAAATATGTAATACTAATTCTGTTACTGATCCAAAATCATTTATTGAAGGCTGGTTTTTCGGAAAAGATATTTCAGAAATTGGACGCGAAGATATTTTGGAATGGATAGCAGGAATGTTTTTCAACAAGACAACTGAGCTGGATGAAAATCAGCAGCTATTAGTTTTAGATGCGCTTGAGCAAATGGAGGCAAGATTAGGACACAGGTTTGAAGAAAAGGAAAGGAAAGTCGACAAGATGCTGTTGACGTGTGATTCTGTGAATATGCTCTTCCGCCCGATGGCATTTTACGCATCAATAAGAGGATTTGACTTTTACGTGCAAATGAAGCTATGGAGAATAAACTTTGTGTACAACAAAGAAAGCGGCATGGTTTCGTATTTTCGAAGGGGAACAAGCACCAAGCCCAATATCGTTTTTTTCCACGGCATAGGGATTGGAGTAGCTGCGTACATCAGGTTTATCAACGCACTGGTAAAAAGATTTCCAAAAAGAACAATCATCTTGTTTGAAATGCCATCCATTGCAATGAAGCTCAATCTGTCTTACTGCTTACCAAAAGAATATTCTGAAAAGGTGGCTAGCAGGCTGAATGAGCTGGGATTGAGGAATAATATTCTTATTGGACACAGCTTAGGTACTATGTGCATTAGATGGATGGATCTCTATTACCCTGAATTGGTTCAAGCGCGAATCTTTATCGATCCAGTGTGTTTCGCATTGTGGACTCACCACATTGCCAAGAATTACATTTACAGGGACCCAAAAACTATAGGAGAGAGGGTAATGCTATACTTGACAGCGATGGAACCTGGAATTGCGACATACTTGAGAAGATACTTTGTATGGTTTGAAAATACTTACTTTTCTTCGCATCTCCCAAAGAACGCTTCCATTTTTCTGGCTGAAAAGGATGAAATTGTCGATTCCATGTACGTAAAGGATTACCTGTACAGGCACAGTGAAGAAGGGAGAAATGTCAGCATTGTCAACGATGCTACCCACGGGCAAATGATGTTGGCAGGATGCTACAACGATATTTTCAATGACATTATATCTTTTATTTGATAAATAATTACTTTTTCTTCTTTTTGACTTTGTTATCCTCTCCCTACATTAGCACAGCTTACCTTTAGTATGGCCTGCTTTTGTTTTTGGATTCTTTTTTTACTTCCAAAGTCCTTGTCAATAAGCTGCATAGAAGCCTCCCTCTTTGCTAGGTTCACTTGGTTCAAAAGCTCCAACACTGGGTTTTCTGGTACTGTATACTCTACCATCTTTTTTTCTAAATATTAATCCCCAGTTACTAGTCTTTTCTTCGATGTTGAGCAAAATCTGAATGTCACGTTCAGTAACGATAGAAATAGATAAACCACCTCTACCTGCTCTCGCGGTACGACCAATTCTATGGATATAATCAGTCGCGTCTGCTGGTAATTCATAATTTATCACGACTTGCACAGTTGGAATATCAAGCCCACTGACATTAAAAACAACTCACCGTGAACCCACGTCTGTCGAAATCAAAATAGGAACAATTCCACTTTTGAACTTTGCCAGTGATCCAAGTCGCTCATTTTGAGACATTTGAGAGTGGAGCGCAGTTGAGCGTAACCCCATTTCCTTTAGCAAAATTCTCAAGATTTCACAACCTCTTGGCTTGCTTGCGAATATAATGACAGTTTTTCCTGCAAAGTCGTTCTGCAGAATGTAAGATAAATAAGCTTCTCTGACTCCAGAGGGGATAAATAAGTATTTCTGATCCAGGTTGTCCACCGTATCATATCTGTGTTAAATAAAATCTACCTAGATGCACAGCTGTACACGAATGGCTTCTTTGCTGAGGAAAATTGAATTTCTTCGATTTCAGGTGTCATTGTCGCAGAAAACAACAAAGTCTGTCTCTTCTTTGGTAGCGTATCGAATATAACTTCCAAGTCCTCAGCAAAATTATCTGTCAGCATTCTATCCGCTTCATCCAGGACCAAAAACTTTATCCTCTTAAAATGGATCGCATTGGCGCTATTCTTTATATGATCAACTAGTCTTCCTGGTGTTGCCACTACAATATGTGGTTTTTGGGCCAGCTCAATTGCTTGAGACATCATGTCCAATCCACCAACAATTACACTCTGTTTTAGGCCAATTGAAGTCCCCAGCACTCTAAACTGTTCCGCAATTTGAAAGGCCAATTCCCTTGTAGGAGTTAATACAAGCGCAAACACTCCAAATGGGTCTTCCCCCAGCTTTTGTAATATTGGAAGGGCAAAAGCTGCTGTTTTACCAGACCCCGTTTTGGCAGACCCAATTACATCCTGTCCATCCAAAATTGGTGGTATACATGCGCTTTGAATTTCTGATGGTGCTTTGATGGATAATTGATCCAGGGCTGTTATTAGCCAAGGTTTAATGCTTATGTCCTGAAAATTCATTTCAAAAAAAAATAAAAAATGACAGGTTCGTTTCAAGGCTTTTATTAGTAGCCTCCACGACCTCTACCTCTTGCACTTCCTCTACCACGAGAGGCTCCTCTGGAAGCACCTCTACCAGTGCCCCTACTTCCTCTACTGGAACTGTATCCACCCCGGCCACCATAACTGTTATTCGAATAGCTGGATTGCTGAGTGCCATAATTGGCTTGAAGCTCTGGTAGTTCCTTTGGAATTTCTAATGAAACTCCCTTTCCATCCTTCCATATTTTCCCACCCAAATAAATACTACCATCCTCGACCTTTACTTTTTCTTCATTAACATCAACAACCACACCACAATAGTCTGCAAGCATTCTCCATGCAATAGTATCCTCATATGCAAGGCCAGGATATGATTTTTGGATAATGGATTTAATATAACCAACATTGCGAATAGAATTTTCAGTCTTGAACAGCAGTGTAATGTAGCCATTATTAGCAGTCAATAAAGATCTCGAAGGCAAAGGCTTGGTGGTGTTACATATCATTGCCATTGCACATTCTAGCGCTTTAATAGCATCTCCATCAAATGCTTTCAATAGTTCGGTAGCAGCTTGGGTAAAATACGGAAACACAGCTGGATCAACCAATTTCAACTCTTCAATATTTTGTGAGGCTCTTGCAGAGACAATATCAGCAGGCTGAGGAGCTCCAATTTTGATAAAATCTACTCCAGCTCTTTTTGTAATATTCTGGATGAGATATTCTTGCGCTTGCTTGTAAAATGTGATACAGATACCACTTTTTCCTGCACGTCCAGTTCTCCCAGACCTATGAATATACGATTCAACATCTGTAGGTGGTTCACAGTTAATTACCAAATCAACTTCGGGGATATCAACACCTTATTTAAATAAGTATTACCTCTCGCACAAACATTGGTTGTGATCAAGCATGTAAACTTTCCTTCTCTAAAACCTTGCATAGTTGTCTCTCTTTGTTTTTGGGCAATGTCACCATGCAACGCCTGTGCTCCCATGGCGACTAATTTTTCATTCATAGCCAGTTCACTGGCCTCAGCCTTTGTTTCCACAAATATGATAGTTCTACCAGAGTTGCCTCTTCCATATACCGCGACAATATCTCCAAGAATATCTGTTCTGTTTTGATATCTTGAGGGTAAGCTATAATGGGTGACTGTAGCAGAAGTTTTCTGCTTGTTTGTTCCTATTAAATCCAAAGTGACTTTATCCTTCTTCATGTACTTTTCCACTGCTTGTTTAATCCAATCAGGCATTGTAGCACTAAATAAAAGCACTTGATGGTTAGGTGCGTTGGGTTCTTCAGCTTTTTGAGTATTGATCAAGTTCAATATTTTGTCCATATCTTCTGCAAAACCAATATCAAGCTATATTAGTGGGTATTACCATTTGGTCAGCTTCATCCAGACAAACAAATCTCAAATCTTTTAATTTCAAATTTCCTCTTTCAATATGGTCAATCAATCTGCCAGGTGTGCCAACAATCAAATCAAGCCCATCTTTCATTGCATAGTATTGATTGTCATATCCTGTCCCTCCGTAGACACAAGTAGAGACAAGTTCACCAGAGCAAATTTGATCCATTTCCTTTTGAACTTGAATAGCAAGTTCTCTAGTAGGAGCCATAATTAAAACTCTTGGGTATCTCCCTCTTTTGCTAAACTCTTTGGGATTTTCGGCTTTTTGTTTTTTCAATGATTCAACCTGAATGAGAAATCTCTTACCATTGGCAAACTGAAAGCTAAAGTTTTACCCGTGCCAGTTCTTGCTCTTGCGAGTAAATCTTTTCCTTTCATTACATGGTCAAATGCAGCAGCTTGGATGGGAAAGAATTGCTTGACGTTCCTTTCCTTTAATGACTTTAGAGTGGAAGCAGATAAAGGTAACGCTTCCAAACGAAGACTTTCAGGAATATTATCCTCTTCTTTTACAGCAGACGGACGGTAGTCATCAATGTGCTGGTCTTCAACGACGATAACTTTTTCCTTTTCCACATTGTCCTCAACTTTGGATTTCTTTGATTTCTTTTCTTTTACTTGGTCCTGAGAATCTTCATTCTTTCTCTTCTTGGATTTTCGTTCATCTTTATCCGCGTTTTCAGCTTGGCTTGATTTCTTTTCCTTTTTTTCTTTCAATTCTTCTTCCTTTTTCTCTTTCTTTTCCTTCTTTTCCTTTGCCATGAATTCTTGTTGCTGTAAAAAAAGAAAAAAAATATATAACTGATATACTATAATTAGGATAATTTATACATAAGCAACCTAATTGATTGATAGTCATGCGCATGGATTGGCCGCTACCAACCACTATATCTTGAAATAGTTCTGTATTTCACTATGGTTGAGACTAAAGGAATAGAGTATGAAAATGGCCATGTGAGTATAGCCTAAATTTGATTTGAAAAAGTGTTTGATTTTCTTGAATCTAAAGAATGTCTGTTCAACAAGCCTCATACGTAGCCGTTGCTGGACTGTTAGCCTACCTTTCATATCGATATATAGTACCAACTGATGCTCAATTTATGGGGTCGCTGAAGCTGTCCAAAAAGAAGCCAGTTCATTTCAATGAGGACTACTGGCCAGAGCACGGATATATAGACTTGCCTCAGGGGAAAACACACTACTACCTGATTGGACCAAAGGATGGAATCAAAGTTGTGTTTGTTCATGGATTAGGCACTCCTCCTCCAGCTCTCTCAGGGTTTTTGGATCAACTGGCTGAAAAAGGATTCAGGATTCTCACTTTTGGTAATACATGGTTAATCCAGAATCTTATGGGCGTGGATATTCAGATTCTCCAGGGACAGAATATAACGAGCAACTATTTGTAAATCAGTTAGCCCTTGTATTACTGAAGTTTGGTTGGACGAATTACAACATCATTGGATACTCTTTAGGTGGTGCGGTTACCGCTGGATTTGTTTCAAGATTTCCAGAGAATGTAAAGAGTGTCGTTTTCATTGCCCCAGCAGGAATAATGAAGGTGCTCTATCCTAATTCAGAAATTGCCCGCAATCACGATTTTGATGAAAATTCCAATCATTGGAAAACTATTTACTCATACTGTTGGCAGAGGCATTTTGAGAAAGGTGAGTACCTCTGGCACTGTTCCCGGTTTTAGAAATGAGGCATTGGTAGATTAAACTTTATTGTAGGACACTTTCAAAAAAGTTCAGGGCGAACATGTAGCCAACAACCCTGGATTTATGCGAGCCTTCAGATCTACTCTAATCCATTTCCCTTGGGGTGGATTCAGACAAGCATACAAAACTATTGAAGAAAGCCATAAAAACAAAATCTTGGGTCTTTGGGGAGCTCTAGATGTTGTAGTCCCTGCTCAGCTCGCATCTGAGTTATTGCAGCTAATGCCTTCAATGAAGTTGGAGTTCAAAGACGGTGTTGGACATGAATTGATTTTGGAGGACACTGAACACTGTGTCAAAGTGATATCAACTTTTTTCAAAACTAAATCAGAATAAAACTGTGACATACTTCAGAAAGGAAAATTCAAGTGATTCCAGTCCCACGAATTCCGAGAACCGCTTGGTTCGTGGTTCACTGGGATCTGAGTTGCATTTAAAAAGAAAAAATAATGAAAGGCCAATCATGATAATCTTTCTCCTGTACACTTGGGTTATTGCGGTGTCTATATCCCACCCGGTATCCGTGTCAATCCGTCGCAGAGCAGTCTCAAAGGACAAACTTGATAATATTCTGATTGGAATGCAGCACACTTTGAGCAAAATCAATCAAGCAGTTCTACAAACATCCTCAGTAAATAATTACAATAATGATAATACCCTATACACTTGTGCGATCAAAGTAGCCCATCAAACATTTGTCATCGATATCGATACTGGATCTGCCGATACGATATTCAGACATCCAAATTGTACTTCAATAGATGATTCATGTAACAAAGGCACCAGACTGAATGTAAACGATTCAGGAATAACAGATATGAAGAAGCGATTCAATATCAACTACAATAATGGCGCATTCGCAGTTGGAAAGATTTACTTTGGAGTGCTATCTATTGGCAAATTAGAATCTAAAATTCCGATAGGTGCAGCAATCAAGCTATCAAATATCAATATCCCTGGTGGAATCCTTGGCTTGGCTTTTGACAAGATTTCACAAATATCTGCCATAACAGGCATGTCTGCCAACTTTCTCGATGGAATGGGGCTAAACGTGAACATGTTTTCGTTGTACTTGTCAAATTCAAACGATTTCGGTTCTGGGGAAATTATTTTTGGAGGAATAGATTCTTCCAAAGTGACCGGTGGTATAAGCTACTACTCGTTGGTTGATTCGGGATTTTGGCAGTTTAGTTTAGATACATTCCAGTTTACTGTTAGCAGTTTAAGCGGAAATGCCAGCATCAAAGTTAAGCAAATCATGGTTGACAGTGGTACTTCAATGATCCTGCTAGAAAAGAGTGTTGCGGATACTATAAACGGACTTATTGGTGGTGCGTTTGATTCATCTAAAGGCATCTATCGAATCGACTGCATAGCACAGTTAGGTCCAGAGCTTGTCTTTTCTATTGGCAAAGACCAGTATAGGATACCCGCCTCGGTCTATATAATGAATGTGGCTAATGGGTGTATTAGTGGAATATCGTATGGTGCCGATGTAAGCGAAACAATCATCTTTGGCGACATTTTTATCCGCCAATACTATACTGTTTTTGACAAGACGAATAACCGGATTGGATTTGGACTAGCGGTTCACAATTAACTGTAATATAATCAAGATTTATTATTTACGGTGCGAGGATAAGTAGGATCTTTGTTGCATCTTTTCGCCCACGCGATCTGAATTCCTTTCCGGTGGTAACGAGGAGAGAATATTCTTCAACTCTTTTTCATATTGCTCTTCGTTTTCCTTGTTTATCTTTACAGTTTCAGCTACGTTTTTGATTTTGTCATCAATCATGGTAATAATTCGTTCAGTTTTCTTTGCCCTAGGATTAACAAGGAGTACCAATGAGCTAATCCTTCAAGCAGCTTGTTGATATCTTTGAAATCTCTGCCAATTGCATATTCCACCATCAAGCATTCCTAATATCAGGAGAAATTACTCTCTTTTGATCCATCTTGCCAGAAATGATATCGGAATAAATGGCGGAGATAATCAAGTCTTCCAACTCTCTGACATTATTGATCTGTAGCTGCTCCAATAGTAATTGGTATGGAAGAATCTTTTTTTCCGATAAACTTACTAATGTCAAATACTTTAGCTTCAGTAATTGCTGGGGATTCAATTCCGGTAATCCTTGATAATCTCGTAAAGTTCCATAGCAAAATATTTCCAATTGCTTGAATGCATAGGAAAGAGTTGGATGACCGGCCAATTGCTGAACGTTTGGTGTTTCCAGTAGCTCTAAAAATGAATATACACCTGGTGCAGATAAAGCATCTTGAATCAGCTGTGCGAGGGCAGCTCCTTGAGCATTCTTTGCGAGCAATATGAAAGGTTCGATCTTGGACATTAGATTTTGAAAAAATTGAAATTTTATATTTTGGTCAAGTTCACAATTCTCTCGATGAATTTGGGATCAGAAGAGAAGGAATTTTCGGGAAAGATTAGCTGCTCCTGTCCTCGGTATTTTACTGGTTTCCGAACTTCCTCTGCGACCTTTTCCACTTGTTTTTGGTATGGACCATACAGGATTTGTGGAATTGGCGGTAGTGGAAATAACGGGCTCATCAAATTTGGATGCGGTGTGTGCTGCATATAAGTATCTTTTTTTAGGCCATGTCTTGGTTTCGGTTTCAAAACAATTCGTCGTTTGACGATTGGTGCTGCTTCTTTCCTTTTATCTTTACTTCCCACCTGTGGCAGCAGTTCAATTTTGTTCTCCTTTGAGTGAAAGGCGGCGTTGATATCCATTATGCTATCATTACTGGGCGAGATTCCCAGCACATCTAGCACGCTATCTTTTTTGTCTTCGCTTGGAGCAACATAAGGCTCCAAAGTAATTTTAACTCCAACTGCGGTTGATAATTTCAGCATTTCTTCGTTAATTAGAAATGCTGCATAAACTGGCCCAGTCTTCTTTCCAGAATCAGGTTTAAAAAACGACTTGCTACTACCTGATCTAGTTCGAGAGGTTGGCTTCTTGCCCTCGGTGAAATCTTTGAATGAATCAGTCTTTTTCAATTTCTTCTTTTTCCTTTTCCCCTTCTTTTTCTCTGCAGATGGTGCAACTCCTGGTGCATCTGGCGGTTTCTCTAACAAGTGTACTATGCCATTCCCAGATCTAATCCATAGAGATGGGATCTTAAGATCATCTTGGGCCATCGGTGAATCTTCCTCTACAACAATCTTGTTTCTCTTTTTTGCGGATCCTTTTCCAAATATTGCCACTGAACCTGGCTTGTCCCCTTCTAGTATCTCTTCAGCTTCAATCTCCTTTTTGATCTTCTTTTTACTTTCATAATCTTCTTTTTGGAATAATTTAGAAGCTCGCTGTTCTCTCTCTTGCCTTTTATCTTTTGGAATTGTGCTTTCTCTTCGTGTTGTATCTTTAGGAGGCCGTGAAATTGGGGGTTTTAGCACGTTATTAGCTTCATTTCTTTCTATTTCTTTCCTTCTGTCCTTTGCGGAGGCTGGTTTGTCTTTTCTTGTTGGTTCTTTTGGCGTACTAAGTCTTTTAGCGGGAGCAGGTTCTTTGGGCAAAGTTTCAATTGGTGCTTTTGGCTTTGGTGCTGTTGATTTGATTGATGGTGCTAGTGTGCTCGAGTTGCTATTGATGGTGGGCGTATCTAGCTTTTTCTTCTTTGGAGGCATTTGACAAGAATAATCTTGACAATGAAAACATAAATTTGAATCACACTGACTGACAGACAGTATTTCATAAGCTTTAATGGAAATAAGTGCGTGGAATGAATAAATTCTTTGCAGGTTTTGTCATTTTTTTGACGTTCCATTCAAAATTCAAAATGATGGAGCAAAGCTTACAAGTGAAAGAAGTACGGTCCAATGCCAGTCCTTCACTTCGCTCATTTCCTCCAGACGCACTCGCAAATACTCAATTACCTCCTATTCCATATACACAAAAACCACTTTTAGTTACTCCTCTGGGTGCCAATCCTCAAGAGCAGTATAGACTAAAAGCAGATTATGGGAGTGTTGGAAGTATATGCGATTTACCAGAAACAGAAATACCACACAATCCAGAATCGCTGGCATTTAAAGTGTGTCAGCATTGCCAAACTTCCTTACTTGGCGCGTTCGAACATTGCCTAGCAAAGAATGGAGAACCAATTAATTTCGCATCGTCCCATCAAATCAATGAAGAAGCAGATGGAGTCTTATCAAGTGAAATGCCATATTTCGACATCATCAAAGATCCAACGCAAGGATTCCAAAAACCATTGTTCAATAACCCAAAGGAACAAATAGAGAGGGACAGCTGGGTGTTACACCAAAGTAAGCAGAAGAATACCAAACTTGATATCCGAGCAGGAGGCACAGTAAAAGGATTAGGCATACAAAGTGGGAAGAATTTTTCAGGAACACTGTACAAAAGAATGCTAGATGCTAAAGACAAGGAAATCAACCAATTAAGGGCTCATTTGTACGAGACCACAAAGAGAGAAAAAGCAGAGAGCGTAAATGTCAAGAAACTAAAAAACGCTCTGAGCAAGTCAGTAAATTACTATGTCTTTGCTGAAGAATGGCAGAAGAGTGAAAGTGCCAGGCTTCAAGACGATATCAGGCACCTAAAATCGGAAATTTCTTCATTGATGGCATTCTTGATCAACTCTGAAGTTGAAAAGCAAGCGGTAAGGCGAGTTTAACTATAGCTATTGAAGGGAATCAAAGATTTGAATGCAGTAATTAAAGAAAAAGAAGACGAAGCAAAGAAATCTTTAGCAATTGCCGAAGAAATGAAGGGAAAGCTTCAAGAGTCATTCAAGGAGTTTATTGCTATGGATGAGACAATGGTGCAGCTAAGAAAAGAAGCGCAAAAGGGAACTGATGCTGTCGAAGCTAGGAATATCATGCTTCAAAAGAATCTAGCGAGGCTGACTGGAGACTTTGAAGTATCTGCCAAAGATTTGCGATTATCAAACAGCAAATGCCGAGAATTGGAATACGAACTGGAACAAATGACAACTGAGCTGAATATCAAAGGAGATTCTTTGAAAGTCGCAACTGCAACCAACGTTACTTTAAAAGCAAATCTTGAGGCTACAACAGTTGAACTGAGAGAGTTGAAGAAAGAACACGACCGGATTATTCTAGCAAAAGCAAAAGTGGAAGCTGATTTCCGTGCAGATACAGCAAAGAATGAAGCTACCAAAGCAGAGCTAAGGAAGTCTTTGGCAAAAGTATCTTCAGATCTGGACACTGTTACAAGCCAAAAAATGGATTTGGAAATATATATGAAGGCAAATAAGCAAGAGATAGAAAAGCTGACCAGAGATCTCCAGTCTATGACAGAAGCCCGTAACGGTCTTCAGCAATCCCTTGACAAAGCCCAGTCTCAGGCTAGAGCTGAGATATCAACCAGAGACAATCAAATTCAGGAACTAAACAAGAAAATCACAAAGGATGCCCAGACTTTAAAACAAGTCCAAGAGAAAAAAGAGCAATTAATGTTTGAAGTGACAGATTTACAAAACAATCTGGAGATGGAGACTTCAAATGCAAAGCGATACTTGGAAGAACTCACGCTAGTTAGAAGAACTGCTGAAGAAAGAAACAATCTGCTTACTGAACAAGTTGAAAAACTGAATGCAGCAAAAATTAATCTTTCAAATGACAAGAAGCAGCTCACTGAAAAAATAAAGACATTTAGACAGGATCTAAGACAGAAAGAGGAAGAATTGGATGATGTAAACAAGCGATTTGAAGAGTACCAGACTGAAGCAATGTCCGAGCATGACAAATTGGATAGAAAGTTAAAATCCCTTCAAGAAGATCATAGACTGTTAAACAAGACACACGATAGCCTGAAAGAATTGCATACTGATACAGTTAAAGATAACTTGGCGCTGAAAAAAGACAAAGAAGCACTCTTAAAACGACAAAATGAGTTAAATTCAGATATCCAATCCGCAAAACAGATGATTGGCTCGCTGACCAATGAAAAGGATAACCTGCTGAATGAATTGCTAAGATGGAAGGCTGAATATTCGGAACTCGAAACCAAATTCATCAAGTCTGTTGAGCAATATGACGCAGTAACAGAAGTCTTTGAAAAATACCGACAGACTTCTGAAGACACTATCTTGGGAAAAGATAAACAAATTCAGCAGCTAACTGAAAATTTAATGGATGCTCAAGCCCAGATCCATAATCTTACAGCCAAAAATACTGCACTAGAGAACACACTTGGTGACACTGAACACAAACTTGCAGACACGATTAATAAGCTTTTAGCGGAAACTTCAACCCGAGAAATCCTTGAAGACCAGCTGAACACGAACAGGTTGCAATTCCACAACGAAAAGCGAATGAGAAGCGAACTAGAAAGATTACATTCTCATTTGAAATACGGCGATACTTCTAGGGCAATGAGTTCATTCTCGGAGTGGAGAATTAGGGATAGAAAGCTAGCTGATTTGGCTTCAGGGTTAACTAATGAAGCCAAACGGCTGAATGAGCTAGTGAACCTACTACCAATCCAGAATGGTTTTGGAAATGAAAATGATTTCAATTGGCCGAATGATGTACCTGGCAAAAAGAAGCAATCAAAGCCTCCAAAAACACCAGAGCGAAAGGTCAGACAGCTGCTTTGACCCTATTATTGTAATCTATTTGTTTAACGGTAATAAAATACATTTCCGAAATTGGTTATGTGAATAAGATTTTGTGCTCTGGAAGAGTTAGTATTTTTGTGGAATCTCGTAAAATGCAAGACATGTTTAATCACCTGATTCAAATCCTTGATTCCCAAGAATTAAAGTAAACCTTATTAACAAAAGCGGGGATTTGGATTTCCTTGTAAATAATTCGGATTATCCAATTTGCATTGGCGGAAACCTTGGAATTCCTGGTAAAATTATTAAAGAATTGTACAATTATTCATGGACAAGGTACCTTTCGGGAGATTTAAATTCAACCTGGATCTTGGTTTTAATCAACCCGGATTGCTATACTGCTTGGAACAAGAGAAAACAGATGGTACTAGAACACAATTTGGATCTGGTTAAAGAATACCAATTCACTAATTTACTGCTTACCAAACACTGTGCAAAGTCTATGCTTTGGGCTCATAGGTTCATCTTGTTAATTATAGACTGTGGTTAAATCAGAGACTTGATACAACAATCACGCTAGAACTGGATGAAAAGATTTGTGAATTGGCGGCGGACAGGTACAGATGCAACTACCCTTGTTGGCAGTTTCGTCGTGCTGTATTGGGAAACAAGTCGTGCTTGGATACAATTTTAAACGAACTACAATTGAATAGAGAGTTTGTGAAATATCATATTAGTGATAGCAGTGCATGGAGTTTCAGAATTTACCTGTTGAACAACAAGTATGATATGAAAAAGATTTTGGAGGATGAGACTAGTTGGGTTAAGGAATTGATAACCTGTTATCCAGGCCATGAATCATTATACATTCATTTACGAGGAGTTTGGATTCTGAGTTCAAAGTATGGGGTAAAGCCTGATTTACATTTCTTGAATCATCTGGATTCTAACCATGGGAAATACCCCCTCATGCTTGTGAAATATTTTGGCAGATTAATATAAAATTAGTATTTATTGATGCTGTATAAAAGAACCTGATGGTATTGCTAATACTTCGTTCAACTGTTTGTTTTGTGAGTCTGACAGTTTTGCAGATGTGCCTTGAATAGCAGCCATCATGAAATCCAGGAATCTAGTTCCGTATAATTGGGGGTCTACAGCAGAGATGGTATTCTAAAATTAGCACTGAAATACCTTCTTGTGACCGATGGATTTCCACATGGTCTCCATTCTCTTTGCTGGGCTATAATATGTAAAGATATCTATAATGCCAATGTAATAGATTTGCTTTGATGGACAATTCTTTTCATCAGTGCTTCTAAAACCACCCTCATCGGCGTAAAAGAAACAATATCGTCGCCTGGAATTAAAAATGCTTACTCTGTAGGCACTTGGTCCGGCAATTTTGAGGTAGAAGGTCCCAACTGTACAATATCTGACAAGACACTAGAATCTCTCATAATTTGGGCTTTGGACAAACGATTAGGAGCAGTCGCACGCCGGCTTAAAGTGTCAGCATTTGGTTCAAAAACGGACAGTGTTTGGTCACGAATATGATCCTGGTTACCTCTGACCAAGTCGTGAATACCAACTAGTAGAGAGTAATCCATGATGCCTTGCAACATTAAAAACTAGAGTTAAATATGAAATACTTTAACGTCGATTTGCATTTGCTTTTCAAACAATGCCCTTTTTTCAGGTCCCAATTGGAGCCTTCTATTTCGGTTCATCCAATTCTTGTCCTTCATTACAGCACGTGGATTCTTTGCCTCTTCTTCGCTAATTTCACGGCCAAGAGTAGAACCTTTCAAATCATAAACTTCATGAATATCCTTGTTTGGAGGGAAAACATTTCCCATCACAACAAAGTGAATCTTTTTGTTTCCAGGAAGCTTTACTCTGTGTAACCCAAATATTCTGGACAATAGCGTGTGCGGATGGTTTTTTACATGACTATAATAATGATTAAGTATTTTCAGCATAAATTTATGTTCAGAGTGGTGTATGGTTTTGATGATAAAACGATAGTCTTGGGAATAGTAAAAGAAGGACCCAGATTTACCAGAGCTAACAAGTTCTGAAAGCACGTACTTTCCAGTTAGCGATAGTAAATATTCATTTGCGTCGACGTGGAAACATTCTCTAATCATTCTAAAAACCCAAGGGCAGTAATCTTTGAATTTAAAGTCGTATTTAGAGGAGGGAGTCATTTCATTACCGGTTCTACGTTAGTAAATGCTTACACATCGAACGCTAACTTGTGAGCGGCCGTGTAATCGGCTTCCACTAAATCCCTAGCAGGTTTAGCGTTACAACGCGACACTGAGATTCTGATTCCAGTAAGCATATCATACATGAGCATATAGTTGGCATGCCCCTCTTTTACAGGTGTTCCAACCAATACTTCTCTATCGGATTTCTGTCTAGGTAGTCTTGCGTTTTTTGTAGGAGAATTTCCAGGTGAATATGTCTCTGCTCTTGCCACTGGACTTTCTTGGTATGAAGCAGCTGAATATGGCTCGTTTCTCTTGTGGGATTTTTTCCGTGACATTGAGTCGTTTAAAGGTAATATTTCAGGGTGTTTGCGAATGTCTTCGATTTCAATAGCTCCAGGGACAATGTGGTCTTTTGGTAGCTTGTCGACTACTTGGTCGGCTACGTTTTTGTTGTCTGTTGAAACTGCCATGAGAAATGAGGTTTAGTTTAAAATGAGGTTTTTGGTCAAAGAATTCCCGCTTGAAGCATAGCGTGGCTTAAGTTCGGCTTTCAAGCTTGGAAATTCATGATTAAAAAATTATTTAAAAGTAACCTGGACTCTGCAAAGTTGTTTATATGTAGCGGATCACTAGTGTTGTTGTTTTTGGGGAATATCGCAGAAATTTCTTACATCGAGGGGCCGTCAATGATCCCCACAGCGAATTCAGGAGATTTGCTGGTGTGGGATAAAATCTCTGTATTATGGAAGCCTTACGAGATTGGCGAGCTTGTAGTATACCGCTCGCCGATAGACAAAAATCGAGTGGTGTTGAAAAGAATATTGGGCTTACCTGGAGATACTATATACAAAGATCCAACGAAATCAAACGAACGAATTATTGTAAATATCATTAATACAGGTTCCAGAAGGACACGTTTGGGTTCAGGGCGACAATTATGACATGTCCAGAGACAGCAGAGAGTATGGAACATTTTCGATGGGACTGCTTTTAGGCAGAGTACGGTTCCCAGTAATTACAGACTAAAGTAGCTCATCAAAAACCTAATGTTTATGAATAATGTTGAATACAAATAAAAACCAAATATTTTTTGAACGAAATCCAGTTTTTGAAATTCGTCGAGATGCAATCTATACAAGTCGATTTCGATTACTTTCTGCAGGTGTACATTCTTTTTATTTCTCTAATTTTCATTGTTTATTTGTTGAAAACTTTAATCACGTTTGTATCTAGTCATTTGGATAAACAGGATGGACAGGAACGGAGAATAATGGAAATGGAGCAGAGAATGGAAGATTGCTTTAGCCAGTTGAATTACAAGATAGATGCGTTGATAAAGAAACAGTTGCGGCCACCAGTTGAACTTTCTCTACCAAGTACAGCACCAGCAGCAGAACCCACACTAAGCTGTCCACCACCTCCCCCACCTCCTCCGCCAATCATAAATACAGATACAAGCATTAAAATAGCTAAATCAAATAAACCGCTACCGGCACCTAAACAAGAATCTGGTATGGGAACAGTATTGCAAGAGCTATCTTCACGCAGTGCAACTCTAAGAAGAAGTGCAAGAATACTACAGTACTAATTACTAATATAGGTCACCAAGCAAAGAGGAAACACTTCGTCCGCTGTTAAAAAAGACGAATATCCCACTAAGCCCAGGAGGAACCATACATTTGCCAAAAAAGAAATCAGAATCAAACTTGCTTGGTACTCTATGCTAATATAGGCTCAACATTACGACGACAGTTTAGAAAGGCTTATGATTTACCAGAAGAAGAATAAAATTGTCTTTTGTCTAGAGCTGAAATTGATGGTGCCCAATCGTTTTAATGAAATGTTTATTTGCCGTGTGAGATAATTGGGAGATGCTGCTCATTGCAATCTGAGCCTTCTGTATACACCATTACTGATTTTAACCATTCCTTCAACCGCGATATCCGTGTCTATTAGACTGAATACAAAGTGACAACTGATGTTTGTGCCATGTCCTATCTTTGCTAATTCCATTCAATATGAAGCGGAAGAGAGAAAAATTGACCAGTTACGTGTGAACAGAGTGTGTATTCTGGGATTAAAAACACTCGGTCAAAACAGTGTAATTGCCATGGAACTGAATTTCCGAATTCAATTAGTAATAAACTCGCTTGGATGTGATAAGCACTTTCCGAAATGGTACTCATTCTGTAATCGAGTCATCCTGTTCAACTTGAAATTTTTTCAAAATTAAAATCACAAATGGCAAATGAATTCGAATATCTGGTCCCAATTTTGAAGGAAATAAGGCAAAGTAAGGACCAGGATCTTTCTAGAAAGGTTTATAACTTCGTTTACGGACTAATCCAAACCCAGCATTTGAATCCTGAAATCTTGTCAATATACCTTGACCTGTACTTGGAAAAGAACCCTCAGCTGCATTCTATTTTCCCATTATCAAGTTATGAAGCTGAAATCGAAAGCAGTTTGAATGAAATCAGAATGTACAATAAAAGGCAAGCAAAAGGAAAAGCGAGCTACAAGAAAGAATTGTTATATCATTGCGCTATTTACAAGTATCTGGTAATCGCATGTCATGCAGACTTTTCAATGGATTTGCTAGAGACGTATTCTTCAAGTAGCAAGCAGGATTTGGAATTGAAAGAAACAATACTCAATACATTACACAATTATTTTGAAATCAAATATTTTAAAGATTTCCATGCACTGGATAGTTCAACAGACACTCTGTCCCATGATTATTCCGAAATGATAGGTGGCCTATGTGATTTTGTATTGAATTTATGTCCAGAGATTGAAGGACAAACAGAATATTTAGGAGATGCACCACTGTTATTAGATTTTGAAGTCAAGTACAGGTTATCTGCAAAGTTATCGGAATTAAAAAGCTTGTTGGATGTAGATCCTGTTCGAATTGACTATATTATTACCAGCATTGAGCATTTAGTGACATTTAGCGGAAACTTGCAAAATTGGAATGACGCTAATGGGAAGTGGAAACAGGAGCAGATAGTGCAAATTAAACCGCAGCAGGAAACTTTCCAAGACTCTGCAATGATTGAAAAGATATCCATGATACAAGATCTTTTCCCTGACCTTGGGGATGGATTTATACAGGTACAATTTGCTTATGTAGGCATGTATTGTAGGGCTTAAAGATACTGAATTGATAATCATGAAACTCTTGGAAGATGATTTGCCAGACTACCTGAAAAAGATGGATAGATCTTTAAAACGGTCGAGTGATATTCAACCTGAACCTATTTCTGTTCCAGTTATAAAGCCACAGGAAATATTTGAGCCAAAGCCAGAAATACTTTCAACAAGAAGGAACATCTTTGATGGGGATCAATTTGATGTTTTCGCACACACGGTTGATCCATCCAAAGTTCAAATCGGGAAAAAAGAACCAGTTGAAACTGAACATGATCGATTAGAATTTTTGAAATCCCAAAGAGAAAAGATTTTGGCTACTCAGTATGACGATGACGAATACGATGATACATATGATTCGGTTGATTTCCTACCAGCATCAAATGAGGATGTACCTGCAGACAGAGTTGATAGCAAACCAGATCCAATAGAAAAGAAACTAGTAGAAATGTATAATATCAATGAAGCTATTTTCCACCAAAGTCAAAGGAAATCTTTGGCCAGACAGGCACTGGTTAAACAAACTGGATGGAGTAACGAGCAGATAGAAGGGTGGTATATCATGCTGAACCGAAATGTAAGTAATTTGTTGATGTTAGCCTAAAAAAGATTTGGTGTTGCAAAAGTATGAGTTTAGAGGAAACAAGCACGTGGAAGATGAATCCACATCAGATGAAAAGGTACAGGAACCAGTTGATGTGCCGGCTACCAGTAGTCCAAGTAGCAGCCCGAAACGAGGACGAGGTGGGTATCGTGGTCGTGGAAGAGGGAAAGATGCTCGCTTGAAGAAGCTTTCCAAGGGAATGAACTAATATATCCATTCTTGATTTGATTTACTTGCTCGTTATGCAGATGCGCTTGTTTAACAAAGTGTCCTGATCGATGGGGATCTTGACCTTGAGAGTCACAGTAGCTCATTTTTGTCCAGCAAATCTCATGCAACCGCAAGAAATCACAGAAACCGCTTTCGAATTGTTCACCAAACAGACTCTAGTATTATTTCAGCAAAAGGAAAGCGAAGAGAACTGGCAGAAATTCGAAGCCCAAATTAACAAAATTCATCAAATCACTTTGGGATCGTATCACATTTCAAACTTTCTGTACATTATGAAGACAAAGTTGTTCAAGATTATAGTTCAATGTTTAATTACGGAGCGTACGAGGTTAGCTAGGAGTGCAATGAATTTAGTTGCTTGCTTGGCTGAATGCTTGGGACAGGATTTCAACCAATTATCCGAATTGCTGTTGCCATCAGTACTGAAATTGACCACTAGGGCAAACAAGTATGATTTATTTAACTGATAGGGTATATGTATCCTCTGCAACTGCGACTTTAAAAGCTTGCGTGGAATATGCAGGTTGCTATAATTTAATACCGCATTTGGTAGAAGGAATGAAGAATCCTTCAAAATCGCTTCGACTGGCTGCTGTAGACGTACTGGGAGGAGTAGTATACTATGGAGATGCGGAGCAATTGCATGGATATTCCAATGTTATAGAAAATACTATTGCTACAAGTGCATTAGACAGTGCAACAGAAGTGAGAGAGCTTACCAGATCCTTATTTGATAATTACAAGGACAAATTTCCGGATAGGCTACCAGTTTTTGTTTCAGGATTAACCGAGCAAGTAAAGAAATATCTCAAAGTGGACACTCAAAAATCATTTGCAATTAGTACACGACCTATCAGAAGGGAAGATTTTGAGGAAGAACCGAAAAAGATATTTGAAAAACCAATTAGAGTGCAAGAAATAGAAAAAGCAAAACTGGAGCAGACTTTAGATAAACCGGTTCGCATCCAAACCGAGCAGCCTGAAAGACCGATAAATACCCGCGATATATTTGGCAAACCTGTTGCAGTCACAAAGGAGGAACCTATTCATGTTCTTGGGAAACCTATAGCAGTTAAACCAGAGTTGACAAGCGTTGAGAAACAAGACGAAAAACTGTCAAAACGAGAAAGCAAATTACCGCTAAGGGAGGGTTCGGGATTGCCTCAACGTATACCAGTTCCACATTTCGACAGTTCCGGGCCACAGAGGGTTGCAAAAGCTCCTTTAGAACAAAAGAGCAAACTCAGACCTCCGCAAAGAGTCATGTCTGGAGAACTAATTACTGAAGAGAGACAACCCTTGAAATCCAGATCCAACTCGGTTAAAGGTGGTTTATCCACCGCTGAGTCTATATACAAACCGAAAAATACAGTGAAAACCATTGCACAAAAATGGGCAACGATTACATCTCCACCCAAGGACAAGCAAATCAACTTTCAGCAACTACAGTTTGATGCTTCGAATTCTGATTGGGCCACACGCTTGCTAGTTTATCAGCAACTAGAAAAATACTTTCAATCAGTCGGAAGTGAAAATATAGACTACAAATCCATTCCAATTGAAAGAAGCTTCAAGATCATAAACATTGGACTCAGCGATGCTCATTTCAAAGTAGTACAATCTTGTTTGTCATGTATTCCTGCTTTTATCACCTCTTCGGATTTGCCACAGGCAATGTTGGATCAAATATTACCCAAAGTTTTTTACCAGGCCTATCTTCCTAAGCAGAAACCTGGAATATTGGAAAAGAGTAAAGTAATTATCGACATGGTAAGGCAAATGATACCTGCACAGTTGTTGGGCCAGACTATAGCCAATGCATTGTCTAGTCCTGCATTATTACCAAAAGTTCGATATGGCTGTGTGGGATATTTGACATCGCTTGAAGATTTTGAACTGACGAATTTGCTATCTAAACCATACAGTAATCGAATACTAATTGTAGCCTGCAGAATTGTCGTATGCAAGTTGGTTACATTTCTGTCAGATAATGACGCACAAACAAACAAGACGTTAAAGTTGCTCTTCAACAGAATCAATCTATTATTGCCACAAAACTTCATTTATAGTGCAAGTGCGTTAACATCGTCAGAAAGACGTCTATTGAACAATGTACTTGGCAGAGAGGTGGAGTACTATAGCAGTGGTAGGAGTACTCCTGGAAGAAACACTCCTAGTCCAACAGTAAGTTTTGACTTAAACGAAGCGATCTCGCAGCCGGGCAAATAGTGTTTCTAGTACCAGCTCTTCAAAATATTCAAGGGGATCTCCTACTCCAATTATTATGGGCGAACGCTCTCCAAGAACTTTAAAGCGATCAACCCCTTCGAAAAATAAGCAAACTCCTTTATACAAAGTACGTAATTGCTGATTATAGGGTGTTGATGAAAGGCAAAATATTGAAAGTCCTACAAAGAATAGACTCAGCAATTCCTTTGTTCGACCTGATTCTACAAACTCTGAAATTACGGAGAGACCGAGATCAAACACTCCTCTACAAGAATCTAAAGTGGATGAAATCAGAAAAACATTTATGGGTCGCTCAGTCACACCACCTCCTACTATGAATAGTTTTGAATTAGAAGTGGTGGGTAAAAGTATTTCTACAGAGCCAATATCAAAGTCTCCTGATTCCAAAACTATCTCGAATGAAGATGAAATTACACCCACTGAAAATAATATCACTCCAACAAATGCTACAAATATAGAAAGTAAATCTGTTTCGCCTCTCAGTGATACTAATGTGAATAATCTTGACGACGAGCTTGCTCCTCCTGGAATTGACGATAATTCAACAAAGGATTTGGAAGATGAGCCAGTCCCAGAAAACTTTGTTCCTCCGTCAATATTTGGGGAATCAGTAATCACCTCAAGTGGAATGCATGCTGCAAAGAACAATGAATCTCCCAACTGCAACGGAAAAACAACTATAACACCAATTGATAAAGATGGAAGGGTGGAAAATACGACAGATATAGAAGTGGTAGTATCAGAAAGTTCAACTAACGAACCTGCTTTGCAAAAAGAAGTGGTTATTGAAACCCAAGTTTTGAAGGAAAGTGAACTTCCAACTATTTCTGTTTCTCCTTCGCCCATTCCATCGGAGCCTCGTTATCGAAAACTGTCCGTGTCAAACAATTCTAGCAGACGGTCGTCAATAAAGTCGGGACGGTCAAGAAGCTCATCAATTGGAAAAGCCACGGCTTCATTTGATGTCGTATTAGAAACTCTGAAAACCGAAAATGCAGATAGTCAAGTGATCAGGAGTAATATTTTCCAATTGATTACCCATATGAATCAGCATGTGCTAGGAAGTGACTTGGCAACGTCATCTTTGCTCTTGAAGACTGTACTCGGACTTGAAGGGAAATTGGTATTTTTCATTTAATTTTAGAATGAGCAGGTGTATATAGAAGTTGGTAGTGCTGTTGATGCCTTTGTTGCTCAGTTTGAAGCCCACTTTCCACCTTCAACGATAATGCATTGTGTTGTGCTTTCTTTAGACCAAGATGTTTCCGTCAAAATTTGTTTCGACATTATAAATCGAACTATACCTAAAATATCACTAGAAGATTTTGCAGCGTTCGAACAATTGGTGGTGTCTCACATTGTGAAAGCATTAAATTCATCCAAAAGTGCAATTAGGAAGTGCGCTTTTGATGCATCGTTTACTCTCCTGCAGCTGAAAGGAGAGGAATGGAGTGAACAGTTTTATAAAACTGTTAGAGCTGGGGCTGGTGTACCTCGAGAAAATGTAATGAGAAGTATGATGGCTACTCGTTTGGCAAGAATCGCAAACAATCAAAATACGTCTAGTTGAATATAATACATATTGAATATTTATTGCCTTCTTTTTTGCAACATCACGTAGAGCAGAATAGAAAGGGCAAACGAAATGAATTGAGTGACTATAGCGATTATAAAAGAGGTTTGAAGACACTGCTTTCCATAGCAATAATCCGATGGGCCTCCTGCAGAACGTTGATATGATAATTGGTTATCATAAACCAGCCCAAATATCAAATTTGAAGTAATGAACCCTACAGGCACTCCAATCATTACATAGGATGATGCTGTACCATAGTATTTGGACCCAAACATACCGCGGGTAAGTAGAGGGAATAGAGCACCGTTACCACCAAACCCTAGCCCAATTAGTGCTGAGCAGAGAGCCAGGTAAATATCTAAAGATAGCAAACTTGTATCCGCAACACCCAGAAGCAAATGCCCCACAAAAATGATACCTTGTGCAAAAATTAAAAGGATTGATCTGTCAATACCTTTTGCCAATACGATATCTGAAATAGTTCCAGCACCAACCCTTCCTATACTTTGAAATATGGAAACGATTGTCAATTGTATGGTTGTGCCGGTGATCAAGTCGTTTGGATTTGCGTTTTGAGATGCACTGCTCCTAATAATAATGTTGACGTTTTGCATAAAAGTTAAACCTTGGGTTAAGACCATCAGCGTTTCGTATATCCAGAACTTTGGCGACGCTAGTATTTGTAAAGGTGTCATTAATATTTCCTCACTATTCAAAAGTTGAGTGTTTTCATTTGGCCTAATGGGTTTGTCGGCTACAGCAGTCAATGGAATATCCTCTGCAATCAAAGGAACTACGTCCTTTCTGAAGGGATACCTTTTAATGAAAAGGGCCCCAATTGAATAAACCACGAAATTCAGTATGGTTAAAAGTACGAAAAATTTCCCAAGTCCATCTGTAAATGAAAAGGCAATATTATATATCTAAGAGTTAATCTCGTTTACCTGGGAAAATATCATGCCTGCTAAGCCATAGAACAGCAACAATGTGCCTGTCACCATTCCGATATACCTTTCTGGATAATTGGAGGTATTCGTCCCAATTGTGGCCAAGAAGCTTTACATTAAGTAAAGATACCTTGCCGATGAGGCATAGCCAACTACAAAAAAGAGGATTGACATCCCAGTTACCCCAGTATTGAAAAACCCAAGATAACTGAGGCAGATAAACAAATAAGACGCTGTACCTGTAAAAATAGCAGTGTACATGGTAATGGTGACACCGTACTTGTCAAATAATGGTCCGATAATCATATACGTAACATAAAGCGCTGCCAAACCTGCGGAGCCTATAATATTCACGTCCGACAAACTCCATCCGTACTTTGCACGCAATCCATCTGACATTATGGAAAAACTTGAGAGTGTTCCACATGTGACCATTACTAAACTTGATACTACAAACGATAGTCTCTTTAGTGCCATTGATTTCCTAGCAAAAGTTTGACATGAGGTTTATTGTTAGGGTGTGGATGAAACAGACACATGATTTTTAATAGTAGAACACTCGAGAATTATATAGTTACACTCATAGTGCAAAGATGGTATTTGACAACCAGTGCAAATATAATGGAGCTGGTGCACGGCAAATCCCAAATACTCCGACTGTCGCACCAACTGCTATTACGGGTTAATTAAATATGGTATCCGTTGGATTTTTTTGAGAGGTTGCGGCTTAATTAGTTGGAAGAAAAACCAAATGCTGAATGGAAAGAATTTGGTAGTATGCAGACGATTGAAAAAAAGAGTTGAAAATAAACCATTAATAACCGCCATTCCTCAAACTTGTTTGTCAGAAGTTGGTCAAAGCACTGCCCAACATTTGACAGACCTTAGGAATTTGAAACAGGGCTTCAAGGTAAATTCAACTAACGCAGTCAAAGAACATTATCCTCAGTTTGCAAAGTCAACGAAATCATAGCTTGCACAAAGTTAAAAGCAAGCAGCGTATCTCATGTAAAAAATCACAGCTGTTTAAAACCTCAGAACAAGAAAGCAATGCTGATAAAGCAAATGCGAGACTCCTTGCGATTGATTATCAGCAGTTACAAGAAGGCTCAGGAGAAAAGGAACAAGAGGAGTATTCTGATAGCGAAAACGAAAAACATTATATCCGTCCAGATTCAGCGGTAGCAGATTTGGATAAAAAACAGGAACCTGCTGAACCGCCAAAATCTGATTCTCCGCTAAGTACGAGAGCCGTATTGGAGGAAATCGATGCAGCAATTGATCTTTTGGAGAAACAGCTTAATATTGGGCTAGAATCCTCCCATGTTGAAACAAAAGATGTTGAAAATGAGCCAGTGGTAGATCGACAAGAAGATGCAGTTTCTGATACATCCAAGTGCCTTCCAAGACAAAACCCCATAGAGCCAAGTGTAGATCCTATCCAGGTTCAAAAATCTATGCTTGAAAGCATGAACCATCGGCGCTTATCCACTGATTCTATATTTTCGTCCGTTACTACATCGTCCATCACCACTTCAGTTTCCAAAGTAAATCCTATTGTAGAAGAAATCAAGTATGGCATAAGCTGTATTAGTTACAATGTACCAAATTTTGTGAGCTTGAATATTACCATGTGCTATCTTACATTGGACCAACAGACTACTTTGTCAAACAGCCTCGCTACCAACACATTCTTAAAGAGCCTCACCATCAGTTTCGCTGGGATACAGACGAAATCCGGAATCATGTTTGCAAAAGCTCTAATGAAGAACCACTCTGTCGAATATGTTGATTTTCAAGGAAACAGTCTTGGAAACCAAGCAGTCATGGAATTTGCCGTTCTTTTATCCCGCAATGATACCATAGAAAACCTGAATCTCTCAAACCAAAAGAATGTATCCCCAATAGGTTTGGATACCGAATTCGAATTTGTAAACTCACTCAAAAAGAATCACACAATCAAAAAGCTGCACTTGACGATTAGAAACTCTTCCTACCGCAATTCAATTGAAAAATCCCTGATGGACAACTCTTTTCACCGCAAGTAATATATTTTCATATCTATTTGGTTTTTAGTTTTTTAATTTTTTTGAAAGCTTGAATCGTAAATGGACCCGGTTGTACTTCAACTTGATCCTCTCAGTTCAGCATCTCCCAATACCAACGAATATGCTACTATAAAATTAATAGAAATCGCAGATGAGGTCCTAAAGAACAACAAGCCAGTAGATAATTCGATTATTTTATTGTATTTCAAGAAAACATTTGTTATGGTTGGTTTAGGATTCACAGTATTACTTTTTGTGGGATATATATATACCGGAACTTCATTGTACGAGGGAATTTGGCTATTTTTAGTTATATTGCTGAACGGATGTAATGCATCAATAATTCAGGGTTATATGCGCGTGAAAAAGATTCAGCAGCAATGGAAATGTGGAGAAGGCTAGAGTTGGTTGTTGAAACGATGCGGAAACATGGAATTAATTATGATGAAGTACAATAGACTAACCCAGGATATAGCATTTACAACCAATGTGCAAACTGTATCACTTTCAAGAGTAGTTAGAAATGGCAAACTCAAGCTGATTCCATGTAATTTACTTGTTAGCGGGGATATAGTACTGCTTGGGGTTGGTGATCGAGCCCCAACAAAAATCGAATTGTTTGAATCAAAGACTGAAAATCAAGTGCTTGATCGTGATCAAATATTGAAGCAAGAGTTCTTTAAATCTCCAGTTCAGCAAAGAAACTTGATTCAACAAGATACCAGAGGATTATTTTACTTTAAAGTTCTAGAAACTCCTTTGTTGCAGATTTTGGAAAGTGCATTGAAATCAAATCGTCCGCAGACCATGATAGCCCAAAAAATTACAATGATTGAATATTTGGTGAACAATGTGCTATTATGGGTAGCGTTGCTTGTGTCGTTGGCGATTAACGTAGTGCGAGTATTTCTAGTGAGTACCAGTTCGCCTTTTGCCGCTCACATGTTTCAAATGCTAGCTAGATATCAAATAATTGCAGTTTTACCACTGCTCCCAATAGCTCTACCTACTCTTATGCTTATTTCGCGAAGTTATGGAAATGCTTACATTTTGACACTTTTTGATGCACTACAATCCTCAAAGACAGAGTTTGAAGACAAGGAGGATGTCGATGAATTTGATGCTGCCCCAGCGCCAACCAAAGATTTTGTTTTGTCCTGGGGTGCAATATACCGAAAGTTTTATCGGCAGTTAGTAAAGAAGAATCGATCTGATATTACGAGGATAACAGGATTGATTGATGTAAAATTTTCTAATATAGTGTTTGGCCAATACAACCGTTCTATGTGCAATTGATAAAGAAGGAACCGTCGCTTCAGTATATGTTTATTTATCTAGGCTATTCCAGCAGTGGAACAACTATTCTTTTTGGGAGATACAGGGGATGCGACAGTTTTAGATGCTTGTTATGATCCAGCTTCACCAAATGGAGTTCGGTTTGAGGATGATGACTGGAACCTACATCTAAAGTAAATTCACCTAAATTAGAATGCTGAAGCCTGTTGGATTGTTGCATATGCTGAACACTGAATGTGGGGTTTTGCAAGGTAAAAAAAGAAATGAAATGCACTTTAAATCAGATAAAATATCTCTCCATGGCTCCATTAGTCACTCTAGGAAAAGTAACTGTAGCTAATGTTAGCCTGTACCTGCCAATTTGGAAGAGAAATTGGATTCACACCGGAAATTGTAAACAAATTCACAAAAGTAATGGTTCTTGAAACATTTGCTCCGAGTCACCACAGTTTGCAGGAAAGCAAAGTTGATTATGAATTTGAAATCCCAAGTATGCTGTCTCAGATCGTTACAGATGGGAACGGTAATCTATTGCTTATTGATAGATTCTTACCAGCTATTTGCAGAAGGCACAGTTGAATTGGTCGTTGAATCGTGTGGCGACTACTGGAACGGATCAGGATTAGGCGACATGAATGAAAATGTAAGGTGTGTTTAACGTAGATTGAACGAAAAATCTTTGAATTTCAACAGAATGCCATCATTAATGATCTTCAAGTAGTCGCCTATTCTTATCGTCCAATCCAAAATTCTTCCCACTGGAATCATATAAAAATGATGAACCCAAATGAAGTGTATTACTTGTCACTTGCAGCAACTATACCGGAAACAGGACACATTTTGGATAAAGAGACAGTCGAGAGTCCTTCAAGAATGTCTCAACCGCAAGCACCAGACAATTCAGTCCAGAAACTCCGAAAAAGATTAGACAGGGAAAGAGCGCTTTCTTTGGTAGATAATGATGCAACTGAACTGCTCGAGCAGGACTTTTGTATTGAAATTACAAAAGGACAAACATTTTTGTGTGCTGCTTCCTTTATATATCCACCAAGACCAGTAACTTTTTTTTTATCTAGAACGTGATTGATTTTGTTGAGGATTTAGCTTTAGCTGGTATACGTTTTGTGTACTTTTCATTTGCTCCAGAAAGGGAAAGCAAAGCGTATGCAGAAAGGCTAGGATTGGAAATAGATTGGAACTCTTGCATCATACTCTCTCCAGATAACGGGACTGGCCCACGATACTTGGCGTTACACGACATTCAAGCTCAGTTGCCTCGGGGAGTGGATAATATTCGCAATCATATAGAAAACGTTGATGATGTTCCATTGCATGTCTCTCTTTTTGCCGAAAGTCGACCGCCAAGCATCAGGGAAATGACTAAAATTTTCCAAGAACACGGCGAGGTAGTTTGTGTTATTGGCTCTTCTCTGAATGATTTGAATGTAGAATGCTTTGCCAATGTAATGCTTTTTAATTGTAGGCTGATATCAGTATTGGTATTGATCCTATTCCTGTGGCTAGAAATTACGTTGGAGGTAAACCACTTTCACTGCTATGCATTTCATCACAATTCAATTCCAGCCCTTGTGCATTAACGCTAAACTCTGATTTTAGCTTCTATAACATTACACAAATGATTCGGGAAGCTAGATCGTTGGCTGATAATGGTCAACAGTGTATTGCACTATACCTAGGTATCCAGCTGTCTCTCTCCTTTTGCGTAATCTTATCGTATTGTAGCACCATTCTTCCCCCGATATTCACTGGCTACCAAATTATGTTTATCCAATGGATCATTTCACCAGTACTTTCCTTATCTTTACTATTTACACCGCATCACTCTGATATTATGACCCATCTTCCAGCAAAGCACTTGGATCACTGGAAGGATGTGCCACGGTTTGTTGTCTATTATATTTTAAGGTTCTGCATATTTCCTGCATTTTCTTGTGTTGCCCAATATTGGCTGTAAATGCTCATTAATCTAGTATATTGTGGTACAAATATCCAGATTTGGCAAACAGTCCATTTCAACAACCTCAGATTCTCTTTGCACAGAATTATACCTTGTTTTTCTTTGTCATTTATATCAGTAGATGATTTTTAATGTTAGTAACGATATCAGCTACCTTCATCCACAGAAACGAGGGTGTGTTAAAAAGGAAGCCGTTTATCAACAAAGTCTGGGTGTACACTTCCATCAGTTGGTAAATATATGTAACCCCAGTGTTCTATTGCAGGCTGCCTTCATGGCTATATCAGTAGAAAGCCTATCCTCAATAGCGGCATTCCAATTTGATTGGTGGATATATTTGATATCAGTTCTAACAATATTCCTTGTTCTTTTCATTCAGGAGCTGGTAAAATCCCACGACATGCAAGAATGGATTCGATTCCAGAAGAGAACTAAACTGGAATTCAATACAAAGCTCGGAATGCATTCTCCGTTATAAATAATAAATTCATTCTAAAAAAGTGCCCTTGTGCCATTCCAAATTGGGGGGTCCCTTTACAAGCCAACGAAAAAACTTGCTCCAGTAATGTCGGTTCCAACCCCTTCAGTTACCTCAGGAGACAATCTCAGGACCACTCTAGAAGAAGGATGCGCAAAAAACAGATGGATGCAAAAGTTGGGGGAGCTGGATTGGCAAAGTTTCTTTCCTCATGTAGCTTCACCGTCAAGAACCCCTATAGAACAACAATTATACTGGAAGTTGCTACATAGAAGGCTTCCTGTCAATGCGTACCTAAAAACAAAGGGCAATTTTGTTCCAAACAGAGGCTGCGTCGTTTGTGGAGAACAGGTTGAAACCATTGAACATGTCTTTTTCGAATGCCCTAACGTACAAACCTTTTGGAAAACATTTAGAATCTACATGATAAAGTTTTTGCAAATGACTGAAGCGGAACTACCGGAATTCACGTTGCGGGACACTATTTTCTTCTTTCCTGAATTGTGCAAGACTCTAGTTCCTGAAGAGTTGCATGTTCTTACTGTATGTCACTCGGTAGCATTGTGGGCTATCTGGTCTATGAGATCAAGCGCAAATGCCGATGTTCTTCTCTGGCCTTGTTTCCTCTCTCGCTTGGAGGCAAGGGTGTTTTTGGAGTATGAAAATATATGTAAAAATGGTAATATCAGTGCAGACAAAGAATCAATCAATACCTTTGCATCTAGATGGTGCAATGACAAGAGCTTGGTTAAACTGACTACTGACGGGATAATCTTTTCTAGCTCGTGAATAAATCAGAGTTTATTTTTTGAAATGTCCGAAAAATTCTTACCCAAATGACTGTAATCTTGATCATTAATTTCAGGTTCAATTAACACCAAATGGGATACAAACTGTAATCTCTGACAAAACTTCTCAACCGCCAAGCTCTGTAGTTTTGCAAGTTCTTTCAATCAAAAAGATCCCTCCGCAGCCAACTCAACCTGGTCAGCAGCCTACCAATCAACCCGAAAGATACAGGATGGTGGTCTCGGACGGAACTGCATATATGCAAGCAATGCTGGCAACCCAACTGAATGACTATGTAACCAGCAAATCTTTGCAAAAGCATGCCATACTTAAATTGAACAAGTATGTTACCAACACTGTTGCCAACAAAAAGTAATTCAGTACTGATTTAGAATCCTTATCGTTTTGTTGATTGATGTTCTTAATTCAGGGGAAAATGTTGAAAAAATTGGTGATCCAATTAGCATCGATTCAGTTTCTCAGACAAACTTGCAGCAACCAGCAGCTGTACAGAGTAAAGCAGTGCAAGAACCACAAGCAGCTCCACAAATTACTCCAAAAGTTGCACAGCCAACACGTCCGTCAGTTCAGCCATCAAAACCAGCACAACAGAACCAATCTTCCTATCCAATCAATATGCTTAATCCATACCAGAATAGGTTGATTCTTACTCATTTAGATGGACTATCAAAGCCATGGTTTTATCAAAAGGAGAAATCAAGAAGTGGAGCAATGCTAAAGGAGAGGGACAGTTATTTTCATGTGTACTTGGAGATGAAAGTGGTGAAATTAGAGCTACTGGTTTTAAAGAGGCAGTTCATATGTTTTATGATCTATTACAAGAAGGACAAACATACAGCATTTCCAAATGTGCTGTAAAGCCAGCAAACAAACAATTCAACAGTGGAAAGCATGAATATGAACTTACAATCGAGCCAACCAGTATAATTGAACTAGTAATTAAGCTTCTAAAGTAGTGTAATAATACTTCTTCTGCTCCAACTATCAAGTATCAGAGTGTAGAACTGTCCAGACTGTATGAACACGAAAAGGATGCCACGATTGACATTCTGGCTGTAGTTAAGGATGCAAGCGAATTGTCCGAAATTACCACAAAGGCTCAAAAACAAGTAATGAATGTTTAATTCCAGTTGAAAAAGAGAGAGCTGACTTTGGTCGATATGTCCAATTATGCTGTAAGATTAACTTTGTGGGGAAGAGATGCTGAAAACTTTACAGCAACAGACCATCCAGTGGTTGGATTTAAAGGAGCAAAGGTTTCGGATTTTGGAGGAAAATCTCTCAACCTATCATTTGGTGGCTACATGCAAGTAAACCCAGATTTGCCAGAAGCACATCGTTTACGTGGGTGGTATGATCAAAATGGAGCTAGTACTGACTTTCAAACCTATAGTTCAACAGGTGCGTCCTCTGGAAATGCAAAGTCTGATGAAAAGACAATCGAAGAATTCCACAACCAACGTATTGGTTATGGAGAAAAGGTTTTCTAATGCTAATTCAGGCTGATTATGTCAGTATAAAAGCCAGCATTATTCATGTAAAGTCAGATAACTGTTGGTATCCTGCTTGCGCAAATGAAGGATGTAACAAGAAAGCAATGGATCTATCAAACGAATGGCGCTGTGAAAAATGTGACAGCAATTTCCCAAAGCCAAATTATAGATATATTCTCACTTTGTGTATTGCAGACTACACTGGGCAATTGTGGATCCAAAACTTTAACGAAACTGCAGAGGAGCTATTAGGCATTTCAGCTAATGATTTGTACGAGCTTAGAATGAGCGACACGATCGCTTTTGAAAATACATTCAAGAATGTGTTGTTTGGGGAATATCTATTCAAGCTTCGTGCAAAAGTAGAAACCTTCCAGGACAATGAAAAAGTCAGATCCAGTGTAGTCCAAGCAACCAAAGTAGACTTTGTTTCTGACTCCAAGAAGCTACTTGGTCTCATTCGCGAATATGAAAGTTTGAAAATATAATTGTTGACTTGCGATAATTTTTTGTTTTTTCAATCATGAACTTGTTTAGGAAAACAAAAATATTATGTGCTGGACATCCAATGCTCAGAAGCAAAGCCCAGCCAGTAGACTTGGCCAAGTTGAAGTCCAAAGAGTTCCAAGACATTGTCACCAAAATGAAGCAAGCAATTTCAAAATCAGGAGTTATTGGAATGGCTGCCCCGCAAGTCGGGCATTCAGTACGATTGATTGCTGTAAATTTAACGGATAAAGTATTGCTCAAGGAAAAGAGAGTCGAGAAATTGATGCCTACGACGTTCTTTGTTAATCCGCAGTTGAAAGTTCTAAAACAAGAATATCAGAAAGAGTACGAGTTTTGTGAATCGATCCCATCCTATTCAGGGATAGTTTCAAGGGCTACCAGAGTATATCTGACTGCATTTGATCTGGATGGAAATAAAGTAGAAGGGCAGTACACTGGGTTTATGGTAACCATATATTAATTGCAGGCAAGAGTGTTGCAGCATGAAGTGGATCATTTGGAAGGCATTGTATTTGTAGACAAAATGGAGCCGACTAGTCTCAGACACGACAAGTATGTCGGCGAATTTGAAATGCATATGAAATAAATTTAATAATTATTCTCTTTTTTCTCGATTTCAACTTTGCAAAAAAATAAAAAAATGCCAGCACACAACTGGAGCGACGATGTCGATGAAAATGGAATCAAGACAGTGACTGAAATAAAGACCAACGAGAATGGAGAGAAAGTCAAAGTTACAAAGAAAATCCAATTGAAAACGCAAACCAAGCAAGTCAATCATGCTGTTGCCGAGCGCAGAGTAACTCTTATTAACCAAAGAAATGGAAAAAGTTTGGAGCTTGCAAAGGATTTCCTTCTGGACCGGATTCAGAATCAACAACCATTGGAGAAAGGGTGATGTTGAAATTATCATTGAATGCTAAAGATTTGGAAGAGCCAGAAGAAGACCCAACAAAGAAACTGTCTGCCAATGCTAAAATTGTTTGTAGGATTTGTAAAGGTGATCACTGGACTACTAAATGTCCATTCAAGGATACTTACCAACCATCTAATGAAATTGCTGCCAAAGTCGAAGCTAAAGACGGTAATTAATGTGTAATTATAGTTAAAGGAGGTAATAAATATGTTCCGCCATCAAAGAGAGGTGGTGCTGGAGATAAGCCTGCTGGAAGAGAAAGAGACGATTCCAATTCTATCCGTATTTCCAACTTGTCTGAAGAGACTACTGATAGTGATGTTCGCGAGTTATTAAGAAAATGCGGTCCAACACAGAGAGTATTCGTTGCAAAGGATCACTCGACAGGCCTTTGCAAAGGCTACGCTTTCATTACTTTCTTCAGCCAAGATGCTGCTGAACATGCAATCAAGAGTTTGAACGGATACGGGTTTGACAATTTGATTCTTAAAGTTGATTGGGCCCAAAGAGATAGGAATTGAAATAAACCTAACTGTATCGCTATCCTTTGCCATTGATTATACTGAACTTGAACATGCACAGAAATCGTGAAGGGGATGCATTAATCTCTCAATCTGGCAGCCATCTTTATCGTTTCAAATTTTTTTTCTATTTTTTTGAACCAATGATTCAGTCAAATGAAGAGCTAGAATTCGACAACAATATGTTTGCGGAACCAGAAGATTTCAGACCCCCAACTCCAGAGCCGACTACCACAACATTTCGCAGAAATCCTAAATTTGTAGAAAACGGTCCTGTAGATATGATTGTTCACCTGCCAGCAAAACACAGTTTGTGGGCACATAAATTATGGAACGCTGGTCAGTCATTGGCAAATTACTTGGATGAACATAAAGATATGTACAAGAACAGGAATGTATTGGAATTGGGGGCTGCTGCCTCTTTACCTTCCATTATCTGTGCACTTAATGGTGCTAAAAAAGTGGTTTCTACCGATTATCCTGATCAGCCGTTGATTCAAAATATTATCTTGAACGCAAAGGCAAATGCCAAGGAACAATTTGACAACGAAACATTTGTTGTTAGAGGATATATCTGGGGTCAAGATGAAGGGGAGTTGGATGAGCCATTGACTAAAGATGGAAAATTCGATTTGATTTTGTTGGCGGATTTGATTTTCAACCACAATCAACATTCCAACATGTTGAAAACGTGCAAAGAAATGTTGTCTGCCAACGGGATTGTATTAATGACATATTCACACCATGTTGTTCATCGCGCATCAAAAGATATGGTTTTCTTTGATGTTGCTAAAGAATTCGGATTCACTTGTGAAAAATTATACGAGCAAAGATGGGATCCAATGTTTCCTGAAGATAGTGGGGACTTGGATGTAAGAAGCACGGTATACGGATGGAAGTTATATTTGTGATTAGTTTATAGTTGAAAGATTGCGAATGGTGTCCCTTGGGAGTATCCAACAATTAAATAAATCTTGATTGCACGAATATTTCGTGGCCCGCGCGTATTGTTTGTCAATTTAAAAAATGTCCCAACATGCATTCCCACAAGAATATCTGAAGCTATGGCCATACGCAGCCGATCAACAAGCTTGTTTCCCTAATGTAATTGAAAGATTTGTAAATTGGAAGACAGTTATACGCTCTTTAACAGAGTTTTTTCAACAAACCTCTTCGTTGGAAAAGTCAATCGCCAAAGTCTATGAAATACTCCATCAGAATTTGCAACAGCAGGAAATGCTGCTTGGTAATCTTATCCTAACGCAGGTGCCAACTCTTCAAATATTTTCAAGCCTTGGGAGCAACATTGCCATCAGACACAGATAAGCTTTGCCTCAATTGAAAGCCGAACAAACGATTTTATTATCGCAAGATTACTTGCGCTTAAACAAGTCTTGAAAAAGAAGATTCAGGTAACTGCTTATTAAATAGAATTATGTTAAAGATATAGAGAAACAGCAAAAGGAGATTCTCAAAGCCAGAACTAAAACTGCGGAATACCTTAAACTTCACGAAGCCCAGGTTCAAAACAGGGCGGTGATTACCAGCCAAAATAGAGATACTATTGACCCATGGCTTACTGAACTACTACTGCATCATCAACTACGATCCATGATTGACAGCGAGAATGACTATCAAAACAAGATGAACGACATTTTCCGGGATATGGCAGTATTCGATTCGCACATCATCACTGAACTGAAAGCTGTCTTTGAAGAATTCAACTTGATCAAAACTACACAGTGGTCTTCATTACAAGTAAGTTTCAAATAACCCAGAATCAAATGCAAAGCTTGAACATCAATGAACTTTACGCGAATCCAAACACTTATTTTGAACATTTTTCAACAGTACACTTGCTAGATTCAACTCAATCGTGGAAAGCGGAACGCAAACTGGAAGATTTTCCTTGTGATTTGCAACAGATTGAAATTGTAAAACAAGGAAAATTATATCGCCCGTCTAGATTTGGTTTGAAAATGTGGACACCAGTGAATTGTGTGCTTACAGCAACTGGATATCTCCATTGCTTTGATCTTCCAATTCACAAACACAACTGGTTTGATTTTGGTTCCAAAAATGAAAAAAGTAATCATCAAAGATCTGCTACTTGTCCAAGGCCCTTATCCCCAGAGCTACAGCCTAGTTCTGCAACAATTAGCCAACAGTCTGGGTTCAATGTAGAAGGAGTAGGAAATTCTGTAATTAGGTAAAAAGGAATTAATGCAGCATTTCGCTAAGCCAACCAAGAATACTAATCCATCCTGTGGTAAAGAAAACCTCACTGCATGTTTTTGAGATCATCATCTACCAAAGAAAGTCCAAGCAAGTATGGCCATTTTCAAAATCTAGCTACAACGATGCAGTCGTAAAGTACGAGTTCAAAGCTGATAACGACAATGAAATGGTTGAATGGATAGCGTGTTTACAAAAGCAAATTCAGTATTTCCTTTTTTACTTAGAAACTATATTCCAAATGGTCCTCCAGAGCCATTGTTCAAGTCTTCTCAAAAGATTGAAGAGAATGTTGAAAAGCTGGTCCATAATAACTTGGCAAAGCATGATACAGTCGTTGATAAAGAAATGGAAGCTAGAAAGTCTGAGCCATTGAACATATTTGTGCCTTCCCGAAAAAGTACACAGTATCCACCTGAAACAGAACATAACGTTTGGGAAAATGATAACAGCCGGTCAGCACAAACAATTGGGGAAGATAGATCCCCATTCCCTTCGTACTCTCCTGAAGGCGGTCAAGATTTGAAAACACTTTTCAACAATGGATTCACCAGCGAGCCAGTTGATTTGCAACAACAGTAGTTTTTAATATAGAGATTATTTTTTATTAGATTTTTTACACATTCCTTTGGGGCTTGGATTGCTAGGAGGTTTTGGCTCTTTTGATTTTCCTTCCAACAGTTCTTTAGCCTTTACTTGCTTTTTTTCCATCTGGGCAAGCAAGAAGCTTTCATCTACTACTTCAGCTTTAGGCAAAATGTCTTTAAACTGTTTTCCATTGTATTCTAGGACTGAATCCAGTTCCTTTCCATATATATCCGCTTGTTTATCTCTTCCAAACACTTTATCCAATAGCTGATATATATCCAATGACTCTCCTAGAGGAATAGGAGTTGGATTTGAAGGCGTGACACAATCCATAAATACTTCCTTTCGTAAGCAAGTATCTATGTCTACAGCAGAGAAAAATGCAATGTTCAAAGTTAATTAAAAGTTACCAAAGGCAGATCATCAAAACCTAATCTGCTACTAAACATCGCCCTTGTCCATAGATTACTGATTTGCAAGGCTAATGCCGCCAAGTACTTGTCTTCTTCTCTAACTAAATATCTAATCTCGTCATGAATAGACAACAGGAATCTTCCTTGAATTTTCAATCGTTTCATCAAATAATCCATCGAAACCAAAAGTAAATGCAGGTAATCTACCCCAGATGATTGTACTACCCAGTTAACTCTACTTGTCAAGTAAGAATTTCCTGTCATTCCACTTGAAAGTGTATTGGGAATTTGACAATTTAATACTGGCGTTCTTGAATCTTCATTCTTGGCGATTCGCTCCATCGCATTAAACATTATGGATTCAGACCCTCCATGCCAGAAGAAATTTTGGTTTCGGTCCCTCAGCTTTTTACCCTTTGTTTCAGCAAACAGCTTTTCTGCTTTTTCAGTTGCTTCTTCCTTTGTTAGTGTAGGGTTGTGTTTACAAAGCAACTGAGCAGTGTGAGTAACACCCGCACCATAAATTCGCGAATAGTTGAATACTTTGGCCACATCTCTATTTATATTTACAATTTTTCCTGTATTAGAGTGCAAATCCGTGCCCAAAGCTTTTGATCCTTGCAAAGTCATAAATCCAATGGCTGTCCCGCCATGTATACCCAATTGCGAGTCCCCAATCAAAGATGCTATCCATAACTCTTCGGAATCTACATCAGCCCCCACTAACGCATAGCCAGGAGGTGCTACAATTTTGGATTTGATCTCACTTCCAATCAAATTCTTTTTTGCATTAGATGCGGTCATCCATGTCGGCTCTGTTGCTCGTCGAGTTACAGTTCCCATAACAGCAGTTTGTGGTAAAATAATCCCTATATTTTTGCAGGTATCACTTCCAGTTAGGCTCCCGTCCTTGTCCCATACTACAAATTGAGACATGATTCGATTTCTCGAGCTTATCCAGTAGATGCACTGATTCTTCATTCTTAGCAACTCTTTAGTTTCTTCATAATCGCTTGAAAGGTGCCCATTCTCAAATTCTTTCAAAAAGGATTTTGAAAGCGGATTACCGCAATTAATACCTTCTCCATCTGGATGGGGAACCCTAAAGTAACCTCTATTTGGATCCAACCCTAAATCAATGGGATTAAAGTCTTTTAATGTTGTTTCACCAATCTCTTTAGGAGTGTGATATAGCCACCCATACTGATTAGTGTGCACCAGAGGGTAGTTGTTCCACTTTAATTGAAGCAGGTACGGTACACACTTTTTGCTTAGTGAAATGCGGATCTTTTTTTCCTTTGAGTCCCATAATTCAACCCACCACTGTGGTTTGCCTGCGGTTTCAAAATTTGTTCCTTTGTAAGGCCTGGCTTCTTGTAATATCTTTCCATCTTTGTTTAATTTTGGTTTAGTCATTCTAATTTCTTTCCGTTCCCATTTAAGGTATTTGTACCAATCATTATTTTCATAACTTGTTGGTGGTAATTCCGATACTCGCTTTGCAATTTCATATAATTTCTTTTCAATGTTATCCTGTATATCATTGCATAGTGTTTCGCACTTTTTTATATAGTCATTCCACTCACTGTTGGTGGGAAGGTATCCTTTTGACATGTGAAGCATCCCAGCGAATGAAGCTGGATGGGGGCATTTCAACATGAACTTTGGAAGTAAAACTTGATAAATTTGGAAAGTTGTTCGCACATCCTCCGCACAATATGTCATCAAATTTTGAAAGTTTTCTACAATTATTGACAAGTCGTGTCCTGCAAACATTGATCTCTGAGATTTGTCAATATGCTTATTTAAATAGAAACTAGCCAGATCAGCTAAACTGTTTAGTGTCCCCTCATCAACCCAGCCAATTTGTCCTTTCTGATTTTCTTTTGTATATCTATTTGGATTTTCAACACGGTCTTTCATACTGAATCGATAGGTCGACCTTTGTTGTGAAGACAGGCCACCTACTGTTGAATGCATGCTGAGGGTATCTATGAATTCTAAGTTACTCTTCTCTATTTGGTATTCCTCCTTTCGTTAGTGGCTTTTCACCTTAATTCGTGCTCTGTCGTAGGCAACGTGATGGCCAATAACAATCTTTTTGCGATTACCTAACGGGACCAGTGTTTCTGAAAGCTTGTTATCAAATAACCCTGGCATGCACCATGTGTACCAACAGCTTTGTGAAACCGCACATGCTATAACAGGGAATGGAGAGACTTTGTACAGGACTTCTACATCGAATACTACAGCATCATCATCTGGAAACTTTTTTTAAATTTGATAATTACTGGTACTCTATATGTTGCACCGTTTTGGTATCTTGTCCAGCCTTCATTCATCTCCCATCTATCCGGCATTGGCGGTATCGAACCTTTTGCAAATTCTTTTGCTCTTATTAGCGTATTGTCAGATTGATCTTTTCCTAGAATCAGGAAATGGCTCTCTATCGTGTCCGATACCAAGTTAGGAAGATTGAAATCTATTGGTGCGATATCTGTGGTTTTCCCATGTAAGCCAAACGATTTCAAATGATCTAGCGCTGCATTGATTTTTGTATTCGATGGTTTGATTGCAGCCTTGAATATCTTTGATCGCAGTGACTGTGTAAGCATTTGTATTCCAATTTCATTCTTTCTAATCGCCTCTATCCTTGTAGCGGTGCTGTAAAAAATATTTGTGCTGCGACTCATCCTGGAACAAAAACCGTTGGGAGTCTGTGTTTTAGGTTTTTTCAAAAAAATTGAAATGTCCGCATGGCAAAATAACGAACCAAATCACAGCAAGGAAAGGAAAAGGATGGAATTTGAGTTTGAAGCTGCACCCTCACCATTCATTCATCCCAGTCCATACGGCTCTGAATTTCACTTTGGTGAAGAGCAGGCAAGTTATTTATCTGACCTAGTCTTTCTCTCCGCTAATGTCGCCAGCTGTTACACCAAATGTCAACTTCACACAGCTTTCACTTCACAATCAAAGCAACCAGTTTGCACCACTCACTTCTCCCGCTCTTCTTCCAAGTAGGAATGAGAGAAAGCGAAAGAGTGTTGGGGATTCCAATACAATAGCGACTCATATAGATTCACCCATATTTAATGGAGCTAGAAGTTACTTTCCATCACCGCTGCAACAAAATCATATACCCGAACTGCATTTCAGTCAGGCAGAATCATTTTCATTATTATCACCTCCAAGTAGCAATCAGTTACATCCAACATACCCAGCTACAGACAATTATGCTCCCCTTACCCCTTCAGAACTTTTGAAAAATAATAATATTCAAACAGGCAGGAAAAAGGTTGTTAAAACGCTCCTTCCCGATTCTAAAAATGTTTCAACTGTGGAGCTGCTTTCACAGAAGAGTAATTATAAAGCTATATTAGATGGTCAGTCAGAGTAAGTATTTTTAATCCAGGCATATTGGAATAAGAGGGGATTCAATCTTGGCAAAGGAAACAAAGGTTAAAAAGACCAGCCATAAAGAGGCAGAACAACTACGGAGAGATAAACTCAAGCAAGCATTCATATCTATAAAAGAAGTGTTGCCGCCATTCAAGGAAAAGAATCCTTCAAAAGTATTTATCCTGAAGAGAGGTAACTGTGGTTAACTTTAGCCAGAGAACACGTTTTAGATTTGCAACATGAGAATGAGCAGCAGGATTTGGAAATCAATTATTTAAAGCAGCAAATTGAAGCCATGCAAGCAAGTATAATAGAAAGCGGAGGAGTAGCCCCTACCTTCACGCCTTTTGAGAGAACAGAACGGGTCGGAGAACAGATTGAAGAAGACAGCGATGATAACTAGACCCCCATGTTTATTTAACTTTCAAATAATAGATATTTATTGATTACTGTAATTTAAATTGCAGTTACCCTTGTTGGTGATGAAATCTTTTTCCTTGAACATGTTCTGTGATCAGTGGCACTAGAAAACGTTTTTCAGCTGTTCGATTTGATTGGACAAAGCTAAAATTGATAAAAGAAAATTATTCACTCTAAAGTCGATTTTAGTGTCCCAAAATGCCAGTGAGAATATGTATATTTGTATCACTGTAGTATTAGTTTTCACCATTAATATCTTTGTGAATTGTTATTACATGGTGGGAAAGCGGAATGTGAAACCTTGAAATCAAAAACGTGTTGAATGGTTGGCAAGCAACAAGTTTTCCACACTCAGAAATCTTTCCATTAGTTGAGCAAATAGAATACTCTATTGAATGACTGATTGGAAAAACCCCCAAGATCAAGTAAATTTTAATCAGTTCCAACAAGGGCCAAGGGAAAATTACGAATTATTATCTCCGTTTGTTCAACCAAGTCCTTATGGATCAGAATATCATTTTGGTGAAGAGCAGGTACGCAATGTTTTATATAGTCATTTTCTCCATTGATATCTCCGGCAATTACCCCAAATGTAAATTTTAATCAGTTATCATTTCAGACAAATTCCAATCAATTCACAGAATTAACCTCACCAGCATTACAACCACAGCATTCGCACCAACTTGAGCAAATGAATATGCATGGAGGGCATATGCAAGATAGCCCCATGCAGGAATCTTATTTTAATAGGAGCAGCAGCTCGCCTTACATTGGTCCAAAGAAGGGCTATGTTCCGTCGCCACTAGTTAGCTCACAACCATTTTCAAACAGTTATGAAAGTACTTCAGGTACTACCCTTTATGAACTTACAGATACCAATATGCAAAGACAGGCTTCAAATCAATTTTTTTCGCTACTTCCTCCATCAAGCGCATCAGATAGCATTGTAGAGTCTAATTCTGCCACGCCTAAAATTGCACCTGTCACCCCATCACAATTAATGCAACTCAATTCGGTAAATAACAATGAATTCTCAAAGCCTGAACCAGGGAGAAAAGCCTCTAGAAAAAAGTCGAATGCAAATCTTAAACCGCTTCTACCATTTGTGCAAGATTCAGGAAAAGCTGCCCCAACCGCGGCCCATGTATTGGCATACAAAAGTAATTATCAAACATTACTTGAAGGTCAAGGAGAGTAATATTTCACTAATACAGACATCTTGGAGTAGGTAAAGACTCCCAACTAGCGAATGGTGTAAAACATCGCAAGATTTCCCACAAAGAGGCTGAACAGCAGCGCAGGGATAAACTAAAGCATGCGTTCAAAGTAGTCAAAGCGATCCTGCCACCAATGAAAGACAAAAATCCATCAAAAGTTATGGTTTTAAAGAAAGGTAACGTGTTGCTGACATTAGCAAAAGAGTATATTTTGGATATCATTCATGAAAAAGAACAGCAATACGAAGAACTCAAGGGCGTGAACGCGTATGTTTCTCAATTGCAGCAGCTCCTCACACAGTCAGGTATCCAGTTCCCAGAGTATCAAAAATACGTTAAAGCGCCTAGAGTAAAAGAAGCGAACGATGGCTTTGGTTCCGATGAAGATGATTAGACTGAATTATTAGTGTTTGCATTTAGTAAAAAAATATTTATCATTTCAACCTGTATTTTTTTAACTTTTTTCAAATGGCTTCAAGGCAATCGTCTCAAATGTCAATAGGAAAGTCTAGCAACGATTTAGAACCAGATTTTCCAATCGTAGCCCCCAAAAAAGTACTACCGATACTTACTGGACTAAAGCGGGTATCCCTGCAGTCAGTTCGTGACTCTCTACAAGATTCCGCACTGTCGATATCCATCTCGCCAACCAAAACCGAAAAAGTGGATAGCGATGCAAATTCTTGGCCGTTTATTCAGGATAGATTATTACAAGCATTTTCAGGACTGGGTTACAAATTGATGATTGAAGAGCTTAATGTACTTGTAAAGTAACTGTAACGTAATGATAGAAAATGGGTAGATAGAGGAACTGTAGAGTCGATAAGTACGGATTTGAATGTGTTTTTCAAAACTGGGATGATTATATTGGCCAACAAGTTGAATGCTGTTCAGATGGAGGTGCTTCCGACAAGATTGGCCGATCTTTGGACGTATTTCTATTCCAACGTCATCCCTTACGTACAAGGGGCCTTAATACCACTGCGAAACTCTCCCAAAATGCAATATAATGGTCCAAACGGCCCAGAAAAAGTAAAGATACGAAGAATGCTTCTGTTGGCATATCTAAACTTTGTAATATGGCCAATGAAAAGCAGACTGCAAGGTCGATATGATTTAATAATAGAGATGCTCCTGACGCGTATTAGTTGCTTGCCAAATGGTGGTACTGATGTGGTGGGCAAACTAACACAAATGTTTTCCACTTTGGCTAGTTCATCCGCTCATTTGGAACAGCAAAATGGAATGTTTCAGCTACTGTATATTTTAAAGAGTCAAACTGTAAAGCCAAACTAATCCACAAAATAAACTATTAAATGTTTTGCAATGATGGCTTTCATCACATGCCATTTTGCTAGTGCTGAGCCGTGCGTGGCACAACTCTTAACATTTTTTGAAATGGGTCGTTGCTGCTCAAAACCAGAATTAGATGTAACTGTAACTAATTCAGCCGTCTGAACATGCGCCTTTGCTTCAACAATCGCAACCTCAAAGGAAATTGATCGCTAATATTAGATTATATTCTGTCGAACTTCCAGGTGTGCTAAAAGCAGGAGAAGGACCAGTAATATATGCTAATAAAGGCAAGAAGGAATGCAAATTTCACTGGACCTCTAGTGGAATCTGTTCAAGACGCACGAACTCTACACGAAAACTTTTTGAGAGGATTACAAAAGAGTGGTGATTAACCAATAACTATAGGGTATGGCGAAGGACAGTACCTTGGACATAGATCAAGGGTATCGAGAGAAGTCGGGCCTTACGTGTGGGAAACTTACAATCAAATCTACATGAGAATTCAATCTTTTGGAACTGGGCTGTCTAAAATTGGTGGCACATTTGGAACCAATATCGGATTGTTTTCCATCAACAGGACAGAATGGGTTGTTGCTGAGCATGCATGCTACATGTACGGATTGGTTTCCATCCCGCTGTACGATACTTTGGGGACAGAAGCAATCATCCACATCATGAATATCACTGAGACTGCAATTGTCGCTGCTACTAGTGATAAGGCAAAGCTGCTTCTTGATTTATCAAGCAATCTTTCCTTTTTAAAGTATATTATTGTGATGGACAGCGTGCCCAAAGCTCTGGTAGAACAAGCAAGGGCAGCAGATATTACAATATTCAGTTTTCGCGAAATTGAAGCCCAGGGGGAAAGCAATAAACTTCCGCCAGCTGAAACAAATGCAGATACCGTTGCTACTATTTGTTTCACCAGTGGTAGCCTTTAACTTACTTAGGAACAACAGGAGCTCCTAAAGGTGTCGTGCTGAGCCATGGAAACATTCTATCTTTTATTGGGGCAGTAGAGGCGCTAGTAAGCAAAGACTTGTTTCCAAACTTTTCAAAAGACGATGTCCACATTTCCTATTTGCCGCTTGCCCATATTTTTGAAAGATTGATGCAGGCGTATATGACTTATCATGGAGGAAAAATAGGATTCTACCAAGGAGATACAAACAAATTACTAGATGATGTTGCAGAATTGAAGCCTACTATATTCGCATCAGTCCCGAGACTATACAACAAAATTTACGATAAAGTTCAACTAGGCATCAAAGAAAAAGGGGGGATTGCTGAAAAGCTTTATCATTATGCTTTCAATGCTAAACTGGAAGGACTAAAGAAAGGCAAAATCACACATCCTGTTTGGGATAGATTGGTATTCAGAAAAATCAGGGAAAAGTTGGGTGGACGTGTGAAGTTTATGATTTCAGCTGCTGCGCCAATTAGTCCTGAAGTAATGTCATTCCTTCGTATTTGCTTCTCCGCGGTGCTAATTGAAGGATACGGGCAAACGGAAACCACTGGGGCTACTAGTTTGGTAATAATTTTTAACTATTAGTCCGTTGTTGGTGACATGTCAACTGGAAACGTTGGAGTTCCAACTCCGAACTGTGCAGTGAAATTAGTAGATGTTCCTGAAATGAATTACACTTCGGCAGACCAGCCTTTCCCTCGAGGGGAAATATGTGTGAAGGGTGTTAACGTCTTTAAAGGCTATTATAAACTTCCAGACAAGACAGGTTTGTGCTATTTAATTTAAGCTGAAACGATTTCAGAAGATGGATGGTGTCATACTGGTGACATTGGTGCCTGGGACGAACACGGCAGATTGAAAATTATTGACAGAGTCAAGAATATTTTCAAATTAGCTCAGGGTGAATACGTTGCTCCAGAAAAGTACACTGTTATTAACCAGAATCGAATTGGTGTATCAACAGCATGAAATCGTTGCCCAGTCGTTCGTTTACGGAAATAGTCTCGAGTCAGTGCTAGTAGGAATCCTTGGTAGACTAAAACTAATCTAGTCGTTGATGAGAAGCCCTTCAACAAGTTTTGCAACGAGAACGGAATATTTGCAGTCAGCTTACATGAAGCAATGAGACACCCTACAGTGCCGAAGGCGGTTCAAAAGACTCTTGAAGCCTTTGGAAAGGCGAAAGGATTGAAAGGATTTGAGAACGTAAAAAGTTGGTATTTGACAAGCGAGCCTTTCACTGTTGAAAATAATTTGCTGACACCCACTTTCAAGTTAAAGAGGCACGACGCTAAGCTCAAGTATCAATCTGAAATCGATGAGCTGTACTCTAAATTGACCAATCAATAAACTATTTGTGCGCCATTTGTTGGTGTCGCCATTTTTTCCCAAAACAAAAATGAACATTGACGATGAAGTCCTCCTTAGAGCGATAAGAAAAATGTGCGACCCAGAAGAAGAGCCGCAGAGGCATAGCGACGATAGTGAAGACGATAAATCCGACAAAGAGATAATCCAAACTGTCCCACAAAGAATAGACAAGGATATGGAAAGGCTAAATTCAGATTCTGCTCTCCGCCAACACTTGAAAATTGGAACTGCGTTCACTGGCCCAAAGGGAGTAAAGCAAGACTACAAATTCCACATGAAGCAAGAACGAGCAAGAGCAAAGGAGAAGCGTGAAAAGGATTTCAACAAATTATCTGGAAAAGCTCTGTCATCAGGGTGGTTGCAACGTACCATAAAGCAAGAGGAAGAAGATGAAATTGATGACGAAGAGTTTTTTGAAGAGTATAACAAGAAACGACTAGCACAGCTAGCTTCTCTTTCAAAAATCCCACGATTCGGTAAATTATTCGAACTGGACCAGGATAGCTTTGTAAATAGTATCGATAAAGAAAATCCAAAAGTTAAAGTGGTGATCCATCTTTACGAGAATAATCACCAAGCTTGCAGACAGGTCAATGACTTTTTCTATCAGCTTGCCACAAAGCACACAACTGTCAAATTTTGCAAGATCGTTTCCACTGTTGCAGATCCTGGATTTGACAGAGTTGCATTACCAGCCATTCTTGTTTATCAAGGCGGTGAACTGAAAAGCACGCTCTTGCGATTGATTGATGAAATTCCTGGGTGGAATGCGTCAGGAAGAACTACGCTCCGTGATTTTGAAGAGTACTTGATGCTGCAAGATGTATTGGAAAACACTATAGATTATAGCGACGAGGAAGAAACTCAAAAATCTGTAGACTCTGACGAAGAATTCTTTTCTTGAATAAATGAAAAAGTGTACAGGGTTTATTCATTATGTGCTTCGCCATGAGATATTTCTTTGTAACTGCAACCCAATATACTTTGGCAAAAGGATGGATTGATTTCCAAGGCGCTTTGCTTGGTATAGTACGTGTTTACGTTTACCAAATGGTTGATTCTTGATCTATTTCAGCTCTACCACGTAAAATAAGGTTCTTTCCTTGTTTCCAAACACCAGGCCGCCCTTCCCTATCCCAGTAGTTTCCCACCAATATTGGGGACTTTTTCATGCATTAGGGCGGTATCTGATGAACAACTCTGTTAATGAATCCTCATTTGAAATCCGAGGCTTCTTTGCTAGCTTTAGGAAATGGTTCATCCGTTTTGAACAAACTTGAAAACGTTTCTTGTGGTTGGTAGCCAATGATCTAGCTGATCTGGTTTATTGTATCGACTTGCTAGATTTTTGGTTAGAATAGATATGCATTTCTAATTATCATACGTTGGGTTTTATTTCTACACGGAATCTCTATGACTTTACTGCCTTTCCAAACACAACCCTCTCATTGGTAACCGCAGCCCATCTCACAGTAGTGTCTGGGTGTTTCTCCTGCCATATGTTAGCATATTTCTGTGCTTGCTCAACCACTATACGCCGCTTGTTGTTCCTCCTAGAACTGGCTGTTTTTCCAGTTTTTTGGAAATCCAACCACTTGAATTCCATAACCATATATATTTTCTTGTTGCGACTTGTGAATACTAGATCTCCTACTCCATGCTGACTATGGCCAGGAATCACCCACCAATCCTTGGTTACAAGCCTTGGTGTTTTCCGTATCCAATTCGGAGGATTCTTTAGAAAATACTTTATGAGGGACTGTTCATTTGAAAACAGCTTCTTTTGTTTTGTCAAATAACTCACCATGAGGTGAAGAAACGTGCCTGCCATCAAACAAATATTAAGATCGTCACGTGGACATAGGTTTATATTGCCACTCCATTTTATTACAAATTATTCATTCTTCTGGAGTGAGACTAAGCATTTGGATTCACCAGCCACAAAAATGTAATTTCAGCCACAAAAGTGCCACATATCACTTGGACAAATTTTCAGGAATTGTTGATGCCCAACAGTCTAGTTGGGTCACCGCAGCATGTCAATGAAGACAAACCAAGTTCAATCCTGGAGATGCACCTCCTTTCGAAATTGAACTTGAAGAGATGATTAAAACCCTGTGCTGTTATTATAACGTTTATTCAATTTAAGTGAGTTAAAACAACATTAGGGTTAAACTTCAACATCTTTAAAGTAGTCGTGTAACAATGCTCGCTTTGCAGAGATACGGTGGCCTGGAGAGTAGATGAGTAGTTGCTAAATTTAAATCAAAGTTACAGTCATCAAGTCTCTACCTTCATCGCACAGCTTAGGGAAGACAGTAGAGAATGGTTTTGCACTCCAATGTGGGAATGTTTCTTTAAAATCAGGTAATTGGGTAGAGCCTGGCCAGACTTCTTCGTTTGGTGTTCCCAGAATCCTGAAGATTCTAAACAACTGATCAATCTCCGAGTCACCAGGAAATAGAGGTGCCTTCATTACCATTTCAGCAAAGATGCAGCCAACACTCCATACGTCAACTGATGTGGAATAGAGTTTTGAACCCAGCAGCACTTCTGGAGCACGATACCACAAAGTTACCACCTATGTTATCTGATCTGTCATACCTCATGCGTATAACTTCGCAGCGGAACACCAAATGCTCTTGCAAGACCAAAATCAGCCAATTTCAACATACCGTGCTGATCGATAAGCAAATTTTGTGGTTTCAGGTCTCTATGAATAATTCTACGTGAATGGCAGTAGCACAACCCTTTCAACAATTGGAACGTATAACTCTACCATTAGCATTCATTACTTTGACAAGCGAAGGGGAAAGTGAAGTTATGCTGTCCATGTATTTCTTTAGATCCATATCCAAAAATTCAAATACGAGCCATAAGCGCTTATCATCATGAACCAAATCCATCAACCTGAATCAGTACTCTATTACTTGACAACATTTGGGTGATCAAGTTCCCTTAATAGCGAAATTTCTCTGATTGCAGTCGATGGAACTCCTTCTTCTTCAGTCTCAAGTCTGATTTTCTTCATTGCGACTGTGATTCCGCTAGATTTTTGAACTCCTTTGTAGACCACTCCATAAGTTCCCTCTCCAATTTTTTCGTCTTGTTTGTAATTTTGCATGAGATTACTAAAAAATGTCCGGAAGATTAACGGTGCTGTTTGTTTGATATTCAACCTCTTTGTAACAGTACCAGATTGAAATCGTTATTTCAAGGACCAGATTATAAACTTTAATCTCATATATTACATTTCAACTTCCCGGAGTTACGCTTCGCGATTTCCTACTCAGATTTCGCTACCGGTCGATTCTATTAGCTGCTCATGGGGTTGTATGACTTGTTGCTCCATCTCACAAGAAAAAATCAGTCGAAAAAAAAAGTTGCAAAAATGAGCAAGAACAAGAAGCAAAATAAAGGTCAAAAAATGGATTTGGGAACCTTCCTTCAAAGCGATGGCAAGATCTTGACTAATGATAGAAATTGGTGGATCGTGGGCTGATGAAATGGCTGACCTTCCAACAGCTCCAGCTGCATCATTGAATGGTAATTCACTTTTTTATAGTAGCACCATATGAAAAAGTTCAAAGCAGGGATCCAAGAGAACGGGAAACCCATAGAGCACCGCTTGAAATCCCAAATAACCCACCATACACTGTCTACATTGGTAATTTATCATACAATGTTACCGAACAAGATATTGAGCGATTTTTTGGAGATTTGCACATTAAAGGGATTCGCATGATCATGGATATTGCTACCAACAAACCAAAAGGTTTTGGATATGTTGAATTCGATGACAGAGACTCTCTGGTTGCTGCAATCGCTATGGATGGCGAATCACTTATGAATCGCGCTGTTAGATTGAATGTTGCCGAAGGATGTAACTCTCTATTAATGTAGCTAAATCCAAACCTGCTTCTCAAAGATTTGAAGACTCCAAGTTTTCATCCAACTGGAGAGAAAGACCAGCTGGTGATGCACCACGTCCGTTCAGAGATAGCTACTCCAAAAACAGAGAGGATGCGTTCGCCAGAAGAGACGAAAGAAAAGATCGTCCTTTTGCAAGAAAACCAGAGGCTGATGCCACTCCATTGCCTCCAAGGGCTAAAGTAAACCCATTTGGACAGGCTGCCCCAAGAGATGAATATGCTATCCAGCAAGCGATCGAAGAAAGAAGAGCTGCCAGAGAAGTCGAAAAGGAAAAAGAACGCAAGGAAAAGGAAGACGATAAGAAAAAGAGTAAATTCGTTGATGCCAAGAAGAAACCAGACAATGTACCTGTTGGAACCTGGCGCAGAAAAGAACCAGCCAACCCAAACTCTAACCCAACGCCTGCTGAAGACAAACGTTACAATGCTTTTGGAGGAAAGAAGGATGATAAGCCAAAAGCAAAGAAACCAACTACTAATGTTTATGATCTTTTGTCCGAAGAAAATCAATAGATTTATTCATATTTTTATTCTTCATCCCTGATACCTTCCTTTTTTATAGTGTATCTAACCATATTCTCTTCGCAGTTTGAAGATTTGCATAACCAAGCATTCCGACAATCTTGATACCATAATAACAATATTCTTTCTGTACATGCATGAGCCCAACTCTCTCCTAGAGATGGAACCAATCTTGATCTCCCGTCTTCCATTATTTTAGTAGTCATTTGATTTGTAATAACAATCTGAATTAACTACATTTACTGCTACATTAAATTCTCTAGCAAGCTGCCTCAATTTCCCAGCAATAGTATTCAGAATCCTAGTGCGCTCTATTAAATCAGAGACAAACGATCTGAAATGAAATGCGATACTGTCAATCACAATCAATTTCAAGTTTTCATCGTATTCCAAACATTCCTGCAATAAATTAATAGACGCTAAAAGTTCTTGCATAGAGTATATCTTTGCAATCGTTACGTTTGTCATTATTGTTTCTAGATCCGTATCTGGAAGAGATGCCCTGGCAATTTGTGAGAATCTGGACGCCATAAAACTACCTTCAGTGTCAATGTAAAATGCTTTTCCGTTGATAGGTGCCAGTTGAACATTGGCGCATAGCTGCATGCAAATTTGAGTTTTTCCTATCCCCGCTAATCCTACTACTTCTGTTACATTTCCCAATTTGAATCCGCCCCCAAGTATTTTGTCCAATTCTGCACTCCCAGTACTGATTGCAAGGACATCCTGTTGAAGAGCACTCCATGCGGATAATTTTGGTTTCTTTTCTACATCAACAGAATTTACCATTCATTAATTTGAGTAACAATTGTTTCTCTTGCTCTGGTAAATTCAAGCCTTATTAATTACAAATACTTGGCCATCGTTCTGTCAGATCCTTTACCGTGTAGTATCCTTGCTGCTCAATTTCTTTCAACAGCTCATCACTAATTCCCAAAGTGAATAGAGATCGTGCAGGAACAGTCATAAAAAAGCAAGTTTATTTTTTTGATTCTTCTTCAAACATCTCTGCACATACAGCCTGCAATTCAATAATTGAGCTTTTATCTTCATCAGCTTTTACCTGGATTAGAATGATGTACAGATTCTTCGGAAGCAGTCATGTCCGAGAAAAGGTTGTGTTCTAACCAGAACTTGCGGTGGGGGTGAAGAAAATCTACCGTGTCTATAATGAGATCGTATTACCAAGTTGTAAGCTCTTGTAGTGTACGTTATTGAGAACTCGGTCAGCTCGGACGCTAGATTCGCTGTCTGTCCTCAACCTTTGGTTTCTCCATTCAACGTAGTCTGGAATGATTCTTATCTGGTAAAAAGAGCGTTTGATCAACTTCATTTTGAACGTTTAGGAAAAGCTTTTTCCGAAAGAAATCGGTTTCTTATATTCTGGGTTGCATAATTTTCAAACATTTTTAATTATGCAGCTTCATATGAAATAATTTATTAAATTATGCTCTGCTGAGCAAGTACCGAATGTTTATATAAGATAGAGCAAAGTCGTAGTACACTGCGATTAAAACAAATGTCAGGAACGCATATGCGGATGATTCGGAATCTGAAATTGAGAGTGCATACATTCCAAACAGATGCGAGCTACTACCAATTGAGACTCCCAATTGAACTCCAGCTCTGCATCGCATATATTTGTATAGCTTGAATAGTACTGCGCCAAATATTCCTGACAGGACACTGACAAATCCGCATAACCCTGGAACAGCTCCAATAAAACCTGCGTCTCCAACCGCGATAGGAGTTGGAATGTTTTTAAAAACCAAAACTTCTGCAACAAATGGTGTGACTTTGAGAGCATTGCAGACCGCAACGATAGTAACCAGATTAAATACAGCCATAATCAAACACCCCCCAAATAAAGCAGTAAATTTGGAAAGCATTTGCTTCTTCTTTGCATAGATCGGAAAGGACAAACACATAACCGTGACATTTAAAAAGTACAATAATATATCTCCAATTGTAGTGTAGTTTCCAATATGTTTAAATTCAAACTTTGCTCCACTGAAGATCATTGTTGCAACATCAGAATAGGACCTGCTGATCATCAAAGCTATTAAATATGTAAGTACAAGCTCGACGACAGTAGTAGCCAAAGTTGGATGGAAAAGAATCGATAGAAACGGCGATATTTCAAAGATCTTGTACTGCAACTTCCAAAATGACTTGTACAGCAACACCAACGAGAATAAGAGCGTAAACTGAAGTGAAAAATACTCCATGTTTGAATTTGGCGGGGAGCAATAGAGTACGAGCAGCGAAATCAAACATAGAATCAGTAACACTGACACAAGGTATTCGAATGATTGCACTACTTTTGAAATCATCTTTCTGACAGACTTTGCCTTTTCCCCATGGTTTGTATCATCATCTACTCGAACATTGACTCTTTCAACATGTACTGTTTCAAGCTGCAGCTGATCATCTGGCAAAGCGATCAAGAAGGGATAGACAGCTAATCCTCCTAATACCATGTTAATTGGCACTCCTAAAACTATGATACCAAGTGACTTGATCAAATCACTGCTATCAATGTTGACTATGTATTTCGGAATGGTGACTAGTGCAGGTATGTAGTACATTTGAAAATAGCTGAAAAAGAAGTTGCCTGCTGGTGATATTATTGCCATCATCTTCACATGTATTGAATTGCAGAATGTATCGGTAAGGTAGAAAAAGATTGTGAGCAGCACCAGACCAAATCCAGCAACTGGAAGATTTAACGAAAGCAGTTCGTCAACTTCCTTGATCGCTTCAAATAACAATAATAGAATTGGAATTCCTGCTAAAATGAGGATACCGTGCCCCATGGATTTTTGATTTTTTTTGTGAGGAATTACTCTCGGAAATTTATTGCTGCGGCTCGTAGTTCATCGGCACTTGATCAAAAGTGACTCATTGTTATACATAGAAGCTGAATTGAGTCTCAACCCTCTAAAATATATGCTACAGAGTTTTACCGAAAGAAATTTGGTTTCCCAGTAAGTTAATGGTAAATTGCGGTGACACAAAATTTCCATGTGCATTCATTTTATTAAGAGGTAGCCACAGCCAATTTCTTTAAATGCTCCATAAAGACTTGCAAACTTACGTCGTCAGTTGCAATGGTTTGGCCCGCACCAGCACCATACTGTCCAGCATTAGCATGTGTTTGTGTAGGGTTCACTTTTGCCAGTAAAAATCTTGCTTGTGATCCACCTTGGTCACACTCGATATAACGAGGAATTGGGAATCTCTCTGCCAAGATTTCCTGTTGTTAAATATAAATCACATTTGCATCGTCGACTGGAGCTTGCAACATTTCTTTGAATGCAGAATAAGTTGGATCCTCGTGATATTTTGCCCTTCTCCAAGCAGCGATTGTTTCGCCGTGCCATACCAAGACTTGGAAATATGTGTCTAGTAGCAGGCAAACGTTTGGTAATATGGAAATGGAATCCAACAACACTGGTTGTGGCGGTGCCTCCATTGAATAAGACATCAACGTAGGCTGTATCATAATTAATGATGAGTTCACATCTTCTCTATTGAGGACATTGCGATAGTAAGTAGTTTCGTCTGGTGAATTGTTGAAAACATGTAAAAAGTTGGAACGGCGCAAATGGAACATAAATTGGGGATAAATTGAAAAGTTTGGGGCTAATTGGAATGAATGCGGATCATCCTTTACAAATGTACCGAATCTTTGACACTAAATTTCAAGCAAAACTTACCACTCTAATTAACATACGATCCATCCATCGCATTACATCAGGCCCATCATCGACTTCCGATTTGAAAACTCCAATTCTTGTCATCAATACCGCTGCAGCTTCCTGATCGAAGGATGCTGCAATAGTAGGGTTGGTTGGTTCCTGCCAAACTCTTGGTATGGTGGTCACTCTTAATCGGTGAGAACCGTCTGCATGTTGATATAAAGTTGTTAGCTGAATAATCCCATAAGTTCCTGGGTTGAAATTTTGAACTTGCGAAGCTACTTCAAAATAGATTCCAACACTGGTGGTTGGTGTGATTCCACAAAGTTTCCAAGAATTTGTTCCTGAAATACCAATTTCCTGTAATTAAAACAAAGTATACGGTTTCTCCCACACAAGCACCCTTTTTGTTTGCTGAAATTGCTGGCCCGATCAATCCGCACACCTTCAATTCTTTTGAAGTTTGAACTTCGACAGTAGCGTTAAAACCAAGTTTCAAGAAACCATCTGCATCTTTGTTGAACAGTCTGGTGAATGATTGTTTGAAAACAGTAGAGGAGAAAGAGTCGGCAAGCACAATGAATCCATTAGTAGAATTAACTAGATTTTTCATCTCCATCAAGCCAATTTGGTCCAAGCAACCAGCAAATATATCTACAGAGATGCTTTTTTCTGTACATCTAGTTGCCAATCCATCGTAAAACTTGTTAGAGTTGCAATACCTTTTGAGCCTTTTTCCAATGCTTTGCAGTATCTTTATCCAAATCGTGGTGGGACCTAATTGCTTCTCTGAGTTCTGGGCTGACAATCATACCTGGTCCTTCGGTTGCTGCACCGCCAGAGAATAGCAAGATTCTAGAGCTTGTACTTTGGAAGCAAGACTAATTTAAATTGAATTTACCTCAACCAATCCAATTGCTACGGATACAGCAGTTCCAGTGCATCTTAAAGGACGTTTGTCATTCGCAACCGGCCAAGGATCAAGGGGCAATTGTTCCAAGATAGTTGTCAAGTTGAACTCGCATTCTGACACAGGTTGCAAAAATCATTCGTTAATATTGAATTACCTGGCGTATCCAGGAGCTTGCTGAGGAGGAGCTCCAGGACCTTGTCTGAAAGGTTGAGGTCTTTGAGGACCTCCAGCCAACCCCAACATTTCCTGAATTTGCTTTCCAGTGTATTCTTTACTTCCTCTAAAGACATAGGATTTTGGACAATCACCAAATCCAATTTCATGAACTTGCGCCATGGTTCCAAAGGTTACCAATCCCACCAAAGCATTTTGAGGTAACAAGTTGATTGAAACAATCAAAGAATCCTTCAGTGATTTCAGATCCTCTTCCCTCAAGCACGTATCAACTACAAATACAAATACTGGTGGTCCAGCAGGAGGCTTGTTCAATCTATATTCCATCGTCAAAAAATCTTGCATTACTTCTGGTGGTAGTTGATTTGGAGATATATCAGCGTAATGTGGAGGCAGTTGGTTGCGAGTGAAACAAAGCGCACAAGTCCAAATTTTTCCTCTGAAATCCAGTTGACTATTTCAATATTTAATTACCAGCAAGGATTAAGTACACCGCGACAGGATTTGCAGACTATTGGTTCATATTGAAACGCCCTGACTCCTTCACGTTCCTTAAGTGGTGTGTACATTGCAGCAATAGGTACAACCATCCTTGTAGCCTCAATCCTCGAGGTTGGCCAAGCGTTCCATGATAATCGAACTCCGGTTTTATCCTGCAAGATCAGTCATAAATTCTAACCTCAATCTCTTCGAAAGATGCCATTTGCTTTTGAGGGCAAATTTTTGATGGTGCAATTTCATTGGGCCACGCTTGCATTTCGGAAATTTACACATATACAACCATCTGGTGGATATTTTTTCAATCTAATAGAGTCCTTATGAGTACCATGCGCAGGCGGCTTTTTTACTGAAGCCAGCCGTTTCTGATTTTCATCAGGCTTGTGATTTTTTTTATAAAAATGTCTGCTCATTCAAGATATAACTCTCCTCTAACCTCTCGCTATGCTTCGCCGGAAATGGCCTACAACTTTAGCGACGACAAGAAGTTTGGTACTTGGAGAAAGCTCTGGCTCTCTCTTGCCACTGCCGAAAAACAGCTGGGATTGGAAATCACCCAAGAGCAACTGGATCAAATGAAAGCAAATTTGGAAAACATTGACTATGTTCTTGCTCAAGAAGAAGAAAAGAAGAGAAGACACGATGTGATGGCACATGTTCACACCTTTGGCGTTGCTGCTCCATTAGCTGCTCCAATCATTCACTTGGGAGCTACCTCTTGCTTTGTCACGGACAACTCTGAATTAATCATGATCAGAGACGCATTGGAAATTATCATTCCAAAATTGGCTGGTACTATCAGAACCCTTGCCAACTTTGCTGAAAAATATAAGGAACTTCCAACACTTGGATTCACTCACTTTCAACCTGCTCAACTAACAACAGTACCTCTCGTATAACAATAGGTTGGTAAAAGAGCATGTTTATGGTTGCAAGAATTGTTGATGGATCTCCGCAATATTACTCGCGCAAAGGCTGATTTAAGATTCAGAGGTGTAAAGGGAACTACTGGAACTCAAGCGTCCTTTTTGGCTTTATTCGATGGGGATCATGAAAAAGTTGAAAAGCTTGATGATTTGGTTACCGAAATGAATGGATTTCCATCAGCATTCCTTGTTACAGGACAAACATACACCCGTAAAGTTGATTACGATGTTTTGAATGCTCTTGCTTCCTTTGGTGCTACTGCTCACAAAATTGCGACTGACATTAGATTGCTTGCCCATCTAAAGGAAATTGAAGAGCCTTTCGAAAAAGATCAAATTGGTTCTTCTGCAATGGCTTACAAGCGTAATCCAATGAGATGTGAAAGAGTGTGTTCACTTTCACGCCATTTGATGACTGTTGTTGGAAATGCTGCACAAACTGCTGCTACTCAGTGGTTAGAAAGAACTCTTGATGACTCTGCTAATAGAAGAATTAGTATCCCTGAAGCATTCTTGACCGCCGATATTGTATTGTCGCTTTTGCAAAACATTTTCGACGGAATGGTAGTCTATCCTTCTGTAATTGCTGGAAGAATTTCTCAAGAGTTGCCATTCATGGCTACTGAAAATATCATCATGGCAATGGTTAAAGCTGGAGGTGATCGCCAAGTTTGCCACGAAGAGATCAGAGTGTTGTCTCATCAAGCTGCCAGGCAAGTAAAAGAATTGGGAAAACAAAACGATTTAATTGAAAGAGTTAAAAACACTTCATATTTCCAACCAATTGTTGGACAATTGGATGCTCTCTTGGACCCAAAAACCTTTACTGGCAGAGCACCACAACAAGTCGACCGCTTTTTGAAGAGTGAAGTTGAACCAGCTTTGTTGCCATTCAAAGATATCTTGGAAAAAGGTCTAAAGAAAGTCGATTTGAATGTGTAATAAATGGAATGGCTGTCAATTTTATAACAGGCTCTCAAACAGACTTTTTACAATTAGTTTGAGTGGCTTATTTCTTCCCAGATTTTCTGATTTCCATTCTTTCCAAAAAGTGAATCAAATGACTGAGAGGTGTCAAATCTAAGTTTATTCTTAAATCATTTGTGCCGCTTCTGGATTCTGCCTCCTCCACTCTTTTTCAGCTTCAATAGCAGCTAATTTAACTACTTGAGCATCAGCTTCTTTCTGATAAAGATCACATTTCTTGCATTCAGTGCACTTTGATCCTGGCACAATTCGAAAATGCTAAGTTAATAATTATTTACTTCACAAAAATGCGAATACTTTTCTACTCGGATATCTTGTCTGCATATGTAGCACATTTCGTATTTGCAGTAAGGACATGTCATTTTGTTGCAGCCATCCAGCTTGCTGAATCTTATTTGGCAATTAGGACACTACATCAACAACGAAATACTGTGCGAATTAGAGCCTGGCTCATTGCTAGCTCTACATGTAGTCGTAGAGAGTCATGCTCCTTTTCATGACACCTATGTAATGGAAGCCACTGTTTTTGACAGTCTGCGCAGGATACTTTGAGACACTTTGGGTTCTTGCAATTAAATATCAACGGAGTTTCAAAGCGGAGAATATGAGGGATTGGGAGTGATTTCAGTTTCCTATTAATTTCTATTTCAAATTTAGTATAAAAGTTTTTGAGTAATATGCATGCTATACAGTAAAAATACGTTGTTTCAAAGATGTTCCTAGAGAATATTGAGAGGATAACTCCTACCGACGTTGCAAATATCCACAAGGTTCCCCTCCAATGCAGGTAAAGAAATTGAAGGATTCTTTTGATCACTTGAAATCGGGATATTTCTGGCTGCTCCTCGATATATTTACAAAATGGACATTGGACAATGTGAATACCTGATTCCTTGATTATCCGCTCCGCCAAAGTTGCTTGGTAGTTTTCGTACAGGTCTGAAGAGACACACTTTTGTATAGAACTATCAGCAATAAAAGATTCGCAGTCAGTCTCCGAAGACATGCATTTTAAGGGCCTGCCTCTAACCGATCCGGTATCGTACATCCCAATTGCTAATGCTCGTTCAACACATGTTTTACAAAACAGATGCCCTTCGTCACAACTGATTAAATCTTCAAAAGTGCAATCTGAATAGCAGCATTGACAAGAAATCCACTGATTATTACTCTCATATTCAATGGAGTTGAACTTTTCCGCTACCGCTAGATCATCCACAGTATCCATGTGTTCTAGCGCTTGAATCTCTGCTAATAACGATGTGTGATTCATCTCATTTTTAAAAGTGTAATCCTTCCGCCTTTTGGTAAATGGTAATGTTTTCCAAAACATATTCACAGGGTTCTGCTCAAGCTTTGCTTTTGATAGAGTGAAATTATTGTTGTTTTCCGCCATGATTGCTTGTATCGTCAACTCCCAGTGATATGGAAACTGGGTCAGAAACCAATTACCATATTCATCAGCCTACTTTTGGTTCCCTGAACATAGTCTGGATCTCTAAACAATTCTTCCTCTTTAATGTAGGAATTTTCTCTTCTTTTTGGATATCCACTCCTGCTCGCTTGCAATAAAAGCGATTCAGTGACATTGTAAACTGTATTGCACTTGTGCTTCAATATTTCATTCCTTAAATGCGCAATTTCACAATCCGGGAATCTGCATTAGTAGATTTCACCTTTCCATTATCTCCAGAAGATCGTGGTTTGGTTTAATCCGTGGATCTACTCTCTTGGGATAAGTTCCAAATTGTCTCTCCATTATTTTCTCTGTCACTAACTGAACAATTTCGCCAGAGTCTTGTGAATTATAATGGCGCACACACTGCTTTAACCACAGGGTGTCGGCGTCTGGGTATAGGGATTTTAATTCATGGTAAGCTTCCCTTTGAGCTTGACCTTTTGCAAACATATCAAAAAAAATTTACCAGCAATGACACCAAAAGAAAAGCATGCGATACAGGCATTGCGACAATCACTGATCGCCAGGAATAGATTTGATTCCAGAATCCACCATGACAGTCGCCTGGTAAAATTCCTAAGGGCACGGAGTTTACATGTCGAACTAGCAGAAAAAAAGCTTATCCAGGCGGATGAATGGAAGGAATCATTCAATGTCCAAGAAATTATCGATAATTTCATCTTTGAAGAAGTGTGGGATGTCTACAAGGTGTTTCCTGCTTACTGGCACAAAACCGATAGAGCAGGTCGGCCGATATTGATCCAATCAACAAAATATTTAAGTCTGCAACATTTGCTAAGTGCAACTACAGAAGAGCGATTAATTAAAAATCATATATTCGAACTGGAAAAGACTGAAAATTATCGATTCAAGGCTTGCTCCGTAAAGCACAAAAGCAATGTGCAGACTATTTGCCAAATTATAGATGTTGAAGGGGTTACAATGTATCAATTCAACGAGATCCGGAATGCATTGACGAGCGTGTCTAATATTACTTCTAGCTACTACCCAGACTGTCTTGGGAAGTGTGTGGTTATCAATGCGCCAAAATACTTTACTGTTATATGGTCAATAGTCAAACTAATGCTTGACCCAAGAACTATATCCAAGGTAACTATTCTGGGCTCAGATTATCAAAAGTTTCTTTTAAAATATATAGATCCGAAGCATTTGCCTGTAGAATATGGAGGAGAATGTGATTGCGAAGGAGGATGTGGGAATAAACTAGATATTGGTCCTTGGAATGACGGAAGCGTTGAAGGATTTCCAATCGAGAGATGGGAAAGGGCGTACAACAAATAAAGAAGCTGCCAACTTTGATAATTATATTACAGTATGAACAATAGATTATGCAGATCTTGGGGCATCGTCAAAGAAAAGCATATGAAAACTGGTAGGGCTTGGAGTCCATCCAGTTGTAAAGTCATCAATTTGGAAATTACAGACATCTGTTTGCAGTTTGAGATTAGGCTTCATCCGAGACTCTTTAAACTTCTTGCCTTTTGATGGCCAGCTAAATTAGTGAAAGTAGTACATGAAATCTGGATACTTTTCCTTGTGCTCTTTGTAAGCTATTTCAGCCTGTTTGGTGAATGCGTTTTTGATTTCTTCATTTTCGTTTTTCCACAGTTCAGAGGCTATTTTGGACTAGGATGAGATTAGGCTTACAATGTCACAATTGCGTTTAACACCATATTTGTTCATGATTTCTTGCTTTCGACTTTGTTTGTACAAAAAGAACCTATCGTTAAAAGTAGCTTACGCATTCAATGGCTTTCTTACTAGATCTGGAGTATTTTTCACAATTTTTGGGCTAGGAGTTTTACTTTTTGTACTCATTAACCAACCTGTCATCTCTGAAATTCTGATTTTATATAGTGGATTGAATTATGGCTGTGCCCAGTCTTGGATATTTAGAGAAGTTATTACCATGCGTATTTTGCTTTAATGCGGCTATTGTGGCAGATATACTGCGGATGGTTGTGAAAGACTCAGGTTGGTTTTTTGTGGCTCAGCAGCTTTGTACTGGTTCTCAAAGAGGAGTGTCACAAAAGTTAGGGTCAAAAGAGTAGAAATTCTACAGCAAAACAATCAATTGAATTGGCTAGTGGTGGGTCGAGCATTTTTTGCCTAATTGCAAACATGTACTTTTGATTACCATGCTTATTGCAACTTATTTTTGTACCACTTGAAAACATAGCCAGAAATATTGGGCCTTGGAATCATTCGGTTGGTGATTGAGGAAGTAGGAGTTGATCAATTGCTGTTCAACCACAAATTTGATAAACACAAATTCTGCTTTGTGATCATGAAATTCAGTTTTACAGACCTAAATGATAAAGGTGTGTAATTTAATTTAGCGAGTTATCAGGAATGTGTTGAAATTACTTTCTACGCGTTTCATCAAACAACACCAAAAATGTCGTCCATGAGAGATGCCCACAAGCGGCTAGAAGTGATATACAAAGCTTGCGCACCTCAAGCACAGGAGGATATGGCAGCAGAAGCAGGATTAGATGAATTCACAAGGCTAAAAAAGAAAGTCCACACCGACATGAAGGCGATTCGCGAAGTAAATCACATTAATATAGGCGTTAAAAGACAGAGAAGCGGCAACGAAAAGTGGAGGAACGACAACCGAATCAGCTGAAGCATCTTATAGAATACGTGTAATGATAAAAAGCGTCAAGGAGGCTGTTACAAAGATGGAGGCAATTTACGACAAGGAAGCAAAGAAAGTAAATTAGTTTTAAACAAAGAAAAAACCAAAAGATCCAGCAAAGGTTGCAGAACATAAAGAAATTGTTCAGCTATGTAAACAGCATATCGAAGAGGTCGAGCATCTAGAAAAAAGGAGAATCGCAGATGCTCATGCAGGAGACAGAGTTGAATTACTTAACGGGGCGGCAAATAATAATCTATATGCAAATATGGGCAAAGGTAAGTTTTACTGATAAAGGCGGTCAAGAACAAGATATTTTCACCCACACAGATTTACCAGATATTGATGCGGAGGAGGACATGAAAGCAATTAAAAATAGAAACAAAGAAATAGTACTCTATTATTTATGTTAGGATGAAGAAGTACACCAGCTTGGGCAGGGTGTAGCAAAGTTGAAAGATATCGCAATCGATATGGGCCAAGAGTTGGACAGACAAAATGAAAACTTGGAGCGTATCGACAAAAAAGTCGAAGCCAATTTGGATCATGTCGATAACATTAATGTATCGCTGAAAAAGGCTTTGGACGGGGTAATAGTAGTTTAAAGTCAGGTGATGAAGGGAGACAAATTCATGGTGAATTGCGTATTGCTGTGCGTGCTGTTGGCATTAGCTGCCTTTATATCGTCACAATTCTTAAGCCAATAAACGTTTCTATTATCAAAACAATGCGTATACTCATATTTATTAATTAGTCGTAAGATTCATCCATTTCGCCTTCCATTTCAACCCTACGTTTCTTGTTTCCATCTTTAACAAATGCTTTTGCAGTTTTCTGTCTCATTTCATCCACATTTTCTTCATCCTTTGCCCATTCAATCACCAGATGGCGGCCATACAAGTGAGTGGCCCCAAGAGTATCGTAGGCAGTTTTTGCTTCTTGGGCTGTTAAAAATTCAACGAAACCAAAACCTCTGTGCTGCCCGTCAAACTTTCTAGGGATACGCACGGTTTTAAGAGTACCGCATGATCTATTATTAGTTTGCTGCTTACGAAAAGAGCTGCTTCAAATCTTTCTTTGTTGCTTCGAATGGCAAGTTCCTTACAAGAAGTTTAGTCGATGGTTCTCGCTCCTCAGCATTTTGGGAATTTCTTTTTCTGCTAGTCGACACTTTGCCAGTGGCATTTGAAAACTTTAGTTGCAATTCATGCCCATCTAAATTGAATTTCTATACGTCAATAATCAATCACCTGCATCGTTTTGATACACTCCATAGCGTCTTCCTTTGTATTGAATTCCAAGAAGCCGAATCCCATTGATTGCTTGACACCAGGTTGTTTTGGATTAACTTTTGTAGACACCCTAGCGCTCCTAAGCCCATTCATCACTTCAAAGGCAGCCTTCAGTCCTGAATCAGTTGTCTTGAAATTCAAATTCTTCACAAAAACTGTGGCGGCTGGAGGTAACTCTTCAGCTTCCTCTGTTTCTTCGATTTTGATTAAATTCTTTTTCTCCTTGATTTTTCTTTGCTTTGCATCCTCTTCAGGATCATATTCTTTGACAAAAGTTCCCACGGGAGCATATTCCAAGTATAAGGGCAGATTCTTGAATTTGCTATATGCCAATTTCCTGAAAGCAACTTTGGCTTCGTTTCGCTCCAAAAACTCTACCACTGCCAATGTTCTGGCTGGTGGAAGAAGGACTCTTCCCAATGTTCCAAACTTTCCAAACAATTCGCGCAATTCTTCTTCTTCAGTGGAACTAGGAATGTTTTTAACTAGGATGATTGTATTTGACCTTTGCTTGCGGGAAGTAAAGGCATCGAGGGAAACCCCTTCCTCTTTCAAGTATTCTTTGGTTTCATTAATAATATTCGTTTCAGCGAGTGCCAGCCGAACAGCCATATTATCGCTCTCTGCATCGAGAATTTCACTCTTCTTGACACCCAGTTTTCTGGCCATGGCTTCTGCAACCGCATCGCTGTTCATAAACAAACTATTCCAGTTAAAATCATTTGAAGAAGCGGCTTTCTTTTCTGCTTCTCTTTTCGCTTTAAAAGTCTGAGGACCAGTCGGTAAATCTTCCTCTGTCTTTGGTTTTTCTCTGGCAGCGACAATTTCAAGAATTCGTCCTTGGAAAATGGATTTATCCAACTTTGTAAATGCAGCAAAGGCATTTTCAGGAAGGACATACATAATGAAAGCATATCCTTTAGATTCCTTGGTAATTTTGTCAATCGGAAGATGAATCTACGGTTAAACTTTGAGGTACCTCAGCAATTGGCCCAAACTCTTTAAAATGCTCTTCCAAATCTTCATAAGTGCAAGAATATGCCAAGTTCCTAACCATGATTCTACCAGTGTCAGCAATTAAATCCGGAGAAGGCTCTTCTTCAAAGTGCTGCTCAGCGACAACCTCTTCAGCTGGTTCCACAGTACTTTCAACAACTTTTGGTGCTTCATAAGTATTAACCACCTCAGACTTGTCAACAGCCCCAACTTCTTGCAAAATCGCCAAACGACCTGGATGAATTTTGACAGTTTCTTGCTTTGCGGGGGTTTCTTCTTCAGCGACTTCTTGTTTTGCCCCTTTCATTTTCATTCTTAGATAATCCAAATCAGATAAAGAGGAGTCGAATGCAATTTTAGCATCGTTCTCTGGCTTGTCTTCAATAGCATCTTCTTCTTCATCAGATAGTCCTTTTGGCAAATCTTGGTACAAATCTTCATCTTCATCTTTTGGTAATAAGGGTGTTATGGTATCATGCTTGTTGGCGTGTGCTGCGACAACATCATCATTTCCCCACGCTCTGTTCTGTGCAGCTTTCCTTGGTCGCATCACTTCCAAAAATTCCTTTAATCCATCATCTTCTTCGATATCTGCCAAGAATTTTAATTGTTTCGGATTCAATTTCTTTTCAGTCTCTTCAGCCTTTTCTGGCTCATTCTTTTTCATAGTTCTTTGGAATGCCGAGCTTCCAGTTGAATATTTACTCCAAGGCCTTTCAATCGTTTCGTCGCCAATAGACTTTGCAACTTGAACCTCGATTTGACAAGTATCGATAAATGACTTGTTGAAATACTCCACTGCGTCCAAGCCTTGCTGGTCTGTTTTGTAACCAATGTATGCAAATCGTCTTGATACTCCATCCTTGGTCTTTACAAGTTTAATGTCTGTGATTGTTCCTTTCGTCCCAAAGTGCTTTTTTAACCTCTCACTCGTAATATATTTTGGAAGATTTTTTACCACTATTCTAGAGCTCCTAATGGTCAGTCAATGCCTTACATTTGTATTCTTGAACAAAAAAAATAAAAAAGTTTGAGAACAAAATGGAAATCCCAAAAATTCCAAGTTTGTTGATCGTGCTATTTGGGGTTTTAATTAAATGGGGAGTGGGACTACACGGCCATTCCGGACAAGGGATTCCACCAATGTATGGGGATTTTGAAGCCCAAAGACACTGGCTGGAAATTACAAGCAATTTGAACATTTCACAGTGGTATTACTATGATTTGCAATACTGGGGGCTGGATTACCCGCCTTTAACAGCCTTTCACTCTTACATACTTGGAAAGATGTATTCAACACGTTAATCTAGTGCTTTTTTAGTCAATCCAAACTGGGTTGCACTCGATACGTCTAGGGGAATAGAAACGGCGGATGTAAAAATGTACATGCGATTGACATCATTAATTACAGAACTGTTGATTTACGCACCAGCTGTGATCGTGCTGGGGAGACATGCGTTTGGAGGTGGTTCAAAAAGCGTATAATAATAATATTAACGAATAGAACACTATCGTAGCGGTCTTACTTTTATTCCCTGGCTTATTGATTATCGATCATGGGCACTTTCAATACAATTCAGCAATGCTGGGTTTCAGTTTATGGGCATTTGTCTTGATCATTCAACAAAGGTACATCCTAGGCAGCATATCCTTTTGCTGCGCTTTGCTGTTTAAACAAATGGCGCTATTTTATGCTCTTCCGGTATTCTTTTATATATTGGTACAAGGCTTTAACCAAAGGGACTATGTATCCAGAAGGGCGGCATTCGCGGCATTCTTATGCTTGCGTCTATTGGAATCACAGTAATTCTGACATTTGGGGCATTTTTGGCACCATTTGCTATCAATTGGAAAACATTAGAGTTCAACCTCGATGGATTACTACAAGTATTCCATAGAGTGTTCCCGGTTGCTCGAGGTTTGTACGAAGATAAGGTAGCAAATTTCTGGTGTGCTCTATCTGTAATTATAAAGTTACGAAACATGTATGGCCTAGATGAACTGATAAAGATGAGTATTGGAACCACCCTATCGGTGGTACTGCCATCTTGCCTCTACTTATTTTACAAACCAACTGCTAGCAAGTTTATGACTTCATTGGCAATCAGCTCGCTGGGGTTCTTTTTGTTCTCCTTCCAGGTTCATGAAAAATCAATCCTCTTACCGCTGCTAGTTATTACAGCAATGTACAATGATTTCCCATTGCTAAGTACTTGGTTCAATAACGTTGCAATGTTTTCGCTATTCCCATTGTTAAAGAAGGATCAATTAGTGTTGGCATATATCGCTCTCCTGATACTTTGGAATGCATTAACGCTTCCTGCTTGGAATAACAGTGGAAAACTCAAATATTTGCTATTCGTAACGTTTAACTGACATTAGCTGTCTTATATCCCAATTGTCGCATTGCATTGCCTGGAATATAGCACCTTTCCTCCAGCACATTTGCCAGATTTGTTTGTAGTTGTAAACGTCTTGTATTCCACAACCATGTTTGGCTTCATGTTCCTTGCCCTTCATTTGAAACTATTTGCTGGTGTTACCTTTCCATAATACCAAATTCTAATAAAACAGTTTGATGAATGTATATCTTGTGGGAATGTCTGCAAAAAGTTTTCCAATTGAAATGCAAGTTGCTAACCCAAAAGAACTGGCAGACAAGGCTTATAAATTGCTTTCAGCTGGACTGGACATTGAAGAGCGCAATGGAAATATCGACCAAGCAATTGAATATTACAAACAAGGAATTGCGGAATTAAAACGGGTACTCAATATGAGATCAAGCTCAGATACACTAAACGCAAAAATAGAGAGAAACTTGCACCAGTTTGAAAAAAGATTGAATGAATTGATTGCAAAGAAGCCTGTGGCAGTCAAATCTCCTGTTCAAATCAGAGCTAAACAGCGGCCAAGAGATCCAGCCTCAGTCGCTCTTGCACACCATATCCTGGATGAAATATTAGTCTCAAAGCCGAATGTGAAATGGGATGATATTGTTGGACTTGAACAGGCGAAAGCCTCTTTACATGAAATAGTCGTGCTTCCATATCTGCGACCAGAATTGTTTACTGGATTGCGTGAACCTGCTAGGGGAGTCCTACTCTTTGGACCGCCAGGAACAGGTATCTACTTTTAACAATAGGGAAGACTATGTTGGCAAAAGCTGTTGCTACAGAATCGAAAGCCAGATTTTTTGCCATTTCAGCTTCTTCGTTAACTTCAAAGAATTATGGTGACGGAGAAAAATTGGTAAAAGCACTGTTTGAAATGGCGAGAGAGTATTACATTACTAATAATTAGACTACAGCCCTCCATTATATTTATTGATGAGATTGACTCAATACTGACAGAAAGGTCGGAAGGTGAGCACGAAGCTTCCCGAAGATTAAAAACTGAGTTCTTATTACAGTTTGATGGCATTGGGTCTGGTTCAAACGAAAGAATCTTGCTGCTCGCAGCTTCTAATAGGCCTCAAGAGTTAGATCAAGCTGCTTTGAGACGGATGGTAAAGAGAATATATATCCCTCTTCCAGAGCTATCAACTAGGAAAGCATTGATAACACATTTGCTAAAAGACTCCAACCACTCACTTGGCAGTAGTGATATTAATTACTTGGCTAAAGCGCTTGATGGGTATTCAGCCTCTGATATAACGGCATTAGCTAAAGAAGCGGCTCTAGGACCGATTAGAGGGCTTGGTAGAAAGCTGCTGACTGTTGATAGCGGTGAAATCAGACCAATTAATTATTCGGACTTTCAAAGTGCAATGAAGATTATACGACCCTCAGTATCACCTAGTTACCTCAAAGAGATCGAACAGTGGAACAAGGAGAAGGGAGTCGTTGGAATTTAATATATTTATTTGTTTACGCAATTTTTAATGGGTATGTCCTAGGTGGGTTAGTAGTGAAAAAGGTTATACTATACTTTGACTCGCTTATTTGCAACTAATGTTAGTTAAAAATTACCTTCTGTGGTTAGCTCTAGCTCTCTCTTTTCAACTGGGACAGGTTCCAGGCTTGCAATATTACCATCTTGTTTTGAAGCTAAATCAGCTTCCAATTGATCGGGAATCAAAACACCCGCTTCGCTCGGTTCAATCAATATTTCTGCATCGGGAATTGAGACATGCTTTTCTATGGTTTCTGGAACATTGCAATCTTTTACCAGGGCTTCATCAACTTTCTGAGTTTCAGTCCCACTGACTAATGTTTCCCCGTCATCATAAATCAAGTCATCGCCAACTTCGTTTTCCTCAGTAATCAATTCCTCAGCCAATTGGTCCTTTTCAACAACGTTAATAACTTGAACGTCGTTTTCATTTTTTTCGGCAGTAAGATCATCCTGGTCTCCAGAAATTTCATCGACAGAGTCTACTGAATCGTCAGAGTAATGGAGCTCCACTTCAGAGTCTTCTACAAGAATCGGATTTGCAACATCGCTGCCTCTTTCCCCCAAATAATGCAGGAAAGTGATGCGGTCTTTGATGCAATTATTATGCTATGGTTAACTATCGCTTACCTTTTGTAAAACAATTTGAAGTGGTTCCATCTCACTTTCTGGAATACCTTGCGAATGAGCCAGCTTTACCCAATAATGATAAACATCGTTACAAGTCAATTTTTTAAGTACTGATATATCCTACAATTAGCAACTTGTTACCTCGTGGATTTCTAAATCAAGCTGAGGGAGTTTAACAATAACATCAGAGTTGACTATTCCCAGCATGCTCTTTAATTCCAACACTAAATAAATGATTGCGGATTCATATAAAACCGACGAATAGAGTTCCTCATCGCTACTAATTGGAATTTCGATTGTTTGCGGGACATAGTCTTCCCCAAAGAGTAGCACATTACTGTCTGACAAAGAATTGAATAAATCATAATTTTTTCCTTCGAATGTTAATGAAAATGGTGGAAGCTCATAAAATTCCTGCTCTTGCTCCTGCTCAGTCATTTCAAATTTTGGTGAAAAATTTTCAGCTTGCAAACTGATCAATTTCCACCAATGAAAATGATGCAAATTAGTCACGCACATCAAGGGTCTTTATTCAGTTTCTGCATTTTCCTTCGAACATGGTCTTCAAACTTGTACATTTCCAAGAATATTTCATACTTGAGATTGTGGAATTCTTTTGTTTTCAGATTGGGTTTAATTTCATCTCCAACTTTTGACATTTGTGTCATTGCATTGAGCATACCTGTCGAAGCTGCAGCTCCACACATTGCTGCACCAAGCAACACTGCGGCATCAGGGTCGACTGTTGGCAAGTAAATATTGCAGCCAGTCACATCTGCCAAGGATTGACACCACAGCGAATTCTTTGACAGACCTCCAGACAGGTAAAGATCAGATATAGGTAGTTTAAGCGATTCAATAATATGTCTAGAACTATAGCATAGTGATAGTATCGTAGCGTAGTAATATTTAACAAGTGATAATGGCAAGTAACCTTCTTCTATGAGCGAGATGCCCATCAACATTCCTCTGATGCTTTGATTTGCAATTGGGGATCTGTTTCCATGGCAGTCTGGTAATATATGTATATCTGAAACTAATTCAGCAGTAAATTGTAAAGAAGCTGAATTTGATATCACTGCACTGTTCAGCTCTTCAAACTCATTCTTTCCATTTTCTTTACAGTAAGCTTTGAAAGAAGAAAATGATGGATGATGACTTAGAAACACTTCTATTGCTTTTCCAGTGAGAGTTTGGCCGCCTTCCATGCTGTAGTATCCTTCATGTATCACGTCTTTGTAAGGACCCCAAACACCATTTGTAAAGCTTTCATTCTTGGTCATTGTAATGAAACAAGATGAAGTCCCTATTATTATGCACTGTATACCACATATTATTGCCATTTTTGATTCCATATTGTTAAAATCTTTTTGTACTGATGCAAGGGTTGCAATAGCCCCTGCATAAGCGTCTATAACTGCCCCACCGACAGAAATACCTTCTAATTGTGGATATCCGAATTCCAGTGCTGCTTGCTTCGTCAAGTTCCCAACAAATTCACCAGGACGACTGAAATCTGGTTTTCCATCTTGAAATCCCCCAAATTTGTCAAAAAGATCGGCAAAATCAGATTCCTTAACTATTGAAGAGAGAAACTCTTTATTCCATCCATTCCCGGCTGAAGCATTGTATCCCCATTTGCATACCAATGAGCAGAGAGCCCTCTTTGTAGAATTCGAGGCTTTAAAAGTCAAGTATTCTGGTAGTTCAATAAAATATTTGATCTTGTGATAGTCGGCGTTGTTTTTGTACATCCACAACACTTTAGCAATAGACATTTCTGGGCTAATGGAGCCCCCGGTGTATTTCAAAAGCGAATTCCCCGACTTTGAAAGTAGAGATGCTTCTACGTGAGATCGGTGATCCATCCACATTGTAATGTTGTATTCTGGGTCATCGGAGGCTTGAATAGATTGAAAATCGCTCCCCAGGCTTACCAGAGAGCACGTAGCATCAAACCCGATCCCATTGATCAGCAAAGGGTCTATATTAGCAGACTTTATGGCTGCATTGATGCATTTGCATACACTGCTCCAAATATCTCTGGAAGACTGCTCATAGTAATCAGTCCTTGGATTCCTAATCTTTATCTGATTGATTCCCATTCCATAAAATTTACCGTCCTGATCAAACACCGCCGCTCGAGCTGAAGACGTGCCCACATCTACCCCAATGTAGAATACCATTACGCAAAAATTAAAAATTCAAAATCTCAATCACACCACGGAAAATGCAAGACATAATAAATAAAGTGGAATTTAAAGGGGTGCGAGATATATACGAGGCATATGAGTTAGAAGCGCTCTGGTAGATGGTTATTAATCCAGTTATTCAGAGGACGAAGCAGCGTCGATAGAAACAATGATCAATCGCTATAAACAAGCACCGGATTTGTTTTACGGGGCATATCTGGAAAATGAATTGATTGGCTTGATTATGGCGACGGCAACGCAGTCGAAATCTATTACAAAGGAGTCAATGACCCTTCATGACCCCAACGGAAGAATAATCTGTATTCACTCAGTTTGCACACATCCAGATTACCGTAGAATAGGTTTGGCCAGCAAAATGCTCCAAAATTATATCGATATTCTGAAAGAGTGGAGACAAAAACGTGTATCAATTATTGTTCATGAAGTATTTCCGCGTTAACGTAGTATTTGGTACCGTTCTATACCAAACTAGGATTTAAAGTGAGAGGCGTATCTGATATTGTTCATGGGCCAGACCCTTGGTTAGAAATGAATTTGGAATTAATTGAAGGTAATTTTATCCACAAATAAATAATCAACTTGTATTTCCAGTAATTTAAACGTTTTACTTTTTATTTAATTCATACTAGTGTTGTATTCCGAATTTAACTGGGAAGAATCCTCGCTTTGGTTCCTGTGGTTCCGCTGCTGGCTGTGGTTCTTTGATTTCTTCCTTCTTTTTTGGTTGTGGTTGAGAGGCTTTGGCCATCTCTTCTGGTAACATAATAGGTTGAGGGTCAATAGAGCCGCCCATAAATTTACCAATTAGGGATCCAGCACCTTCCATCGCAGCCAAAATAACACCACCAAATATACCAGATATAGCCATAGCTGCTGGTCCGCTTCTAACAGCTAAAATAACACCGGTAGAGGCACCGGCAATAATAGGATTCCATGCGTCTTCTTTACCTCTAATTTGAACCAGTGCGCAATCGCATGCATTGAACATCCCCGACCATACTGCAAAATTGCCAGCAAGAATTGGTGCTCTTTGTTTGACAGCGGACACAATACCGCCTATTCTCTCTCCTCTTGGTGAATTTCTGAATCCTTTGTATGTATTTTGCAGTGTACCCAATACTGCACCCATTCCAAACCCAATACCAACGTCGTATACTATTACATATGGGCAAGGATCTCTGCTGTGGTCATTCGATTTTGTCATATTATGTTTTTGGGAAAAAAAAATTCAAGGTGAGGTGGACATCGTAATGGGTTGTTGCATTGAATTCGAAGCAAAAAGAAAAGTTTCCAGAGGAGAATTTTTTAAATTATATCCTGATGGTGCCTACACTGCACTGCAGACTGTAGATAGCAGGTTACGGATAGTGCAGTTAGACCGCCATTTGAGCAGATTAAAACAGAGCTCATTCGAATTGTTTCAGAGAGAGATTGATGAATCGATGATACTCAGATTGCTTGGGAAGTGTATAGATGAAGGGATTGGTACCGATTTGAAAATCATTGTCTTGGTCTACAACAAAGATGGGTTAATCCCAGTTGCCTTTGTGGAAGAATATACACCTACAGATTTATCGCCATGCAATGTTTTTTGTTATGGAAATCCAAGAAGGAATCCATTATGTAAATATAGCAGGTGGATTGCAGAAAGGGCTTACATTGAAGCAAAACGACAACCAAATACCACAGAGATGATCCTGCATAAAGGTGGAAACATTTATGAAGGATGCGTAAGTAATTTTTATGCTGTTACCAAAGACCCTGATGGAATTGAATGTGTAATTCGAGCTCCTTCTGGGATACTCGTTGGAACGATAGGTATTGCGGTTGAAGAGCTCTTTAAAGCAAATCAAATCCGATTCAGAGAGGAATTCCCAAAAACGGATGGCATCAGCTGGACAGGGTGTTTTCTAACAAGTAAAATATCTTAACACACAGATGCATATCGATGGGTGCATCCAATTAAGCAAATAACATTTCCCGATGGGTAGGATGTTGCTAATGTAGTACTATAAAAGAATTCTCTCATTCACCATTGATTCAGAATATACAATCAGCTCTGGCGAAAAGTTTGTTTGATCAGGCTCAAAGGATAAACAAATAAACCTATACTAATTTCCATTCCGTAATGACACTAGACGCCATTAGCCAATTTAAAAAAGAAACTTTGTTTCGAATAAACAGCAAATTTAAGCAGCCTGTCAAAAAAGCAGACTCTAGTTTTAGGAGCTTGGAAGATGCACGTCAGGAATACATTGTAAGATTAAAAGACAGAATAAACCGATTGGGAGACTCACCAGCTCACTCAACAACCCATTTACCTAAAACCAAACGAGTAACTATAAAAAGTCAGAGCGAACCAGAAATCAGAAACATTGATCTCATTCCGTGCAAACACTGTAAGAGAAAGTTCAGTTCGGATAGAGTTAAGGTACACGAAAGCAAATGCAAGAATGTGCAAAAGAGCCGGCCGGTGTTTGACGAGCAAGCGATGAGGAAACGAGGCACTGAACTGGAAGAGTTTGAGAAAAAGAAACCTACAAGGAAACGGGATCAGGATAGTAGCTATGGGTTAATTATAGGGGCAAAGAGTGCAGTTGTAATTAGGAAAACGCATCCATTTTCAGCTGTCAGTACACCACCAGCTGGAACGACATGTCCTTACTGCAACAGAGCATTTTCAGAAGACGCATTTGAAAGACACGTCCCAATATGTGAGAAACTCAGCACCAAACCAAAACGACATGTATTCGCAAAGTAATCGGAAATTATTAATTTAATTCATAATTTATTCTTTCATTGCATTAATATGGAATTTTCTATCGTTAAATACAAACTACCTGTAAATCCAATTCTTCTTTTACCGTTTCAAAAGTTTTCAACATCTTTCTTCTAGCACCTAGTGCTGCTACACCTCGTCTCTCTAATTCTTCATCTGTCAATTTGATGATATCTCTCCAATCATCATTTTCAAAGATAGTAGTATATTTGTGCAATCGAAGTGATCTAAACCAAGCTGGAATATCTTGGATTAGAGCCAAGTTGAGAGGTTCGGCAGGTTTAGACTTGTCTCTAGGTAATGTAGCATGTTCGTCCTCTTCTTCTTGTCTAGGGCGTGGACGAGGCAAACTACCACCTACCTGTCTTGGAGCAATAGCAATGTGAGAATTAGGATTAGGCTTTTCTACAACAGGAGAGTGAACTTGAGGAGTAACGTTAGGTACAGGAGAAGAATTCAATGACGAGGTTCGTTGAGTAAATTTAATAGACCAGTCTTCCTCCTTTGGAGATTCCTTCTTTGTTGGTAAATCTGACAACGTGTCTTCTTCTTCGTTGGTGGAACAAGTGGAAGAGCGCAACAACGAGTGTGTTCGGACTTCTGAAGAGAGCCTTCCGTTTGAATTAGGCCTAGCATACAGCCTGCCGCCGGTGCTATCATCGGACATAATGGAAGTTGGTCTGGAGATAATCGAAACCGAAAGCGGATCCAAACTAGCATCCTTTGCGGCCATTTGTTGTAAAACAGTGATAAAGAATCTAATTTGCAGGGGAGTAGTCCCTTTCAACAAAGTATATATACATACAGTTCTTTCCGGGTCAGTTAGCACTCTGAACCAGTTTTCAATGGCCTGCAATTCATCCTTAAAACTGTCATCAAGTTTTGTGTTTGACATATCTTCCAAGGTTTTTTCATAGTAACTCAAATCTTCAAACCACTTGTCGATTGCTATGTTAAACATTCATTACCTTGAGCTTCATCTGACTTATATTGAGGAAAATATTGTTCAGAGTTTGGTCTTTGGTGATATGAGTGTCTTTGTGCTGTATATTCCAGCTGGGCGGAAGTTGGGCGGTTTAAGGTGATTGGATTTTCCATTGATAGGTGTCGTTGGTTGGACATATTTTTAGAATGCAATGAATGTAGATAGTCACTTGCGATTTTTTCCTCCTTTTGTATTCCGCCACATTATAAAGCCACAACCAACGGAGGGGTTGGCAGTGTATCACCTCCTGTTTCCCTGTTTCGAGTTGATTAGTGACAATCTGATTCGCTGATAAATCGCACCAATGTTTGTGAACGCGTGTTGGCTGCACAGAAGATTTATCTGATTTGTGAATTTGTTCAAATCGAACGCCAAGGTTGGGCGGCAAAACTTGAAAGCGAAACCAGAACTTAAGACACTTTATATTATCTGATGAGGAGTATAGTGATAATCGGGAAAATTAAGGATATTGCCAACGCAAAGGTGTAGAAAGTGAAAAGCGCATCCAAGTTCTCAATTTCAATGGTACCATAGACAATTTCTTCCAGGCTATTTGTAAAGCTATCCAGGGAAAAGGCTTCCTTTACATGTTTTCTGCCATGTGCACCCAAAACTTTCTTTTCGTTTGGGGATTTGATCAGCTTGGATATTGCATCAGCGAATGCACTAGGATCTGATTCGCACAGAAAACCAGTTTCAGTATCCAGAATAGTTTCGGTTGGGCCACCATTATTAACTGCAATAACAGGCAACCCCGCATACATTGCTTCCACGGGCACGATTCCAAAATGCTCATTTGAAGGTGTGTAAAGCAAACACTGTGCATTTGAGAGCAAAAAGGTTCTTTGAGCATCGCTGAATGACGGCAAAAATAAGATTTGAGTGTTTTTTGGTGTTGGCGAGTCAATGTTCCAAACGTGATATTTAAACTTGTACTCTGTAGCCAAAGTGGAGAGCTCTTTCAAATATTCCACATTTTCCAAAACCCTTGGGTCATAACCGCCTGTGTTAAATTCAGATACCTGCAATTACAAGCTGCAAATCATTAAAATCAAATGGAACCAGCTTTTGCAGCTCGGCAAATGCCTTGATTGCAAGTTCGATATTCTTTTTTCTTTCAAAGCGATTAATGGATAGCAGCATCTTTTTGGGAGTAGAAAGACTTTTTACTGCTGGATCTTGCATATTAACAGACTTGTCGTAAGACTCTAGGGCAATTCCAGGATATAGCACCTGTGGTGTTTCGCCAATCAACTTGAACGAAGAGTTAAACACACTCGCAGTGAATTTACTGTTTACCACTACTACATCTGCCATTTCTAATATTACTATTATGATTACTCGTTGTTATTTCTTCAAAGAAATCCACTGGTATCCTGTACAGCCTTTTAACAAACGATTCCCTCTTTGTCAACAGCTTATCCGGGAAATGACAGTAAAACAAGATGTTACATCCAGCCATTCGTAGTATAGGGATTGATGCAGATAGTTGATCAACAATAAGCAAATCGTATTTCTGATTCAGGACGCGAGAGTTGAACAGAATAACCAATGCCAACCACCAAGATTTCAATATCGCAAATATAATATGCCCTTTTCCGTTGTAATGCCTTGGGATTGTATTTCCGTGTACGATAACAGACAGTGTCCCGTCCCTAGTTTCTTCAAAGCAATGTGATGGGTCGTGGTGAGACGTAAAGACTGAGACTGAGTGTCCTTTATTTTGCAATCCCACCGCCGCATCGACTATCAGTCTTTCCGCTCCTCCGATTCCCAAATCAGGGTGTACAAATGCTAGGTTCAGGTGCTCCTTTCTCATTCAAAAGATGGTGGATCTGGAAAGCAAAAATAAAGACAAGGAAAATATTGAAACAACCGCTGAAAAAGGACTGGATTTGAAGGAGATTAAAAACGAGCTTTTAGTCGTAGAGATTTTGGACTTGATGGATGAGCTTTTACTTTACCAAAGTAAACTGGAAAAGGAAATGAAAAAAGTAATTTGAACTTATTCAGGGATTTGTAGAACTGGCTCAGGCGAAATATGTGCTAGGACCATCAGTTATGACTAGAGCCAATTACGACAAACGAATGACCGCACGATACTTGTTGGCACAAGGAGAATCAACTACACTGATAAAGAATCCGGAAGAGTCTAAAGATCCGTTAAATTGGTATGGGGTGTTGGTTCCAGGTTGTCTCAGGAAATCCCAAAATAACTTTTACAGCTCTTTGGAAGCAGCGGTAGAAGTACACAACATTGTACAGAAAATAAGACACCTCCAGAGTTTATTGGATGGGGAATAAAGTATTATTTGAATAGTGATGTCACGCTTCCTAAATCTTGAATGAACGAAACTTCTTCTTGGAGTTGATTTACCAGATTCGATTTCAGCCGCCAAATCTTGATCCCTCCTTTGCTTTCACCAACTGCCAACCAATCTTTTCGTTTTGTGTTCATTGAAAAGGATGTTGCTTGCACATTCTCTTCCTTTGTTGATGGGTATTCCAAAGTAGGAGATGACTTTGTGATCTGTATTAGTAAAGAGTACCAGTAAATCATAAATAAAAACTGTAGAGTCAGCGGCCACACAGCTGAATACACAAGGTCTCGAAGACGACCATTGAACAGACAGGATTGGAAAAGTAGAAGGCTCCCAGGTAAACAGAGGCTCACTTGCCAAAATATGGAACAGTTTGACATTTCCGTCCAAGCCGCTGGTTAAAAACAAATTATGGTGGAACGGTGAAAACGATATTGCTGAAACAGGGCCAATATGCGAACGATAAGAGAATATAACTGGATTCAAATTTGCTTTGTCAAACATAAAGTACCTGAAGTAACGCTACTAAATTTACCAATACTACAACGTACAACAACACCAGTTTCCGTTCCAACTACACATTCGTTCAAGTTTTCTAGAGAATAGCCTACTTTAGTTATTCCCAAGAGAGTTTGGGATTTAGTCATTCTAGGGATAAACTTGCTTTCAATCTGTGAGGTTAAAACTGGATTGAGCGAATTTCTAGTCACATTCCAAATAATTATCTTTCCTTCACTGCCAACGCTTATTAATTTATAGCTGTCGTCATCTTCATTAGGTAGCCACTTTAATTGATTGATTGGCTCCTGATGAGATACTTCAATATTTTGGCTGGATGACTGGATAGGATCTTGGTTATCAGTAACATTCCATAGAATTATTTCACCATTAAATGTGCCTCCAGCCAAGAGCGAAGGGATTGTTGGATGATAGCTGATGCACATTACACAACACTGCATTAATTAGATTTACTTGGACTTCAGCAGAAAATGAAGGTGTTGATGGACTAAAATCCCTTGCTGACAAATTCCACGCACTCACTACTCCATGATGTTCACACCAACTACTATGATCGCAAGTTCCAAAGGAAGATGCGATTGATGAGCCTGTCGAATTCCAAGAAATACAAGTTGAGCTTAACCCATCGATAGTGTCATTATACAGAGAATACGAACAATTGATTTCATCGTTTTGATCATCCCAATCGACACTATACTTGTCGAAAGCTGTGCTCTTGATATTTTGGAGTAGGAGATTCGAAATCATGGGTTCAACTGTTTCCAAGAACGCAATCAGTGATTCATTATTCGGATTTGCGTATTTAAGATTTATCTGCGGCTCTTTGTCTGTTTGTATCTCTTGTTAATGATTATTACATATTGGTTCCTGGAATCGACAGATTGTACTTGTGTGTCTTGGTATTTTACAGGCGGCGTTTGGGTTGATTTGGCTGCTGGAGCTTGCTTTTCCTTTTTCCAGCTGGATTTAACTTCAGTCGTTTTGGTATTATAATCTGCAAAATTAAGAATTTCAACCATTGCGCGTCAAGATTTTTTATTCATCGGCACCGCTTTCAGTCTTTGGTTTTCTCTTTCTCTTTCGTTTCGGAGCAGTTTCCTCCTTTGTAGTCTCATGATCTTCCTGTTTAGGAGTGACTTTATCAGCTTTTGGGTTTGCGGGTGCAGCTTTTGGTTTCTTTTTCTTTACAGACAGAGGATTTGGTTCCTTCTTTTTCTTTCTTGGAGCCTGAGGTTCTTCCTCTAGTTTTCGCTTTTTAGGCAAGTCAGGTTGTACCTTTTGAATTTCAAGCTACATTAACCACAATGTACCTGTTTACTACGCTCTAAAGAAGCTTTCGAAGGCGGTTCTAAAATAATAACACTTTTGTTGATATAAACTAGAGGAATTCCTGGAATTTTCCCAAGGTGTCTTCTCAGTTCTACGTCCTGTGATGCGGCACAATAATTATTCTTGTTTGTATCACCAATAATTTCCTTGATGCATTCAGCTGCGCTAACTGCTGGGTTGTGTGTACATCTACGTTTTTCCAATTTCTTTGCATATGCTGCAGTTGGTCTAAAATCTGGCCCAAGTTTTTTCAATTCAGCATACACGCAATATGTGGTCACTACGTTATCAAGATATTACTGAGTCTCGTTTCAGCTCCAATGAATGCCGGTAACGTTTCTTCCAGTTTTTTCCCAGTCAATCTTGCTACATGAATGAAATTACCGTCCAAAATAAATTGATACGGCTGTCTGAATCCAAATGAATGGCCATATATCTGCATATTCTTTTTCGTTTTTTTCTGTCTCTTCAATTTCATTTTTGAAAAAAAAGAAAAAATTAAGCTTTGGAGTCAGGTTTTATTGAGCATGCACATTTCAATTTGAAGCCTCCATATCAGCAAGCCTACCACCCCTCTATAGAGACATAAGGTCGCTGATACCACCAGTATATGCCATATTTGATGTGAATTACCAATAAGATCGAAACTACCAATTGAAAATCTATGTGAATGCCAAGCTACCTTTCCGGGATTCTATTTACATATACAAAAGCTCCCAAGGCATATTGCACGACCATTAGTCCTAAATACACCAGTGCCGGATTTTCATTGGTGTTGGGAAGGAATAAAGCTCCATATTTGACTAAAAAGTATGAGATCGGAATCACAGCTAGTGCTGCGCTAGTGAGGTAAATTGCACAGCGAAAATGTCGAAATCCTGGCGTGTTCCATTTATCATAGAGTGGCCCAAGGAATCCCACCAAATTGACAACCGCAATCAAAAACATCAAATAATATCGGAACTCTATTTCGCAATGCAGTAAAAAATACATGATTGCAATTGTTCCTCCAGCAATTGAAGCAGATATGCCAGCATAATCCAAGCATCCCCAAAGATAGTTGGCACTTTCAGAAACACAGCAATGTAGATGAAACAGAGATGAAAACAGCATTGTGAATATAGTACAACCCAGGAAAAGGAGTAAAACTAGCCTTTCTTCCAAGCTAATTTGGGGATGAATGTCAGCGTACAGAGCGTGCCAAATGAGGCCAGTAAATATTAGGAATCCACAAAAGTGGGACCAAACATTCCCAGACTCGTTATGAACATGAAAAAACGAAACCCAGCTTTCCTTGTAAGAGTAATGTGCGCGATATCTTGAATTATAGAAAAGTTACCCTGTCAAAATATAATCATTGTCCTGTAGATATGTGGGCACTTCGTGAAAATGGAAGAGCTTCAATTCGATATCAAAGATACTTCTTAGATCTCTATCCTGCGATTCCTCTTGATCAGGAATAGGGCGATATTTGAGGTACTTTTGAAGCAAACCGGATCTAAGAAGTTTAAACATTTTACTTTAGCCCAACATGAGCTTATTGTTCAATTTTATAGCATCGAGTTTCATGTCCAAGTCCAATAGCTGGACACGTTTTAACCAACGTTTTAAATTTTTGAAAAAGAGCCAAGCGATAAGACTTGGGCAAATGAAATATTATTAACTTCCCGGGAATACCGTTAAGCCAAATGGATGCTTCACAGATATCGCTGTACATACTTGAGAATCCAATTTCCAAACAATCATACCAACGATTCCTCTGTACAGACAAAGGGTAGCGGCTACTACGAATACATGCCAAATCTGATGACTGTTTCCAAAGTAATCGCATTTGCCAATAAAGAATCTGATGTTAAATCTACCATACCTCTCAGGGATACGATTAACATAGAAAAAAGCTCCCAATAAATACAGGCAAAGCATCAAAGACATGTACACAAATCCTGGGTTTTCATTTGGATCTGGAAAGTGATCAAATCCATGTTTAGCCAAGTAGTATCCAATTGGAAATACAATGAAACCCCCGCTTGAAATGTATATCAGCGATCTCCAAGTTCTAAATGATCCCCGAGTCCAAATTGGAAACATTGGCCCAATTATCCCTACCAAATTCACTACCCCGAGAGTAATCATGATTGCGGTCCTAAACCCACCTTCACAATGAAGCAAAAAGTACATTGCGCTGATAGTCCCCCCAGCCATTAACGCGGATATTCCACCTATGTTTATTTCGAAATACTATAATCTATGGTTACTTTCAAGTACCTAGGCATCCCCAAAACAAATATGCGGGCTCTGAAACACATAAATGTAAATGAAATAAAGACGAGAAAAGCATGGTGTAACAGGCGCAACAGAGTAAGATGGTCAACACGAATCTTTCTTCCATATCTATCATAGGATGGATTTCTGCAAACCAAGCATGAAACATTAGTCCACTGAATAAAAGAAACCCAAGAAAGTGCGACCATACGTTTCCCTGAATAAACAGCAGCTTACCGTTTCATTATGAATATGAAAAAAAGACAGCCACGACTCTTTATAGCTATAATATGCCCTATATCTGTCATTATTAGGTAATTACCCTGACCGTATATAGTCATTATCCTGCATATACTTTGGCACATCTTCAAAGTCGTAATAATTTAAACGAGACTTTGAAAACCAATGCTTTTGTGATTCAGGCAATGAAATTGTCCTGTTGATCGACATTTGAGTTTTGGGTATATTAGCCTTCCGCATTTTGAGCCGGAATTTAATAGACTGCTTGGGACTGCCCGACATTTTCGCACTGATTGTAAAAGAATAGTCACTGGCAGATCAAGGTTGGAGAGTCCAATTGTTTGGCACGTTTTTCCGTTGTATCTGTCAACAAAAAACGTGAGTTCACACTAGTAGGTAATTACATGGCAGTTTCAATCAGAATGTTGCGGATCAGGTAGTATGTTAGATTGTCGTCTTTATTTTATCCTCGCGAAAAGATCAACGAAAAACGTTTAATAGAGAATTAATATTATAATGAGCACATGTCAGATTCTAGCTTCCAGATGATCATGCCTACTATCCCTTTGTAGAGACTAATTGTAGCTAAAAGTACAAACAGATGCCAGATTTGATGACTGTGGCCAAACAAGTCAAACTTTCCAGCCCAATATCTTGGTTAGCAAATTTCTTACCGTTCAGGAATTTGATTAACGTAAAAGTAGGCTCCAATCAAATACATTGCAACCATCAATCCCATCCAAACCAAAGCAGGGTTTTCGCTGATGGACGGCAAATGTCCCAATCCATTCTTGATCACAAAGTATGAAACTGGAATAATGGCAAAGGCTCCACTTGCGATGTACAAGAGGGCTCTATAAGTTCTGAATTCTCCTTTGGACCAGACTTCAAACATTGGTCCAACTATACCAACCAAATTCACGAGACCCAATAAAATCAGACTAGCAGTTCTAAAATGTCCTTCGCAGTGCAACAGGAAATACATTGCACTGATAGTGCCTCCAGCAATTGTAGCAGATATTCCGCTATAGTCTATAATTAGTTCCAATTACCTAAGCAGCCGTACCAGTGCGATGTTTCTTTGGATATACAGGTATGAAGATGGAATAGAGATGAAAACAGCATAGTGTAAGATGCGCAACACTGCAGAATCGTCAAAATAAACCGCTCTTCAAATTCAATGAGAGGATGGATTTCAGCCCACCAAGTATGAGCAATTCCAGCTACAAAAACAAAGAATCCAAATGCATGCAACCATACATTCCAACTTTCATTGTGTAAGTGAAAGAAAGAAATCCAAGATTCTTTCGTGGAGTAGTACGCTCTATAACCGCTTTTAATGTATACGTTGTCTTGCAAATAAGCTGGCAATTCTTCGTATTTGTAAAATCGCAACCTTGACTTGCTTAACCAGTGGATTTTAGGCGTTGGATCCGACAGTGAAATGGTCTTTTGGATGGACATATCCTCCGTTCCTTTGGCGCCTTTGCGCATTTTCAGTTCAAACTTCATTCCTTGCTTTGAATTTTTCATGTTTAGAATTTCTATGGGAGACTGAAACTTTTGTTTTGCGGGCGGTGTAGCGGTGATTTTTTGGAATGTGAAAGAGAGAAAAAGGGAGATAAAAAAGCGTTGACGATAATCTGAGAGAATTTTCAGTATTTTCCTGTCATTAGCGTTTGTTTCCGCGATAGCCTAAGCTACAGTTGTCAGCGTTTAAGTGTTTTGAATCCGCTTTGCTGGACCCAAAGCAATTCCCCTGTTTTGAACTCCTAGTAGTAACTCAATGTTAGAGTTGCTTTATCGTATTTCAATCTCATTCGCACTTAGTTGCTTTATCGTATTTCAATCTCATTCGCATTTAGTTGAAATCTTTGATCACATTACTGGAGAAGATGAAAATCAGTTACTTCACCAACCTTAGGATTATGCTTTCCATATTCGACAGCAGTTTGATTTCTGTCCATTCTCGATGGAACTATACTAACCTCATCCCATGCCAGATTTCATGGGAACGGCCGATAGATGTACAAGCAAAAAACTTGTAGAAACCACGGTTTCCATAGCAAGCAATTAGGATAGAACACAAGTATCATTGAGCGGTAGCTATTTCATGTCTCTGTGGTACAGTTTTTCGTTTTACAGCAGTAACTCTGATGGTGCTCGATCCGGCTTTTGATTTGATGCTCACTTTCAGTTTAGCAATAATAGGAAGGAATGGCCATCATACATCGTGCCACCGGCCTAGTAGAGGCCTTAAATGAGGCCTATAAAGCGATATAAATATGGGCTATTGGAAAGATCCCTAAATGCTCCTCCAGCTGTTGATTCCTCTTGCTATTTCTGCGACTATAGAAAAGAAACCAAATATTATCTTCTTCTTGGTCGACGATCAAGATGATTGGACTGGAATGGAAAAGTATATGCCTAATTTCCAAAAGCTCTTTGCTCAGAATGGAACTCGTTTTGAGAATCACTTTATCAATACTCCCCTGTGCTGCCCTTCACGAATGTCCATTCTTTCTGGAAAGACTACTCACAATCATAATTTGACGGATACTTTGCCTCCGTACGGTGGATACACCCAAATGCGCGCGCTCAATTTAGACGGAGAATACATTCCGACTTGGATGCAACAACAAGGATACAATACTTATTTCACCGGCAAGCTGTTTGTCGAATATACTTTGAATTATGGCGATAAAAATGTCCCTGTGGGTTGGAATGATTTTGATGGTGCAGTCTATCCTTTTACATTTGACTATTCAAACCCAGTATTCTCCAAGAACGGTGCCAAACCGCAATTCTATCCAAATTCCTACCACACTGATGTTGTCGCAAACAAGTCTTTAGCCCAAATCAAAGACGCCCTTTCAAGAAACCAACCGTTCTTTTCTTACATTGCACCAATTGGATGTCACACTGGTGTCAATATCCAAGTGCCTCTTCCAGCTCCTCCAGCAATCCCTAAAGTACAATTTACACCACCAATTCCTGCACCTCGACATGAAAATTTGTATCCTGATTTAAAACTTCCGATTTCTCCAAATTTTAATGAAACTGATCGATCTGATAAGCCGGTTTGGCTTCAACGGCTTCCCCCGCTTACTGCTGCAAACAAAACCTTCTTGGATCACATGTACCGGTCAAGAGTGCTCTCACTACTCGCTATTGATGACATGATTGGAGATGTGTATGAAACCATTAGAGACGCTGGCCAACTGGATAATACAATATTTGTTTACACTGCAGACAACGGGTACCATCTGGGAAACCATGGTATGCTCCAAGGAAAAGAATCATGCTACGAAGAAGACATCAAGGTACCCTTTTACGCTAGCGGGCCAGGAATCAAGAAAGGGCATGTCAGCAAGCTGAAAACATCTCACACTGATATTGCCCCAACTTTTGCTCATCTTGCAGGAATGAGCCCTCTTCCACCTTCCATAGACGGTGCAGTGATTCCACTATTTGGCGAACCAGCGCCTGATTTACCACAACGAGGCGATTTTGTTGGAATCGAGTTTTGGGGAATCAAACTGGATGAAGGTGCGGAAATTGAAAACCTCACTGGGGTCGACACTCCAACAATCTATTTTGATCCTCATTTTACGTATAAAGGAGTTCGAATCTGCACAGAGTCGAAGGAATTCTGCTTCAAGTACAACAAACTGTGCAATGGAACCATCGAATTATACAACCTTGCAAAGGATCCTTATGAAATGAATAATTTGTATCCGTTGAATGGTCAAAGCGTGTCTGCAAAATTAACCAGGTTGCAAAATAGACTAGATGCATACTTGTCTGTGATGGCTACTTGCAAAGGCTCTACCTGCTTGAATCCAATTCAAGTGCTTCATCCTTCCGAGCCTAAAATTTCTATTGGAGATGTCATGAGTCCAAAGTATGATGAACAGTATGCATCCTATGAAAAGTTCCAATTCTTATCGTGTTCAAGATATTTTGACGCCTCTATAGAGTTGGCTTTCGGAAAACCAGCGCAATTCGTCTCTCCTTTACCAGATCCATTTACTAATAAGCGAGACGAGGTAAAAGGAAAAATATTTGATGTCAAAGGGCCAGTGGAAGCCATTGCTCAAGATGTTGATACACTAGGAGATTGGGAAGGGATGGACAAAATGGCCTTGTTACTTGTCACTAGAAACCAACATTAAAATTGCTGTGTTTGTTATTTCGCGTTTTAGTTACATTTAGTCCATGCGTGATCTGGAGCAAGAATTACGAGAAGCTGAAAACGGAACTAATAGCCAAAGTACGTCTTCTCCAACCAGCCGGCAAGGTTCAATGACAAACATTTGGAAAAAAGTATCATGGAACAAGTCGGACAGCGAGGAGGAACCTTTGTTGGCTGAACATCAAGAAAGTTCAATCAAAGTAACACTGGATGAAGCCTCGAATGCAGTCCATGAAACTATAGGGAAAATGCTGGGTAGAGGGGAATCAATTCATGATATTAAAGGAAAAGCATCCAAATTGGAGAATGTCGGCGATATCTTTAGAAAGAGAACCAAAAAAGTCTACAACAAAAGTTGGTGGTCCTTGTTCAAGGTACATTTGATAGTAACTTAGCATCACTTTTTCAAAGGGTCTCTGGCGTTCCTGTTGATTGTAATTGTCTTGTTTTTCCTATTTGTGCTATTTAGATGGATGTGTAAGTAATATTCACACTAGGGTATATCGTATTCCCGTATAATCCAGGCTATGGCGGTGGATATGGATATCCAAATCCAGGGCAAATGCCTGGAATGCCCAATGGTGGAGCTAATCGCGGTGGTTCAGGGCAGATGCCTGGAATGCCAAGCGGCGGAGGTGGTATGCCCAGTAGTGGAGGCGGTATGCCGAGCAGTGGTGGAGGAATGCCTGGCTCTTATCCAAGCTATCCACAAACGCCTCAGGTTCAATGTCCTCCTGTAGTATGTTCCTGCTCGTGCCCTCAGCCTGCATACATTCCTCAATTTCCTCCTTACCCTTATCCCCCTCCATCTCAAAACTATCCCGTTCCACCTGTCCAAATACCTCCACCTCTGTCAACACCAACCAGCACAACCGGCAAATAATACGGCATATTTGATTTCAAAATACTTATTAATAAATGAAGGTTTTAGACTTATTTTCTTTACAATTTAGTTGTTGTATGAGTATTCAACTATCCGAATGAAATTTTAGTTGACATGCCAAACAATGACAGGTGGAAAACAATGTCGTGTAATTGATTTTTTTCATTGAAAATTCCAAAATGGAATTAGATACTCGCTACAACTCTTCAGTATCTAGGAAAGGAACATATTTGGAAAATAGATTATCAGACACCACTACGTCTAGCAGACGGGTATTTATTAGCTAACGCAGACATCGCTATGGGACAAGTTTTCAGGAATATTTGGACTGAAAAACGCAAAGGTTTGGCATGATATTTAATTCAGATTGAAAAGCTTAAAAGTCGTATATCCTTGGTCGTAGATAGCAATGATACCATAGTAATCTAAGCTAACCAAGATGGGCTCAAAAATCATTACTGAAAACATAATCAGCAGCGACCAGAAAAGAAAATATAAAGAGATTATTATTGAAATGGAGCTGCACTATCAGACAAACTTGAGATCAAGTTTTCGCAAGGTAGCTGTCGTTAATCAAGGCAATGCAATTAATTCATTTCAATGGAGAAACTCCTAATTCTGATCCTCAAGGTGCGGTAGAAGAGCTTTACAGAATATCAGAGAAACTGGTCAAAGTAATTCTCAATAACTGTAGGGTTTGAGGAACGATAATCTACCAAAGCTACCGCCTACGATTATCTTGTATCGCAATTTCTTGGAAAATATACTAGAGCAAATAGAATACTTTAAACCGCATTCAAAATCTCCAGAGAATTTGGTACTCTAAAATTAACTTGGCAACTCGCTGCAACTCTATTAACTGAACCTAAGCATCATATTAGATCATACACAAGAATATATTCCATTTTCAGATCAAATGATTACTGGAAAATGTCTCAAGACCTCAAAGATACCGCAGATGCACATTATCTACAGGAGTTGGAGCACAATGAACTGCTGCTGCAATTTAGAGAAGTAAGCCGTCTTAACATCAGGAGTTACGGATATTGCAATCTTACAAAGTCATCACAAAAGAAACGTGTACATTCGGCATTGGCACTATAACAAAGTTGCTCGGATTATCAAATGAAAAACTGCAAGTACAAATTTATTAATTTCAGACCATTATATACAATCCCAACACGGACGGAATTATGTTTCGCGAAACCGTAACTGTATTTAATTCTAGGATATTATTGCTGTATATGAGCATTTCAATCAATTCATAAATAACGCGATATTTGAAGTTTCGAACTATAAAGTAATATCCAAACCCTCGTGGTATTACTTGGACACCAAGTACAAAAGGGAACAAGTTACCGAATCGATAGTAAATTGTGCTAACTCTAGAAGCGCTTTGAAGGGTACATCAAAGGTTGCGGAGAGCGATTGATTGAATTTCAGCATTTCTTGCACAGGGTGAGACAGTTGGGAGGTGTTGATGAAAACCAAACCAAGTTGGCGCTCTTCACTGTAAACGGCATTATTAGAGATTTTATGATAAGAAACGGCTATAATTTGGATATCAAGATAGAGCCGCTAAAGGAACCATGAATCACTTTTGCAAATATATTATATACAATCTAATAATGCTGAGTAAAGCGTTCATTACATTAGAGCCTGAGACTATCCGTTGCGCAAAATAATAACCCACAAGTCTCGAAGCAGTAGGCTAGTCTTGACTGAGGCCTGTCTTTTTGCCAAAAATAACTTCTCACAAATTGACACTGTCTTTCTCACGCAGCCACATACACATGTCAAAATTTCCAATATAAATACATTATGGAAGAAGCAATATACTAATGAACCAAGATCAATCTGCCCAAGACCAAGGTGATATGGCCAAGCAAGACAACAGAAACAAGAGCAAGAATAAGAGTGGTCAAGGCAAACAACAAAGGCCGGAAGAACCAAAAAAGAACGAATCGGAAAAGACCGAGGCAAAAGGTACAGAATCCACAACCACTTCTTCAAAGGTCAGCGTAGAAATTGCGCGTTGCAAGCAAGCAGTATCACCTCTACAAGTTGCAAATTCGCGATTCAGATTGGAAAACCATTTGCGAAACAAAGTCCTGGACTTGGCAGATGAGTTGGAAGCTATCGATGATGCATTCAAGGAGTCATTGTTCCGTTCATTGTATGCATTGAACCCAGCTATCGGTGACATGATATATCGGTCATTTGAGAACTCAGTTGGACAAAATCCAATATTTTCTACTTTGCTGCCTAGTGAAACTATGATGCTGCAAAAGATTATGCAGGACTTGAATGTTTGTAGAACTTTTGACAGAGGCTACGACATCAGAATGGACCACCAGCAACTCTTACAAGCTGTCATCAATCAACAAGGTTCTGAAAATGGAAGAGACATCTTGATTGGAACAGTCTTGAATCGAATATTCTCATTACCTCAGCAAAATGCTCACTTGCTCGAAAGTATCAAGGCTGATTTGGCCAGAAAGCGAGGCAACCTCGAAATTGATGAATTTGCAAATTCTAAAAGAGCAGCTATTCAACGAACTGCAATGGCAATCCTCGCACAGAAAAAGGTATGGAATGAAGCTGAAGCCTCAAGTCCATTAGAATTCCCGCCTATTGATATTGAACGTTCGGAAGAAACTTTGCGAATTTCTGCAAGATTAGGGACAGGTAAGACTGATTAATATAGAATGGAGTAGCGAAAATGTAAAGGTTGATATTAGTGAAAGTGGGCAAAGAATCATCATTAGTGGGGAAGGAGAAAACGGCTTTGTGAAATCCATTGACTTGCCAGCTACCACAAAACCTAGCCAAATCAATGCAGAGTTCAGTGAGCAAGGTATTTTGGAAATTGTCTGCCCTATTACTTCAACATCTGTTCCTTTGAAAAATTGAATAAAATTGCGTTCAAAGTTTTAACTTAAATTCGTCAATGAATTGATTATCTCTTTATAATGAACACTTAGGTGGATTTAGAAGAATAGCGGTACCAGACACCCGCACCAATGGCTAATACTCCTACAGTAACTGCTGTAACCGTAATGGCGTTGATAAACTTTTTGTTGTTGGTGGAATAATTTCCAGGAATAGCAATGGATCTATTGTTAACAGATATTTACGGATTAATGCATACTCCAACCAGCATATTGAACAGATCTGCAGTAACTCCAGTTTTAATGGATACACTCATAGGAACAGCCAGTCCCAGATCCCGGCAATAGGTGTCTGGCTGGACAGGATACCGCTGGGCCACTAGGTCTAGATCACTTTTGGTTGCAATGTACACAATAGGAAGGTGGTCGATTTTATACTTTTCCTACATTAGCTCATTTCTTACCCTTAATGCGGCAAGATAAGCAAAAGAGTTTGCATCTCCAGAATCATACACCATACAAATCAAATCGCAAGCATCCAGTTTTTTCTTATTTTGAAGAATCTCTGCTTCGAGGTTAGGGCCAAACTCTTGCATCTACAATTACACTCTGATTACCACCAGGTATTTTTCACTTCCTCCAATTTCAACGGAGCTAACAACGCTATAGGAACTAGTTGTCGGTATATAAGTTGGATTAAATTCTGATTTAATAAATGATTTCATAATAGTAGTCTACATTAATGCAATAACACCTTTCCAGATCCAGCAGCACCAAACACATATGATAAAAAGACATCTCTTTGAATCTTTCCTCTTTTTCTATCTTGTTTGCGCGGTTTGGTAACTTTGAGTGCTTTTGTAGTATCGCTGTCAAAAAATCCCAAATACGCCAGATAACTGAGGGTGACTTTATAGTTCAAAAGGGTAATCATACTCCATTGAGCTAAAAATCCTTGCAGAGTAATCGCTCCTTCTTCATTGGTTATGCATTGTTTGTGTGCAGTGTCTTCCCACGGAATGGCGGGAGAAGTCGAAAACAAATCTTCCAATTCCTGTTGATTTAAGGCTCCATCATTGTCCTTATCAAATATTTGAAATAAATCTGTGAAAAATTGATATCCCGCACTGCTAAGTTCAACAGATGATTCTGGTGGAACTTCCAAGGGAGGAAATAGAAACTCTTCCTTTAAAGTAAGATCGTCTCCATAACCAAAAATTCTCAATACAGTCCAAGTGGTTTCCAATCTTCCGCGTTGAATAAATAGAGTGTGTAAACAAATAAATCCGATTTCTGACAACCCCAGGTCTGTTACACCTTCTGGTTCATTTTGGCGAACTACAGTCTTTACACTTTCTAATTCATGCTTCTGCAGCGGAGCCCCAAAACATTTCCTCTAGAGGTTAATTAAACAGACCTGAAAGGTGTCAATCTCGTTATCATCCATATATCCATTCTTATCTATATCACATAATTTAAATATACGCCTTAAAGCATCAATACAAGCCGGTTTTAAAACATATTCCCTTGAATCATACAGTGGTGCAGTGGGGTGTAACACTGCTTTCTGAGCAAAGTAGAACACTTCAGAAACATTTAAAGGCTGTTTTGCTGAGCATTCCACACAGGTTTCCACTTCCTTGAATTCATTCATGATTGGCTTCACTTGCTCATCCAGGGCGTCATTTGCAACATCTTTTCCTCTCAAATCTATTTTGTTTCCTACTAAAACCACTGGCACCTGATATTAAATACATTTACATTTCTTCCTAAGTTTCTAATATACGGCAACCAAAATGAGGAAACCCCATCTTTTGTCTCTTTTCGATTCACCGCATATACAATACAAATCACATCCGCCTTCTTTATTTCGGTATCCAACTGGTCTCTGTTTTCCGGCCTTGCTGATGAATCCACAATTCTGGTAGTGACATTCTCTCTCGTCCATTCAGGAGGAATTGTTACTTCTGGAACTACATGTTGAATCTGGTTTAAGGATAAATATTACTTGCTCAACAAATGACTCCTTGATGAGAGATGTGATTAGCGAACTTTTTCCTACTCCGTCTGCGGTTAATAAATCAATACCATCACCAAGAAGCAATATTCTAATTTCTCGCATTTTTTGGAGATTGATTTTTTTATCAAAAAGCGACTCGATAACGGTTTGATCAAAGATGGAAATATTTAAATAATTCTAATTTTATTCAAGAATTCTGGCCAGAGCAAGCGTTGCCCATGACGGTGTCTACATCATAGTTTTGGCCCAGGTTTTGATTTACCCAATCAAGGATCATTTGTACTGCTTGTCTTTGAGTCAAGGTGCCGTCGTTCATGCCTCTGTAGGCTTGCTCTTCGACTTTGTCTTTTGATAATGAGTTATCAGAAGTTCTTGGTTGAGGCCACAAGTTGTAATCATCATCTGAGCCACCAATTGCTAATGGAATAAAGTGATCAAACTCATAGCTGGACCAGGTTGACTTTGGAACTCCGTAATTATTAGCGACTCTTTTTTTTTCTGCAGTGCCGACGTTTCTTTTGCAATAAGCAATATTTTCTTGGTAGCGATACTGGGCAAAGTTAGCGTCTTGCGGAGTGCAAAGACAGCCAGGAGTGAAGGAAGGATCTACATTGACATCTCTTTTTACAATAGCAGAGGCAAAGACAGCGGATAGTAACAACAATTGCATTTAATTAGGCGGCAATTATCCAAGCTTTTATATCTGGAGGAACCACGTTGTCCACACACAACGCATGCTGTGCGGTGACTTTGTCTATGCCTTTAAACATAAAATCAAAAAACTTGGGGTCAAAGGTGAGAGAAATTGTAGGCAAGTTGAATATCATTTCTAAATTACTAAAATGAATATTTGGTATACTGTGCAACAAAGTATTGGCAAATATCTTTGACAGTCTGCGGTTGGGCTCCTTTCAAGGTGCAGCGAGTTTAAAATTCTTGATTCTAAAATTTTGACTTTGACAGTTCAAAAAAGAGGCAAAATCACCTTGATTCTATTTGAACAGCGGTGAAGGAAAGAGAAATTAGAGTATGATATTTGCTTTGATTCTTTTTTGTTCAGGTCCACTCTCGAAAGAAAAAGACCACACGTTTAGTCCCGAACCAAGTCGGTTGACCAACGGTTATCAAAACGTGCACCTTTGAGAAAAATCTTGCAGATAAAAGCCTTCACGGTTTCTTTGAACTGTAAGCAGGAAAATTTGTTGCTTCTGGTTATTCTACCTTGTTTTGGTGATGCAATTACAATGCAATTTCTGTCCATATTCCTACCAAACAGGGTGGGAATTTGGGATTGGTTGAATTTAAGTGATAAAATATAACAACTCATCTGAAGTAAATATACCACTCATCTGAAACCTAGCATTGCAAATCATCCACCACGGTATTTGAAGTATTTAAAACTCAAGCAATTAAACTGAATGAACTCTGAATTTTTAAAAGTTTCCTGCCAAATTAAATAGCACTCTCATCTTCATTTCGAATTTTAAGGGAGCGACACCAGCTTAAACGAATTCTACTGTTCCATTTGGGCAGAAGGAGTCAAGTTCTCATGTATCCACTTAATATTGTCCTGGTTTCCACTTGTTAATACCACATTAAAGGTAAATCTATCCCAAGGACAGCCATTTTTCTTCAACCATTTCATATTCTTCAAAGTTCCGTTTTCCGCTGCGTTCAGAAATGTCGCTTCATTCCATGGACACCCAATCTTCAATAGCCATTTCATATTAACCAAATTCCCACAAGATGCTGCTATACAAAAAGTACTTTCATTAAAGGGACAGCAATTTTCTTTGAGCCAAATCATATTCTCCAACTTCCCAATTGAAGCAGCACTACCAAAAGCCGAATAACTCCAGGGACAACCATTCTCTTTGAGCCACTTCATATTTTGCAAATTACCATTGCGTGCAGCTTGTGAAAATACATGGTCGTTCCAAGGACAATTATTCTCCCTCAGCCATTTCATATTTTCCAAGTTGCCATTCTCTGCAGCATACGCAAATGTATCTTCAATCCAGGGACAGCCATTCTCTTTAAGCCATTTCATATTGTCCAAGTCGCCATATTGGGCTGTCAATGAAAACGTCCAAAAATCCCAGGGACATCCATTCTTTTTGAGCCAAATCATATTCTCTAGGTTTCCATTCTCTGCAGCCCTACAAAAAGTAGTTTCATTCCAGGGACACCCATTATCTTTAAGCCAAATCATATTCTGCAAGTTACCATTCTCTGCAGCCCTACAAAAAGTAGTTTCATTCCAGGGACACCCATTATCTTTGAGCCATTTCATATTCTCTAGGTTTCCATTCTCTGCAGCCCTACAAAAAGTAGTTTCATTCCAGGGACACCCATTATCTTTGAGCCATTTCATATTCTCTAGGTTTCCATTCTCTGCAGCCCAATGAAAAGTAGTTTCATTCCAGGGGCAGCCATTCTCTTTAAGCCAAATCATATTCTGCAAGTTACCATTCTTTGCAGCACAACGAAAAGTAGTTTCATTCCAGGGACACCCATTATCTTTAAGCCAAATCATATTTTGCAAGTTTCCATTCTTTGCAGCTGTTCTATATACTATTTTCCCCCTATTAAAATTATACTCTTTCAACCATTTAATATTCTCCGATTTCTCATTTTCGGCAGCTAACGGAAAAGTCCAGTTATCCCAAGCAAACCCATTTTCTCTTAGCCAGATCATATTTTCTAAATTACCATTAGTTGCTGCTCCAGTAAATGTGGCCCAATCCCATGGACAGCCATTCTCTTTAAGCCAAATCATATTCTGCAAGTTGCCATTTTCTGCTGCTGCTCTAAATACATAATCATTCCATGGACAATTTTTCTTTTTCAACCACTTCATGTTGAGGAGGTTTCCTCCAGCAGCAGCAGATTCAAATTCAAAGAATTCAGTCTTTTTCTTTATGTATTCACTCTGCAATTCTCTAGTGGTTTTTAAAGTATCCTCATCACATAGCAGCCATATACTATCCCAAATATCAGTTGGCAAGTTCATTTTTCTATTGGAATTTGTTTCAAGGAAAATAAAAAACTTTGGTTACTAAAGTGGCAACTTTGAAACACTCGCCTTTACGTTATGGAAATAGAATTCATTTATTTACCATTATATTCGTTTACTTGATATTATCGATTACTCTTTTGCTTCGATCCCTACTGTATGGAAGTAGCATACGCCTCGAAAATATGATATTGTAAAGATTTACCACTAAATTCTCCTCATTTACTAGATTTGCTCTGTTTCTGAACAGTTATACTTCATTATAACGATTGTATTACATAACCTAAGTAATTGATAGCTATTTGACTCATCAGACCATCTATCAGACATTAAATTTAAAAATCTAATAGCTACAAGGAATATTTATTGAAGCACAAACTCGACAGCATCACTGACACTTTTGAATTCACCACCAAGCTTATATTTCTTCATTGCTTCCTTCATTTTCGTTTTGTCTCCTCCTTGATAATACTGACTCAACAATTCGAGTACAATAATGCAATCTCGAGTATCACCAACTCTAGCTGTATTTTCCACTTTTCTGTCGCTTTTATTGATTACTTTATGGTACAGCTTGTCTATTGTCATTGACTGTATGCTAATCTTTGGCTTTGTTATTCTAGGAGGTGGAGTATTAGATTGCTCTGCATTCATGTACTGAGTTGGATCTTGAATTAATAGTGGTTTATAAACTGCTGGCTTAGGTTCCGTAAGATCCTCGTATTCAATATTGATATCTGTTTTCTGTCTCTTATTGACAATTAATTCAGAGTGGCGATTAAACTTGCGAATGAGAGACCGCGATTCTTTGATTTTACCTGGTTTCATGGTTATATCTGGAGCATTTCCGGTCTCCAAATGGTCTTCAGTAGTTGAAACCAAATCCAATAGTTTGTTTTGAGCTTCATAAATCAACTCCTGGTCAGTATCTTGATATTTAGAAAATATTTCGTGCTTTTCATTCTTTTTTTTGAAATATTTCCATGTAAAATACTCTGCAGTTAGTAATAGCAACCTACATGTTAGTATTCGGGAACCTTTCCAGAATTCGTCTTCCTTCATCTTTTCTGGGACATTTTCCTTGTACGCCTTTTCAATTCCAGGATATTCAGTAAAAATTGAATGAATAATATCCGCATCCACAACAACTTTCAAATCACTGCCTCCTATTAAAAGGAAATACCTTCGGCGTCCATTGGTTTCACATCAGCCAACAAGATCGAGGTCGTTCCTTTCTTTTGCGAAATCTGGTACTCCTTTTGAGCTAAAAGACCCTTCTTGTTTTGCCAAAATTCTTGTTCAGTCAACACCCCCGAGATTACTGAATGAGAAACAAAGTACCCAGTTCTTTATGCAGGAATTCAAAATTATTGTCGTTTTTCAGAATCGATTTTCTAGATTCAATCTGTACTTTATCCAATTTGACTGCTAGTTTATCTTTAAGGACTTCAACTACTCTGTTCATTTGCGCTTCGGTATCAAAGTTGAATCTGATCAATTCTCCTACATCCAACTGCAGAATATACTTTTTTTTGTTGACCTGTTGTTTTTGAATTTTTACAAGTGGGATCTGAATGCTTGGCCTGCTGGTATTTTCCTCAGTCTAATTAATCTCAATGTACCTACATTAGTCACACGATTACCTAATATTAGTTATACGCAACCTATAATTAGATTTACTTACCCATGTGAAAGCATCAGTGATTTCAATCTTTCCTCTTCGCTTTTTAAACACCCCAAACATTTTCCAAATTTGATGTCAAGATTTCGAATCAGTAAAAATATTTCGCTTCTCAATTCAAGGACTTTACTCAACCTTCAAATAAAAAAATACAGTAGTATTAACCAGGACTTTAATGATTTGAAATTCAAGGAAATTAAGTACAGTCCAGCGGTATACAGAGACCTTTCTAAAATGAAATTATCCGCATTTGTACTGTTAACTACAATGGCAGGGTATGCGCTTGCTCCTGGTGTTTCTACCGCCAGTACTTTGCTATACACTTGCTTGGGAACAGGGCTGTGTATTTCATCAGCAAATGCAATCAACCAGTGGACCGAGGTAATAGAAACTAATGTAGGTTCCATACGACGCACAAATGAGCAGAACTAGGAATAGAGTGTTGGTAAAACAAACAGTTACCCCTACGCATGCATTCATGTTTGGCACTATATCTGGTGCTATTGGCAGTGCAATATTGTTTTATATTAATCCATACTGCGGGATGCTTGGGTTGGGAAATATCATATTATACACTTGTGTTTATACTCCATTGAAGAGAGTATCAATATATAACACTTGGCCAGGTATTTCCATGTTGATATAGGGGCTGTGGTTGGAGGTATTCCGCCAATGATTGGGTGGATAGCATGCACCGGAACTTTTGATGTTGGAGCAATATTATTAGGATTATACTTGTATGCGTGGCAATTTCCCCACTTTAATGCGCTTGCGTGGTTACTACGACCAGATTATTCCAAAGCTGGATACAAGATGATGTCTGTAATTACTCCAAAGCTAAACGCGGTCGTTTCTCTAGCTCACAGTGTATCGCTATTCCCTCTATCTTTTGCTTTTTACTACTACGATATTGTGTCATACTGGTTCTTGCTGGACAGCAGTATCATTAATCTTTACATCACGTGGTTTTCTATCGTATTTATGAAGAGTGGTGATCAAAGCGCTAGAAAGTTGTTTTTCGCTAGTTTGATTCATCTGCCTATTTATTTGTGTCTATTGCTCCTGCACAAGCAAGATGAAGAAGAGAAATATTAATAAACCGTTGTAGAGTGATAATGTTGCTCGATAGAATTCCAGATAATCCGGATTCAATTATATCCAATAAGTCCGGGACCAAAAAAGAAATATCGCGAGCTCAGACTTTTCAATTTTTCATTCCTAGATCACCATGGGACAAAGACCTCCTAAATCAAAGGATGAAATATCCAGCAATAGTAACACATATTAATATCAGGACCACTGAATAGAAGGAAATCCATGCCTGTTACTAAAAAGGAACGGAAGGTTGTCAAAAAATTTTGGACGATTGAACTTGTAAAAGAAAAGGCTTCGATTTGGGATGACTTTGAGGCAGAAGGAAAGCGCAACTCAAAGTACAGAGAGATTTCTAGCCCAATTGCCAACAGTACCTTTTTCTGATCATAGGACCAAAGAAGAACAAGAATCCAGGGAAGAATGATCGAAAAGGAAGAGATATCAACGGATCTAGAGATCAAACAGCAAACGAATCTGCTAATAAGGCCAAGGCAAAAGGGTTCTATTTTGAATCAGATTCATCTGATCAAGAAATTGGGAGCAATCAAGATATTCAAAAAAATAGAAACGGCTCAAATACAAAACGAAATTCAAAATCAGCTCAAATTGCTGATATTACTACACCGCCTCCAAAAACTATCTACACGCCGCAACGCACATCGAAATCTGTCCGGTTCAATTCTGAAGAAAAGAATCAGGTAGGATTAGATACCCCAACAAAGAAAAAACAAGTAGATAGTGTACATAAAGACAAAAAGAAAGAAATCCCTGAACCCCAAAATACTCGAGTGGGGGATGAAAAGGAGAATGAGAATCTCAATTCAGTTGAAAAGAAACGAAAAAAGAAGGCAAAGTATAATAGAAAGAGAGCAAAGTCTGATGTGCTGCCACGTAAAGCAGTACTATCAGAAGATGAAATTGAAGAAACTGTAATGGAAGGAACAGTTGAACTCTTTCCAGAAGGAGAAAACTATGGTGGTGTGTGGGGTAAAAATTGGGCTTATGCTACCGATGCCGGTAAAACCTCTATTTGGGAGGATTTTACAGTGCCTGAAATATTGAATGTCGAGGGCAGAATAACTAGAAGGAAACTTAAAGGCTCTGATGAAGAAGTCAATTATTCTGAAAACAAGCCAAAGAAACTTTCCATTTCTTATGCTCAAAGGTATCGATTCAAGATGGAAAAGGAAAGAAGAGAGAGGGAAAAAAAGAAGGCACTCTCACGACGTCATTCTTTTACTGCTTTAACCGATTTGATGATGGATAATTATAATGTTAATGATTTCAAAGAAGAAAAATATACCCTGTCATTACCGTCGCCAGAAGAAGACTTTGATTTGCCCAGTTACATCAAAATGAAAAAGAAAGCAGACCCAGAAATTTCAAATATAGACCTATATGGTAGCTGATATGCTAATTTAGATGAAATATCAGGAAAAATTACAGTTCCACCAGCTCCCAAACTAAAAAGATCTCGAAGTGTGGAGGAATTGAAATCACTACATGATTCTGATGATGATTTGCCAGAAGATTCTCAAGATTCAGTAATACAACGAAAGGAAGCTAAAGAGTATGTATCAAAAATATCAGATCTTAATTTCAAAATTACACAGACTGCAATCGAGAATGAAGATTTAATGCAGTTGGCAAAAAAAGCAATTACTAAACTGGACAAAACTGTTAACTTTGTCAAATGTAGAATTGATGATGCTGATTTTGACTATACTATTGATCCAAAATCAACCAAACTTTATTCGATTCTGACAGAATATGATGATATACTTACAGATTTGCTACTAGATTCATTCTTTTTGAACTTTCAGACCCATAAAATGAGTCCGGATTTTGAAACTAAATGTAAAATTAGGCTAAACTAGACGCAATTTATGCCAATCCTGATTTTGATGACGAGGAACGCATGTTTTTGGCGAGAAAGCTGGCATCATTGATCAGGGATATCAATAATGGCGTCAAGACTGTTGACGATGTTGCTCAAATGATTACAGACTGTTTCTTTGACACAGGTGCTCTTCTTGATCCAAATGATATTCTAGTGAAGGCGACAAATGTCCTCAAAGGATGTATGCGACCTAATATTCCCCGAAGCTTAGAGGATTTCTTTGAACACTGCAAGAAATACCTCTGCATGTACCATCATAGGGCTGGGTATGAAATCGACCAAACATTCCGTTACGAAACAAACAAAACCGAAGCGCGAGTACTTGCGACTAGGGTTTGGGAAGCGGGGGATGAAATTAAATTCATATCTGGAATTCTTGCCGATTTAACTCCCGAGGAAGAGGAGCGATTGAACAATAGGGATTTCAGTGTCATGTTCTCATCAAAGCGAGGATGCATGTGCTTATTCACTGGGCCTGCGCGTTTTGTGAATCATGATTGCGATCCAAACTGTAACGTAAGAAATGGCTAATTTTAGTTCATTCCGGTGTATAACGGCCGTGATATTTCATTCAAGGTCAAAAAGAAGATTGAGATTGGTGAGGAGCTCACTGCATACTATGGCGACGATTACTTTGGAGAAAACAACAGAGAATGTATGTGCATGACCTGTGAAAAGTTGCAAAGAGGCCATTTTGCTCCAGTGGAAGCTCAAATAATACGGATTCTTGGGGATGAAGACTATCAAAGACCAAGGGATTTGCGCAAGAATAAGTACAGAGTTGGCTCAAACTATTATGAAGGTTACAGCGGATTCATGGAAAAAAATGAAAAAGTAGAGAAAAAGAAGCATGTTGATGTGTGTGCCAGTTGTAAAGTGGAACTCAACAATGAAAACAGAGTACTGGAAAAGTTGGATACCTCTGTCATGTCTTGTACTCATTGTAATCGATGCTATAGACACGAGCTAATTTTCGACATTGAATGGCCGAAAAGGAAATTTGTAATTAACGTTAACATAGGTGCCTAAAAAGATCAGAACTAGGACAGAAAAGATTATAGACAGCGAATCACCTGAATTGAAGAGAGATTCGAGCATATCTCCTAAAAAGAAACGGAAGAGCGAATGGAATGGCGCTGAAGAAGTACTAGGAAAGCTACCTCCTTTGAATGTCTCTAAACCTACTCTGGTTTGGGTGGACCCTGACGATCCCAGTGTTCCTTTGTGGTGGCCAGCAATAATCATTCCAAATTCTCAAAGAGATGAAACTATGCCAGAGGAACCAGAAAATGAGGACGAAATAACGATAGTTTACCTTACAACACCATTAGAATTGTAAGAGATTACTAATTTAGCTCCAATGTAAATTATGAAGACACTCGCTTATTTGATCCAGAAAGGGAGCCTTTCAAGACATTTAGCCTACATCCTGAATTTGAGAATAATCAACAAATTGCAATTGCCACTCATTATTTTAAAACTGGAGAGCTTCCCCAACGGCTCCAGTGGGAATATTTTGAAGGCTGATATTTTTGCAATCTAATCTAATATAATTCGAATATGGATAACTGAAATGATATTTTTTTCTGTAACTGTTCATTCTGTTCCCCATTGTCCCCAAAGTGCTCGCATGGAGAGAAATCCACCACATGTTTTCAGCCAATCATTTTTTTGATAAAGCTGTCAATTCTTTGACATTTTTATTTCAAACTAGAATTATAACCGATGGCTGACGTTAAACAACCAGACAACAAGGGGCTAACCAAAATAGTGAATGGTATTTTGTTGGCTAACTGTAGATCTCGGTAAGAGGTTTTCACAACGATCAACACCAGCCGAATTAGTACAAAAAAATATTCTTAGAGGTTTCTTTCGCTAACATTAGAAGATGAAGCTTCTGGGGTATCAAGCTCCATCATTCAACAGAAAATGGCACTGGAAGAAGAAAAGAAGAAGGATACATTAGCAAGAAAGATCAGCATGAGACCATCAAAAGCAGACCTGAAAGACAAGAATATTTTGAAAGGAGGTAATATCAATTGACAATAGAAGGTGATATGGAAGAAGAAGACAGTACACAATCGCCAACAATCGAATCAAGAGCCATTCAATTAAAGTCATGTCTGAAGAAACGTCCAGATAAAGCACAACTAGAACAAAAGAATATTCTTAAAAGTACATTTGTTCTTATTTAGGCAATGGACTCAGTCCAGCCTTAGCGGCAGCACAAGAACAGTTGAAGCGATCTATCTTGGAGGATACCCTCGAAAACAAAATTCGTGACAGACCACCAGTAGAAGAGCTAGAAGCAGCCAAGATATTAATTTTCGCCGAAACAGTCGAAGTATTGCCTACCTTTAGAAAATCTGAATATAACCGTAAACCTGATGCTACCGCTACCTTTAAAAACTTGACCCAGCAAATGAAGGTGGATATTCGCGAAGAATTGAATAACTTTAAGAGAAGTGAAATGGATGTCCACGAAGAAAGTAAGTTGTATTAATGGTAGGTGTCAAGAATACTTGCTTCCACTAACTTTTTTCAATAAAAATATTATACATGGAAAAACCAGAATTGAAAAGGTTTATTTAGCGTAATAAAGATTGAAAATCCTAAGTATGGGAGACGCAGAAGTAGGAAAGAGCTGCCTGATTAAAAGATTTTGCGAAGGGAAGGTACTCGTGATTTTAGCCAGTTTATTCAAGAGTATGTAGCGACGATAGGAATAGATTATGGTGTAAAAAACTACAAAACTCACTTGGAAGATGGTAATCTGAATTGATAGCAGTGAAAATCAATTTTTGGGACTGTGGAGGAGACGATGCGTATCTCGAAATTAGAAACGAGTTTTACAAAGATATCCATGCTGTAAATCCTCATAATGGTAGGCGTTCCTCGTATTCGACGTCAATGATGCCGCAACATTTGAAAACCTCCACAAATGGTATGACGAGTTCCAGAAATACTCTTCAAATGAAGAAATTGTCTTCTTTTTGGTGGGGAATAAAACAGACAAGGATTTGCGAGAAGTGAACTCGATCCAAGCAGAGGAATTGGCCTCAAAGTTCAACGCACAGTATTACGAAACCTCTGCGCAAACTGGACTAAATGTCGAAGCCATGTTTTCGGAATTATTCCATGCAGCACTTGCAGCAAATTTCAAAGAGTACGCACAACAATAAAATGTATTTGTATAATTCTTACACGCGTCCATCATGATCATCACAAAATTATTATTACTAGTAAATCTGGTTATCTCAGTCTATCAGTTAGTTGATTCGTTCAATGTTGTAGGTTCTCCGGATCCAGGATATTTGAATGGAGTTTATAAATTATATCCTGATAGAACGATAGTAACCACTTTTTATCCAATGGCAAAAGGCGATAGAGTATTGGTATACTTGAGATATACAAACGGAGATTCTGTGACGAAAACGTATACATCTTATACTGGAGTATTTTTTCCCGCAGTCGACGATTACTCGCAGATGACTATTCCAAACAGTAATTCCTGCTTAACTTAGGCTGGGATTTACTAAACACACAAGCAACATCATCTCAGACGGGAAATGCCACAATTATTCTATATTATGCTGGAAAGTACCTTGAATTGCCCTACAGACAATACGCGGTCAACGATGTGGGCCAAACTAGATATGTACCTGCTAGAACAGCTGTAATCAATCTCGATCACGGTAATATATCCCTTATGGCAGGACAAATTACTTCATTCCAGTGGGCTGCTACAAAGTGTGTCTTGACAGAATGCCTGTGCTTGGACTATATATGTTCAGATTTATGTCCAACTCAGAACTGCAATATAACTGTTAGGCTTGCATGGACAGGAACAGACTCTACTGGCCTAGCACTTAGAAGTTTTGGTAGCCATTCATTAATTTAGAACGTGATATCTTCCGCCTTCAAAATATATTTCAATAAACGGCATTAGACAAAACCGCTCATTCCATAATTGTTTGTTTAAATTCAAGTTCACATTTTGTTTTTCCATTGTTTCCACGCGTCATCAAATGCAGCTGCTAATCTTTCTCCTAATTGCCTTCAGTTCTTCAATCAGCGATAGCTTTTCGACAACCGGGAGTGCGAGCACTATTCCAGATCAAATGACTACTTTAGGATTTGCCAATACCTTCAATTATTCAACACAAAGGGTAACAGTAGCAAAGGGAGATTCACAGCTTTTCTTTCTTCGATGGTTTTCATATGACGGAATAGCAAGTGGGACATCTCCAAGTTCTTATACAGCAGCGTTTTCAGCAGTTGTCGATGATTACTCACAAATGGTTATACCTGCTAGTAATCCAGAGTTAAACTAGGCGTGCAATCAATAGTCCCAGCAATACCTTCAAACGGAGCATACAGGAATATTTCTTTACTGTATTACAAGACAAACCCAACTACCTTACAAAAAACGGTTATTTGCGCTTTGGATCCACGAAGGTCGTGGATAAAGGAAAATGGTCAAGACTACGCAGTTGCAGCTAGAACAGTATTAGTAACAGTAACAAATGGTACAGCTTTATTAATTGCAGGTGTAATTGTTGGATGTGATTGGGCCCCAAGCAGCTGTGTTGGAGATCCAAGTGCCTATGTTCTAGACGCCATTTGTGCGTATCCATGTACCAATTATAATTGCAACTATAATATTACGGTAACATTTGCTAATGATAGCTATTTTTGGCTTGGACTGGCACTGATTCATCTGGCAACTCGTTAACTAGTTATAGCAGAGATATTTTCCGATTAAAGAACACCTTTTAATTGTTTATTTGCTATTTATTTGATACATTAGAATCGCTGTCAGAATCTTCGGATTCGCTTGAGCCTGAAGATGACGGTACAGGAGTTGCTTTTGTAGATGACACATCTGCATAGAAATCATCGAGGGATATCACTCTTTGTTTGGTTTTCTGGATTCGCTGCACTGGCTTCAGTTCATTAACTATAACCCTATCTCTATTCCAAGCTTGGGTTTCCTAAAGTTAAAAATCATTTACAGGAACTACTCTTTGGTCAGAATTTAGGACTTCAGTTGGCCAATCTGGTAGTTTACGATATCCTTCCATTTCCACATCAAAATATTGAGACATTGTACCAATAGTAAATGCAGATTCTATCATAAAGTATAATTACCATGAAGTGGAATCGAAGTTGGTTTTGGAGGAAGTTGAGTCAATATCTCTGAGAGTCTTTTGCATTTGTTTACATCTGAAGAAACTGTGTTCAATGAGTTTTCCAGCCATCTGATTTGGTCCCGGATATCATAGTCTGTGTCTGCGGCACCCATTTTGAAACAATATTCTTTGGCAATTTTGATAAAGTTGGTAATTTTACCGTCAAATCTGTCTGGACTAATTATTGTTTGAAGAACCAGTAATACTGAAAGCACGATTATTTGGAATTTAACATTAGAATCCTGCATTTTAAAAGTATTCAATGAAATTCGAAGAGCATCTGGCCCATGCGCAAAAGCTGAAACATGCCTTCCAATTAACCATAGTATTGACGCACGAGCTAAAGGAACGGTAATACCGTCATATTTTAACACTAGATAGCCAATCAATCTTTCTGTGGATATACTTTCATCATTTATATCCACCTTGGACTGCAAAAGACAACGAATAGTAATTATAGCCTCACCGACAACGACATCTACAGTAAGGGATTTGTTACCATTTGAAGACCCCAATAAAGATATTAATATTTCAAGTGTCGACTGAGCAATTTTAGGTAATCTCAAAGCAAAAGATCTCCAGACCTGCATACTTTTTTGGGCAAAGTCCGTTTCTGGCGACTTTGAATAAACCTTGAATTCATTCAAAACCCAAAAGGCATTTTCCTCATCCACGAGTAAATTTAATATTTCCAGCTTGATGTTTCTTACTGATTTGGTTTCGTTTTCGTAGATTGCAAATCGATAAAGAAACTTACCCCAGTATGTTTTGTCTCTAATAATAAATTGCTTCATGGCATTCAGAATAACCAACTGCTCCTGCCTTGGACGACATAGTGTATGAACTAGTGCCCGAATCGAATCTTGTTTCAAATCAGCACATCCAAAATCGTAAGAAATATTTGTCACAACTAGCACAATCAACGGATTTTGCGAATATAGTAGTCTCTTGATATTGTTAACGAATAGATTCAGATCTCTATCATTGATTTCACCATTTGTCAATTTTGGGTCAGTGAAATGTCGTCTTGAATAGCGATAAAGTAGTTCTATCATTGGGAATTGATCCCACTCATCCGCCACTGAAATCAAGTTACAAATCTTTGTGAAATTTGGGTGAACTAAATCAAATCGGTCTGAATCAAAATTAATTACCTGGACAGATTTCATTCAAAGCAGAGATTGTTGGCCCAATAACAATTGGCGATTTATCACTGAGCAATACCTGTATTATTTCAACCAAGCTTTCCTTTTGAGTTGAATCCATTCTAGGTTAATGGGAATAAACCTATAACATTTTGGAAGCGATATTGCGACAGCTTTCCTGACAAATGGCGATAAATCTGAAATTGCTTTTTTGAACGCCATAATCATTATCGGGATTATTAATGGTACTATAGTAAACTACTATATACCTTTAATGCTAGATAGCACTCTCAAAGCCACCGTTCTAATAATAGGATTTGGATCAGATAAATCTTTTTGAAATGTGTTGATTGAAAGCAACGATAAATCCGGTTCTTCTTCCGCGTATTTCAATAAATAGATGTAAACCAACTTTCTGACTTGAAATGAAGTCGACGCTACGTTCTTGATGACCTTGGCGAAATACTTTGATACGTTCTCTCCCCTCGACATCAACGCCAGTAACTTCTTTAGCGCCGTTATTTTATCCTTCTCGTACTGAATTAATTCGACATTACGGATGACTCTAAATCTTGATCGATATCTTTTTCTGTAGCGTCAAACACATTTGATATCCCTCCCAATTCCTTTGTCCGCTCAACTAACTGTGATGCCCATTTGTATGTAAGCTTCGAGGCTTCCGTGTATCCGATTTGATTTGCCAGTTGAGTCGCTTGACTCAGCACTTTGTCCATTTTTGATTTGGAGAATCTCGAAACGAAAATATGGCGGTACTTCCCACATTTGCATATTCTGACCAGCAATTAGAAAAGGAAATCTTGCAGTTGAATCAGCGCTTACTCAATTCAATTGTAAATGGCGACTGGGCAGTCTACAAGGAGTTGTGCGCGAATGATATTGTATCTCTTGCTAATTTAGACTTGCTTTGAACCGGAAACTGGTGGCCATCAGGTAGAAGGCATGCCATTTCATAAATTCTTTTTTCCTGAAAATGCATTAACTGATGGGGATCGAGAAGTCACTATGGCTTCCCCAAAGATCCGCATTCTGTCAAAAGATAGAACGAGCGTATTGATCAGCTATGTAAGAGTAAACCAAAGATGCAAAGATAATGCGCAGCTCTCTTATTTCCCAGAAACAAGAATCTGGTCACTCATCGATGGGAAATGGAAGCATGTCCACTTTCACAAATCCAAGTATTGAATAAATTCAGTTGCTGATTAGATTACGATGGTGATGAGATGAAGTGACTGTCTCCAAACAAAAATCCTACTTGATTGAGCTACCTGTTATATTAACTGAACAGTGAGCAGCTATTGAGAGCAGCGTAAGTACTCGTAATATTCGTACTTTGGATTTCAACTTTTTTAAAATGGTAAAATTAGCTTTGGTTCAACTTTTGGTATCCTCTAACAAACAGCAAAATCTAAAGAGAGCAGCAACGCTCATCAAAGAAGCTGCAAACAAAGGCGCCAACATTGTGGTATTGCCGGAATGTTTCAATTCGCCATATGGAATTCAATACTTTGAAGAGTACGCCGAGGAGCTCCACGGAGAAACCGCAAGAGCTCTAAGTGCTATGGCCAAGGAATCAAATGTCTATCTTATTGGCGGTTCTTTCCCTGAAATCCAATTCGGAAAATATTACAACACTTGCACCATATGGAACAGGGTAGGAGAACTGATTGGCACTCATAGAAAGGTGCGAAATAACTAATCACAGGTGCATTTGTTTGATATTGATATTCCGGGAAAGATTACTTTTCAAGAATCCAAGGTGCTATCGCCAGGTAATGAGTTGACTTTGGTTGATACCGAACACGGAACTATCGGAGTTGGAATATGCTATGATATTAGATTCCCTGAGATGGCAATGATTGCTGCAAGAAAAGGAGCTTTTGCCATGATTTATCCAGGTATTTTCAGCTGTTGATCAAGGTGCATTCAATACCACCACAGGCCCGCTACACTGGGAATTGCTCCAAAGAGCTAGGGCAGTCGATAATCAAATGTTTGTTGCTGCTTGTTCTCCAGCTAGGGATACCTCTGCGACATACCATGCTTGGGGACATTCAACTGTTGTCGATCCAATGGGTAAAGTATTGGCAACCACTGAAGAATCTGAGGCAATAGTAGAAGCTGAGCTTGATATCGAAGAGATGAAGAATGCTAGAACATCAATCCCAGTGTCTTTCCAACGAAGATTTGACTTGTACAAGAATGTTGCCGAATAAGACATTTGTCAACTATTTCAGGAGTTTTGCAGCTTAAAAATGATTTATTTACTAGTTGGTTCAATAAAAACAATATTAGATTTGTCACTTTGTGGAGTGTTACTGGCAGATCGCAACTCCTTATCAAAGTCAAAACTAGGATTAATCTAAAGTACTCTAATGGTTCAGAATGAGGACGCATTGCATTTGAAGCAGTTTCTGAAAGGAAATCTTCCGATCTGTTTGATTGGTAAGAATAAACACTGCTACTTCTCGAAATTGGATTATCAGAAATCAATGAGGATACGTTTTTTGAAAGCAATGAAGAGCTGGTGCTTGCTTTTCGAATGATATTTGAAAAGGTGCTGGTTAGACTATTTGTGCGACGTGGAGAAGAGACTGGGTGTATTTCCTGACGCAAGTTTGAATTCGGAATCAGTCTTGAACCCCGTGAACGCATATGGTCCAAAAATGATAGTGTTCGGTGTGGGTTATCCAGCTCATTTGGCACATCGTCAGTAACCATAGCTTGTTGGTTATCCGTTGAATCTCTTCCTTCAACGATTATAGAATCATTGGCGGTAGAAGATTCATCATCTTCAGGAAGATGGAATTGACTAAACTCGACTTTGGACAACCTCTGCGACCGTCTTTTCACAAACTCGTCCAAGTTTTCTGGAATAATTTGCTGGCTAAACCTTTGTGATTGTCTCTTTTCAGTCCTCTGTGGTAAAACTGGTGGAGGTTCTTTAACTACGAAAACAGTAGCCCGCAAATATCGCACAAGGGCAGAACCCACCTTGACACAGGGTTGTTCAACTACATGGTGTACAATAGTCGCTACTAAAAGCGACATTAAAATTCCAGCAACCAAGTTGTCAAGCAAGATTAAACTGGTATTTGGATTAACATAGTCCCTCCATAATCGTTGATACTCTCGTAATCCAATAAAATGACATAAATACAGAGGAAAAGACACTTCTCCAGCGTACATGAAAAAGTCCCACAGGAAAACTGCCGAAAACGAACTTGTTCGTCCACCAAAACAAACTAGAAATACAAGTATACCACAAAGATAGGCACAGAATCTCGTAGTAACAAATTCTTGATCAAACCATGATTCAGCATAAACGTTTCCATGAATAAATACATATGTTGAATTGGTTGACCAGACATCTGGCCAATCATTGGCTATAGTTATGTTGTTGTTTCCAAAATAGTTGCCTTGATACCAAGGAAACTGAAAAATCGTATATACAATAATGAGCCAAAGGCTAACATCACACAGGAAAAACAGCAACCTTTTGAATCGCCTGTTAAAAGTTGTTTTCTTATCGGTTGATGCTTCCTCTGCAGGTGAAATAGGCTTTGGTACTAGATTATTCTGTTCTAGCAAGTACAATATGATAGCAGTTTGGCTTCCAACCCAAAACCTAAAGTAATGAGGAGGTAAATGATGCTTGTTGAAATCACCTTCGTACCACCAATAAGTGTCCAATACACCTGGCAGTGCTAGCCAAGTCCAAAATACCATATGGATAGTTCGAAATATAGACATTTTAAGCAAATCTTTAGATATTCTTTGGATGTACTTCAGAGTGGTTTCTTTTGGTTGATTGTTCTTTTCCCGATCCTCTCGCTCTTTTTTAGATACAAAGAAGGTATGATCTAAATGCTGCGCGACTTCAAAGGATAGTATAATGAATGGGATTACAAAATAGTATTCAAATTCGGGTGGAATAGTCCAGAATATCGATTGTACATTGTAAAACACTGCGTATGGCAGTATATCAGATGGCGGAAGTGCTGTCCCGTTTCCATCAGAGTAATATGCTTGTTTTTGAAAGTCGTCTCCTTGAAATCTCGGAAGTGAAGTTGCCAATATCACAATTACGATATATACAGGATATATCCGAAAAAACCGCCTAATGAAATATGAAATCCATCGCAAAGACAGTACTGGGATCCTGTAGTGGTAGAATGGAAGTGTGTAGTATTTCACATCGGATTCACGTTTGATATCGTACAGCCCACGATATGTCAATAAAAAGGCAGATAATACGAAAAAGAAAATAACTCCTATAGATCCAAACTCGTACATGGTATCCTAATATCAAATTGAATTGTTACCCATCCTCCAAGAACATGTTGCCCGTGATCATAGGAATTTTGGTGCAAATAAACTACTGATAGCGCTGCTACACCACGCAAGCCCGACAAACAAGGGATAAGTGTTGCTCTTGTTGGAGGCAGATCTTTTTGCTTATTTTCAGGTTGCTCGCTACTGATCTGTTGAATTTGTGACTGATCTGTGCCGGATTCATTAACAATCGGACCAGTTGAAGGTATTCCGGAATCAGCGTTGGGCTGCAATACAATAATATTATTTTCCATCAAATATTATACTTTTCCGTGTAAAGTTTTTTTTTGATTGCTAGAATCACATGAGAGGAAACTGACCAAATCTGATACTAGGTTTCATCCTTGTTGAAAAAAGATATTAGCCTACATAAATGGGCAACAGAAAAATTAGTGATAGAGTAAATGCATTCTCGTACTCTATCTTGCGGTACAGTGTCTCGCCCTAGTGTTATCAAAAAGTATTCTGAAACAACGGGAAACTTTTCGGTCAAATAAATAGCAAATTCAAAAGTTATAGATGGATGGTGAGATTATCACCAAGCGGGAATACAACAAAGCTGCAATTTCTGTTCCAGAATCACTTTCCAAAGTTTATCCAAGAGCGTAAAATAATCCTCAAATTTATGGCTACTGCGCCACTGTATTTGCGGTTCTCCTTATTTCAGGCTGACAGAAAGATAGAGCAATCTCTGGGTTGCACAGCGTAGCATTAGCTTCATCTTTATCAAAGTTAAGGTCTCCACTTTCCAAGGCACGCTTTCAATCGAATTTTCTTTTAGTCTGATCTTTGGAACTGCAATTCCCCCGCCCCTTAATTTTTTCTTATTTGATGCAAATGCCACACCCTAATTAGGACTGGATTTTCTACTATTTTTTTGATAATGGTGAACCAAAATCCTGAACCTATCAAAAAGGAAGAACCAAAGAAACCAAAGGTCGGAGACTTGCCTCCTACTAGAGCTACAATGATTCCGTGTTTGTCCGGAATGCGTGGAGTTGCTGCATTGTCCGTAGTCTATCTTCACTTGAACGGTTTTGGCCATGGTCAACAATTCGCTGGTGGATGGGTAGGATCCTTGCTAACTCTAGGATACAATGTACGAATTTGGGTCCATGTCCGTCATTTTCTTTTTTGTCTTGTCTGCGTTCCTTTTAACTTACAGAGGTCTGTATGATATCAAGAGAGAATCTGATTTACTGTATGTCACACTTCCTATTTACAACAAACGAGTTCCTATGCTGAGCATGCGATGGATTTCCTATTTCATCAGAAGAGTGTTCAGAATTTACCCAGTATTTATCATTGTTGTTGCAATGGCTATATTTGTCCCTCGCTTTCAAGGTGATCCAGTCGACTCTCAAGCATATTACATGGACTTTAACACTGGTGCTGCAATTCCTCCCTCCGACTTTTTACCATACACAATATTCATCAATGTACAGTCCATTTTCTGGTCCATTCCTCCTGAATTCGAATACTATTTTGTTATCCCGATAATCATTACCAGTTTCGAAGCTGCTACATACGCTGATAGTGTGATTTTCATTTCCAAGAAGGAAAGAGAAGACATTGAAAAAGGAAAGGATAGTTTGGCTGAATTACCTTTCTTTGAAAGAATGGTCAAGACCTTTTTCAGAAATTTGTTGTTATCCGTATTCAGAATTTTACACCTTTTATTCTGGAGCTACTTTTCACTTCCCGGCGTATTGGATACTCCTGCTTGGTTTGAACGTACGTACAATGTCAATCACCTTCCTCCTCACTTTTTTAGATTCTGGACTGGATCTTTTGTGGGAATCATGCTGTATTGGATGGAACAAAACCACTTGGTACCAAAACCTCCAACAAAAGAAGAACTAGAGTCCAAAGAAAGAAATGTCAAATTAGTCGTCTATGCTAAAAAATTCTTCTTTTTCTTGTGTGACATGTCGCTCTGGGCAATCTTACTTGCAATCATTTTCAATTTGCCATGGTATCAAACAAATTATTTCGGAAAGGTATTGCCTGCAGATACTACTTGGCCACCATCCTATCAAACAAATACCACTTACGCCTTCTATCACCAGGAAGATTTTAATACTTTGTGGTTTGATACTATTTTTACCTCAACTAGAATGTGCGCCTACATGTGCGGATTTGTCATCTTTCTGATTTGTTATGGAGCTCGTGACGGAACCTTGTCAAGTTTCTTTATGTGGGATTTCTTCATGTATTGTGGTGATGTATCGTTCCCGCTCTATCTATGTCACTTTATTGGACTGCGTGAATCCTCCAGATTATGGCTCGAGTATCTGAGTCCTACTACACCAATCTTATGGGATCAATTGATTTTGGGACTCTGGTGTGGGCTTGTTATTTCAACTATCATGCACGAGATTGTTGAAAAGAATTGTATGAAGTTTGGTAACAAAATTATCAGATACTTGAGAGCCAACGTATTTGTTCAAAAACCATCAAAGGAGCCTGAATATGCCAAAGTGCCAACGGAACCCCCAAAGCCTGCTCCAACATTCTCTGAATATTATCAACCCGGTAGTTTGGAAGAATTGGTGGAAATGCGAAAACAAAATTCCAGCGCAATGAGCGGTATGACAAGCGCTGAACGCAACAGCGGAGTGCTATCTCGTAGCAACAGTGGTGCTTTCAGCAATAGCGGTGGATTATATCGAAGCGATAGCGGTGCGTTACCTCGAAATAATAGCAGCTCGGCACTGCACCAAAATAATAATGGCCGAAACAGTGGTGTTCTAGTAAGAACTAACAGCAATGCAAGTTTCCGTGGACATCCTCCTGTGTTGGAGAGATCTGGATCCAGCAGACTTCACATTGTCACTGTCGATCCTGAAATTCATTATTAGTCATATTATCATTATTAAAGCCGTGTAGTTTAACATTAGTTTATTCTGGTTTTCCAAAAATTTCGTTAATCATTGATGATCTCTGGTTACCAAAGCCTTCCAACTCCAAATAAGAATTTCTAGGTTGGGGATTACTTGGTGCTGGTTGTGCAGAATGACCCATTACATTCGCAGATTTTCTTTTTTCAATGAGTAATTCCAAGCTTTCGGGTTGCACCCTGTCCGAAAAGGTTGGCAACGGTGCTGTAAACGTTTCCACTGCTACAGTCTCGATTTCTTCTTTTTCTGGTTTTGGCTTTGGCTTAAATACCGTCGACCGCAAATATCGAATACCTGCATTTCCGATTTTCATGCAAGGCTTTTCAATCAGTTCATGCAGCAAAGTTGCAATAACCAGTGTCAACCAAAGTGCCAGAATGTTTTGATCCAGCTGAATTAACCTGGTTTCACTAAAGTAATCGACCCACAGCCTCATTGATTCTCTAATACCAATAAAGTGGCAAAGATACACTGGGAAGGATACGTCTCCCTAATTTTAATAAAAAAGTACGCTGTACATGAAAAATTCCCAAGTGAAGAAGGTCGAAAATGAACCATTGCGGGCACCATAGCATATCAAGAAAATAATGAAAGCGCACGTGTAAGAACAAAGTCTGGTTGAAGTAAACCTTTGGTCAAAGAATTGCAGATCATAGCCTTTGATAAATGTAATGTATGTTGAATTGAAAGCCCAATCAGTTGCTGGCCAAGCAGGATCATTTGGGATTGCTTGTCCAAAGTAATTTCCTTGATACCAATTAGTCTGAGAAACGATAACGAAAATAATAATCCACAATACTTTGTCGCAGAGGAAAAAGAAAATCCTCTTTGCCCAATTAATCAACATTTGACGTCTTTCAGTAGATTCTTCTTCCTTTTTCGTTATTGGTTGAGGTACTAGATAGTTTTGTTCTAACCAATATAAAATGATGGCCACAAACGAGCCACTCCAGAATCTAAAGTAGTGAGGAGGAAGATGGTTTTTGTTGTAGTCGCCATCATACCAAAAGTATGTGTCCAACACACCAGGAAGCGAAAAGTAGCTCCAAAAGATCAAGTGCAAAATCCTGAATACCGAGTACAATAAGTTGCGAAAGAATTTCTTTAAGATTCGTTCCATAAATGGTAGTCCGGCCAATGGATCATTACCAGCCTCCATTTCTTCCTTTTCCTTCTTGGAGATGAATATCACGCTATCTGCATATTGGGCTGCTTCAAAAGTAGTAATGATGAAGGGAATAACAAAGTAGTACTCGATTTCTGGAGGAATAGACCAAAAGATGGATTGGACATTAATCAAGAAAATGTACTCGTATATGGATTGTGGTGGCAAACCTGCAGCAGTTTTGAAATTGGCATAATATGGTTGAGTATCCAGTGGATCCCCTTGGAATCTGGGAACTGTCGTTGCAATTATAACTATAAAGATGAAAATTGGGTAAATCCTAAAAAATCTTCTAAAGAAGTAGGATATCCAACGCATGCTAAGTACCGGAACCTTTTTGTTGTAAAATGGTACAGTGACGTAATACAAGTCAGATTCTCTTTTGATATCGTAAAGCCCTCTGTAAGTTAGTAGAAATGCAGATAGAACAAAGAAGAAAATGACAGCCATTGATCCGAATTCGTTCAAACTATCCTAATGGTTACATTTGTATTACCCATCCACCTAAATTAGCATTAATTACCCATATACATCTGGCCATGAGAGAAACTGTTCAAATGAAGATATACAACTGACAATGCAGCTACACCACGCATTCCAGAAAGACAGGGAATCATGGTGGCCCTGGTAGGCGGCAGATCCTTCACCACAGGCTTTTTGGGAGGCTCTTTGGACTGCTTCGCAGCAACATTCGGTTGATTTGTATTCAACAGGACATTCACTCCGCTGTTAAATTCTGCCATGGATAAGTCTTTTTTCTACAATTTCTCATGATAAGTGATGAGGCGCAGAAAACACCACTATCCACAATACACACAAATAAAAGGAGCCAAGCAGCGTAATCTGAAAGAAAAGTAAAAATATATAGATTGCTCCTGTTGGTGCTTACCATGAGCCTCCAAATGGTCTTACCTGAGTAACTGTTACTTTTGGTGCACAGCGGTCGATTTAGACCCAATGAATATGGTGGTCCTAAAATGGAAATCGTTTTAATTTTGGCATTGGAAGCTCAGAGATTGAAAAATACAGGGTGCAAGTGCTCAAGACGACTCCACTGCTAGTCTGGGGAGCAGATTGTCGTCATTACCATTTTGGAAAACACTGATAGCATAATTTTCATTTGGTGTAGTGCGTCCTACCCAGTTATATCGCTGTAACAGGAATTTAAGGCATCCCTCTAATCGACAGCTAACTTGTGTTTGTGATGTTTCCGCGGGCTGCAACCCACCAAAATGTGGGAAACCTTTAGCCTTGATTTTTGTTCCACCAACACATGGGAAATCAAAAAGGCCTCCAGCTGATTACTGTGGTCAAAAAATAGTATTCGTTGGATACTTTGTTATAGCAGCTATTGTGAGAATTCAAAGACTGTGAACAGAACTCTAAAAAATCAATTATTTCAGTGCCATTTACTAATAGAAAAATATCCGGATAGTTGATTTCTCGCTATCTCTTTCATCACTCACTTTTCCAGAGGCGAAGAGTCACGTGTAAAATTAAAACTGAACAAAAGTTTCCAAATCTCATACCATGCCGACAGAAAAAGATTCAGTACTATATCAACATTTCAAAGGGTTTGTTGCGGGGGCATTGGCCGGCTGCGGAGCTGTTACATTCACTAATCCTTGGGAGGTAGCTAAAGTCAGGTTACAATTGCAGGGAGAACTACAACTAAAGTCTAATGCACCACCAAAACCATACGGAAGTGCAATTACAACATTTGTAAAAATATACAAGAATGAAGGAATAGTGGGGTTGCAAAGAGGGTTGGCTCCTGCTTACATTTACCAAATATTACTCAATGGTTCAAGGTTAGGGTTCTATGACCCTATCAAAAGCATTTTCCAAAGCGGAATTGATTACTTTACCGGAACTCCAAACTCACTCCCACTGCTTTCAATGGTTTCTTCTGGTGCTACAGCGGGGATAGTTGGTGCGTTTATAGCATCTCCATTCTTTCTTGTAAAAACCGTAGCTGATCTTAATTTTAGAGAATGCAATCATATACCCACGGTGCAGCAATTTCCGTTGGCTACCAACATGACTATGTTGCCAAAGGAACTTTGTATTCCTTAAAAACAATATTTAAAAACGAAGGAATGAAAGGTTACTCAAACTAATCGGCAGGATTATGGAGAGGGGTGGATGCATCAATGCTGAGAACTGGTGTTGGATCTTCTGTTCAGCTACCAAGTTATGAAATCATCAAATCATATTTGTTGAGCACGGGTTACTTTAGCGGAAATGGATCCACATACCTTCACTTTGCAGCAAGTTTAGGAACTAGTTTCATGGTGTGCTTGGCAATGAATCCATTTGACGTTGCAATGACCAGGATGGTAGCAATCTTTCTAATAGTAGTATAACCAAAAGGATGGTAAAACTTATAACAGTGTATTTGATTGTATTGGAAAGACCCTCCGCTACGAAGGGCCTTTGGCTTTCTTTAAAGGGTTCACTGCTCATTATCTTCGTATTGGACCTCACACTATCCTAACTTTTGTTTTCTTGGAGCAATCCAGGAAACTAATGTCTTACTTTTGAATATAATAGATTTATTCTTACATGTTTACCAGTCGATTGATTTGGATAAGCCTTTCTGCAACTATTCTATTCTTGCATTCCTTCATTTTCCGAAGAATGCTTGCCAATTCCATCGTCATGAACTCTTGGACCAATTCAGACCTAATTGTTGAATCTGGTGCGTACTGAAGTAAGACTTCAATAACTCGAAGACAGGACGCCTAGATTAACAAAAATTACCAGGTAACTCTCCAAATCCTCCAATGGGCGATCAAAAGTTTCTTCTAATTTCCACACACTGTCAAACCTGAAATACACATTTTCGATTTGATTAAACAGATAGGTTGCTTTTTCGTACAGCCCTTTCCACTTTTTCCATATTTCGTGAGTAATCAATTCAAATTCTTCCATCCAGATTTCCAGCAGTGTTACCCTTTTGGCTATTCGATTATTTTCCGATGGCACATTGTGATGAAGAATAGAGTTTACTTTCTCCCATCCTTTGAGCTTTCCTGTTCCAAATATTACAGTATTAATAAGGATATCACAAGCAGTTTTTCTAGTTACTATTGAGGGTATGATTCTGGAGCGATTGCTGTACAAGGGGAAAACAGTGAATGACAAATCAATATTTCTTTGGAATGGAGAGAGCATATGCAACCTATCACAAGTTTGATGCTTTAATGAGATGTAGAATATTTGCTGAAGTAGTTTTGTGGTTACGTTTACCCCCAAGACAATATCGCGCCAAATCTAGGTTAGTCTAATAATACAGAGTTGCTCAGCATCAAGTTTATCATCGAGAAGAATTCTCGCATCGCATTATCACCCCGCTTGCGGAAACTATTGTTATAAAGCGATTACTTTCTGAATTGTAATGGACACGAGACCAATTGTATACATCCATAAAGAATGTGGATCCCGTTAATCCGAATGAAATAATCAATAAACTCGCTGGGACAAAAGGTAAAGGCACATCTCAAGTCTTTGATCAACTGCGCGTACTCATTCTGCTTGTTTTTAGATTTGTAAAAGTCTTTGAGTTTGGAATGCTGAATTTGAACGCTAAACCGCTGGAATTTGCAAAACAGATCCATTGTAGCTTGAATAAATTTGATTGGTCTTTTAGGCGGTTGTCTTTTTAAACTCTGAAAGAACTTTTTGAATTTTGAAGGTTGCTTTTGGTTCGCTTCTGGGTGGAACGATCCGTATATCCTTTCGTACTGCTGAATGAGTAGCAGTTTCTGTTCGATACTCAACTTTTGGAATAAATCTTGACCTTCTAGATCTGCCAATGAAAGATAGACCTGGTTTAAACTGTAGTTACTCTGATATTCCTGATCTTTTGATCAATTTGCAGTTCAAACTCGGATTCAGTACTTTCCTCTAGTTCAACATTGTCTCTGTTGCTATTCTTTGAGGCAAGCTCAAAGCTGTCTACATGAATTATTTTCGAGAGGTCGAGTTCTGGTACCTGCTGCGTATTCAATTCAACTTTGGTTTCATCATTTAATAGCTCGGCTGGTTTCGTCTCCTGTTTAACGAGGTTGAGGTGATTATTCCTCATTTTTAACATTGAAAGTCGCGTAATGGGTAAACAAAAAACAATAACCGTGAATATTATATTAAAAACAAGAGTAATACCTATTACTAGTCTCTAGTCCCACAACATCTAAAAAGTTTCTTCCACCACTTTTTCTTTTTTTGAGCTTGTTTGGGAGTTTCGTTTGTGCTATTATGAACAGCGGGAGTTTGATGTTGGGTTTCATCAGCAGGCTCCTCTACTGGCGGAAGTTTCTTATCAGAAACTTTGAGATTGGTGTTGGATGGTGGCACGCCGTTTGTTGAGCTACCAATTCCAGGGGAAGTCACAGATAATTTTGTATCTGGCTGCATCGAATGCGACATCACCAAGTTGGAATCTGTGCCATGATGGGCTGGTTGACTATGTGCGATTTCACGTTGAAGTCTTTCTGTTTCTCTTAACTGTTCCTTTTGCTTTCTTTTTTGATCGAGAACAATCATCCAGTCAAATACACCATCATCAATCTCACCAATTCTCACCAATACTGTATTTAGATATTGTCAAACCTTTGTTCATTAACGAGCGCAAGTAGTCATAGTCAGGTTGCTCTTCAAACTTTAAATTTCTAACATATGAAAGGTAGATGGCAAATTCTTCTGAATATTAAAGTAACTTACCTGGAAGTGTTTCGCACAGCTCCTTAATTGGAGTGGTCTGTTTTTTTTCTCCAATCTTTTCATATTTTTGCTTATTAGTTGCGGCTTTGAGACCCTGCCAAGGCAAACTTCCACGAAGGAAGTACATGAAAACATGGCCCAACGCTTCCAAGTCGTCCCTTCTTGATTGTTCTACAATTAAATGGTACAGAACCTCGTCCAAGATGGGTGTTGATACTCATGTATCTAGCTGTTCCCGACAGTGATTTCTTTTCCCTATAAGGTATATGGACTTTAGTTTTTGGATCGCGATATTGTTTTGCCATTCCAAAATCCACAATGTATATTTGAGATGCTGGATGAGGATGAGTTAATGAATGATTTGCCACAATTGATGTCGGGTCTGGGTTAACTGGAATATACCTTTTCCTGCAACTGCGTTAGAGCTTCCCTCTGAAGACCTAGGAATTCTTCCCACCAGGAAATTGTCTGGTTTGATATCTCGATATATTAAATTTCGTTCATGAATGGATTGAACTCTTGTTATCATTTGCTTAGCCACCATACAGGCAGTTTTCACGGAAAACTTTCTATTGCACAGGTCAAACATGTCTTCTAAACTAGGACCAAGCAAGTCGATGCACAGGATGTTATGTAATCCTTCTTGACCAAAGTAATATACGTTTGGAACACCAACTGAAATCAAAAATCAAGTACCGCAGTTAGCCATTATCTTGTACGTTCTATATTCATCTCTAAGCTGTGGAGCGTCGGATTTTCTAGGCTCAAATTTGATTGCTATTGGTTGATTATTTAACAAGTTGACGCCTAAATATTTGGTTCAAAAATACCTTCGTAAATGATTCCAAAGCTCCCTTCTCCAATTTTCCTTCCAATTTTATAATGTACTCCGACAATGTTGCTCCCCTGTGAATGTGCTCGTCCGCTTGAAGTGTGACCTTGTTGTGCTTGAATTGAGGTAGACTGGTGGCGAATATCTTGTGCTTGCTTGTCGCCTATCGCGGTGTTGGTTGGGACCGACTGTGAAATCGGCGCTTTCGCAGCTTCATTATTGTCATTATCCTTGGACATTTTATGATTGAAATTTTTGATTTTTCTCAGTTTCTTTCGTGTAACGCAGACCAACAAAGGCAGTGATGTCATTAGCCAAGGAAAATTAATGTTAATTTTATTATTGAACCTCTACTATGAGTTTAACATTCATTGCTACCAGCTCAGCACATAAATATCTAAATACGTAAGGCACTGCCACTATATCAATGTGATCATGTGAATTACAGGTCTTGCAAACAATACGCTCTCCTCTCGATGGCAGTAGCGTCCTTGACTTGAGAGGGATTTGCATTGGGGAAAGAATAGAGCCGCAAGCAGTGCAGACGTGACACTGGGAGTAATCGGAGCAGTTCATCAACCTATCTTGCAGAATAAAGGATACACCATGAGCCAGTAAGGAATCTCTTTCCATTTCTCCCAAACGGATGCCACCAGCCCTTTTACGACCTTTAATAGGCTGCTGTGTTAAATTATGAACAGGACCAGTAGTTCTGACTTGATACTTGTCGGACACCATATGTCTCAATCTCTGATAGTATACAACCTAAAGTAAGAGATTGAATACCCCAATATAAATATCAGCCTTGAATTCTTCTCCAGTAATGCCAGAATACATTGGCTCGTTTCCGTGATAGTTGAATCCAGCTTCTTTCAATTCTTCTCCAAAGAACTCTGCAGCTGCATGATCTTCATTGAACTTGAATGGCGTAGCATCTTGAGCATGGCCATGCAGAGCACCAGCTTTTCCAGCTAACGACTCGACAAACATACCGATGGTCATTCTGGATGGGAAAGCGTGAGGGTTGATAATAACGTCGGGAATGATTCCAGATTCAGAAAATGGCATGTCTACTGATGGCCATTTTTGGGAAATAACACCCTTTTGTCCATGTCTTGAGGAGAACTTGTCACCAATGATAGGTGGTCGTGGAATTCTAATCTTTATATGAACCTTTTGTAATTCATCACAGCCATCAGATGCTAAAATCAAATATTTCTTACCAACTACTCTGACCTGATCGACTATACAGTCTTCTCCCTTGTAATTTTTAACTGTAACTTTTCCAGTAACGTCGTCGACATAAGCATAGTAAGGATCTCCTTCTTTCAGTCTAATTCCGACCATTGGTAAACCGTCATCATCCAAGAACTCTCTTGCTTTGGCATATTGCTTTTCATTCATTGTAGTTTCATCTTCTCCAGTTGCGACAAACCCAAAGTGGTGAGTGATTGGCTCTCCTCTCTTTCTATGGTCGGATAAATCAACCCATTCACCCTTGTAAATGGTACCATACCCATATCCACGCTCAAACGATGATTTAGATAGAATGGAGGCATCTTCCATATCGTAACCAGTGTAGGATATTACACAAACAACAGCATTCATTCCGTTTGGATACCCGTCAAGACCATATTCGTTATGCGCATTAGGACGAACAACTGGTGTTTGGCCAGTTTGCAATCGGTACATTTTGTTGTCAGTTCTATTAGGAAAGTTTTGAGCAGGAGTTCCCATAGCCTGCTTACCCATCTGACATTGATACATATTTCTAGGACTTTGGTTAAAATCGGAAAATGGTGTCAAACTAGCAACAACACTAAGCATATCAGTAGGATTGAATTCCTGGTGAGTCGTCATTCCCGGCACTATATCTTCAGGCATGCAAGCAATATTCATGTAGACCTGTTCGAAAGGACCAACAAAATCTTTGGTTCCAGTTGGAAGGTATTTAACAGCTCTGATCATTCTAGCTGGGGTAGAAAACAAGAACAGTCCAGGATACTGACCTCCTGAAGATGGTGGCACATAACCAATTTCCAATTCCAATGGTACATTGTTTAATCCTTTGACCTTCCAATCTCGAAGAGTTTGTGCAATTTTGACTGCAATCGACACTTTGCACCATCCAATAACCTTACCATCAAGTTGGATGGAAATGATAGATTGCTCTCTTTTCTTTAGAATTAAATCAGCATTTTTTGAAATGTCTGTTACATCAATATCAATTGGGGTTTCACTGATAAATGGAACGGCCCCTACTACTTGAGCGGCTCCTAAAGATGCTACCAACGCAGGAATATGTGAAACATCTATTTTGGTATTAACAATTTCGCAAGTGTGACTAAGATGGTTTAGCAAACCACAAGGACTACCATCAGGAGTGTGAACAGGACACAAGAATCCCCAAGATTCAGGCAATAATTTACGGACAGTAGTTGTTTTCAATTCAGCAAAGAAGGAACCACGATGGATGGATCTATAGTGGGCAACGTATCTGTAGAAATTCAACTTTTCTGCAATAATTGTATAACCAGTAGTTTGCTGCAAATCTAAACCAGTGTTGCTGACAAGATTTCCAGTGGACAAAAAGTACTCCATCTTTCGTCCAATATCCATTGCATTACCACATTTGCTCATGACTTTTGTGAGATATTTTTCTACTTTAGATAGGAAATTACTGTCCTTGAAATCAACAATAGAATTTTGTCTCCTCAAATCAATAACAATTTGAGTTTTGATTGCGGCTAGAATGTCTTGCATCTTTTCTTTGATGATGCCCAAGTATAAATGTCCCCCAAGCAAGGTTTCTTGGAATTGCAAAGAATCAGGGTTATCTTCGCCATAATCGCCAGAGACTAATCCGTACAGCTTTTGAAGCATAAATCTACATGAAAAAGAAAATACATGATCAAGTCAAACTTGGCTTTGTTGTTGTCCAAGTGTACCATAATGATTCTACGCAAAAAGTCTCTGCCAACCTGTGCTTCAGTAGAATCTTCTGGTGAATCCAGCATAACTGCAAACTTTGAACCAATGTATTCCAAACACTGTTCTTGAGTGAAGAGAGAGTAATTTCTAAATGAACGAAGCAGCATTTCCACTCTGTCAGTCAAGAAAGTGTTTCCATATTCTCCCATAGTAATTCTTTCAAACAGCTCCTTGTCAGTAGTAGGGCAAAAGGCTTTCAATACTAGTAGAATTGGAACCATGTACTCATTCTTCCTAAAGGAAAAACGCAAGCTCACAAACCCATCAGTACAATAGTGAAGTGACAGTGTTTGGGAAGATTGATCATTTCGAACACATCTGATTGAAATACCATATTTTGTATAGGTTGGCCCTCTGTTCTGGAATGAAGGTCTGATGATTGCTGTTGGATGGTTTCTTCTAGGAACAATCAATAAACGAATCAAACGCTCGATACCGTTTGTAACAAAGAATCCACCAAACTCTTCAGGATCTTCCTTTCTCTCAATCAACTCTGCAGGCGATTTTCCTTCCAAGTTACATTTTAAACTCTTGATATTAAACAGTCGTTACTTTAACCATGATTGGCAGCTGCCCAAGTGATTTCACTTCGCTATTAACCGGTCCATTGTTTACCCGCCAATTTAACTTGATTTGCATTGGTGCTTTGTAAGATATACCTCGTTCGCGACATTCTACAGGATATAAAAACTGCTGTAGCTTTCCTTTTCCTCCACTGATAATTGGCTTTCCAACAGAAGGGTTAGTAAACCACACTATAATTAACAACACAGTTACTTTCTAATTTGTTTCGTTCTTCAAGAGCAACTTCTTTTGAACCATCAAATACAGTCATTTTTTCAAGATTTAAAACTGCCAAGTCTAATAATCCAACTCCATCCCCAAATGAAAATAAGGAATTGTAGGATTGGATATGCGGTTCACTGATCATCTCTAGCTTTGGATAGTGCGGACCTTCTTTTGAAGGATTTATCGCTTGATTATTCCGTTCCAGAGTTTTAAAATCGTCCTTCATTATTTCTGATTTGGACTTTTTTTCAAAATTTCAAAAAAAAATATGCAAAGCCACTTCTAGTTTACATGCATTAGGAATCACAGTATTGTTAGAATCCGCTATAATTATGAATAGCGATAGCTTTATTTAATTTCCATCGCTCAAGTCAAACGCTATCCGTGCAAGTTTCCCCATCTTGAATATCCTCACTGTCCCATTGATTGCGGTATCCGCATTAGTCTAGTAGTCAAAACATACCAATATCAATGTAATTATAGCAACATGCAAAATCGCTTTTTGCCAGCAAAGCAAAATCTTGAAAAATGAGTGAAAAAACAGAATCGAGATTCTTGAAAGAATGCGCTAGAAAACCAGAAACACTTTCAAAATACTCTGTAATTGATACTGATATAGATGGTTGACATTAAACACTCTATTGAGCAAGGAGTCAGACATGTGTTAACTCTTGATTACAAATACAAGGAGGATCACACCTTAATCAATCGGTATCTCATACTAGGATATGTCGCCGCCATTTCCGCTATTACGTCATCAGCATACAGTTACACTTATCCATTCGAAGAGCCATTAACCAAGCTTATCCTTATTGTGGGTTGTGGAATGTAATAATCTTTAACATAGATACTTTCTCTTTGTTGGACTAAATGCGCTTCATACAAAGTATGTCAAGAAGGATATCATTTTTGTGGGAAATCGTTCCACAGGATTGGAACCAGAAAAGATTGTTGTTGAACTACAGTGCGATAAATACTCTGATATTGTCAAGCTCACTTTTACAATTATTTCAAAGAAACATATTTCTTACTTTTTAAAGAAATCTGTTGGTGAATGGTACACTACTAATGGGGAGTTTGTGCCTGAAAACTTTTTGGCGGATATTTCCAGTACCATTGAAGGAAACTCCAAAAAGAACAAATAAACTTTCTTTTTTGAGTCCAGTATCGCATTGTTTCCTGAAGGGTATTACCTATTGGTCTCTTCGTTAAAGCCCCGCCATCAGACACTGGTTTGCACTGGTTGGATCCGACTGACAGGATCTGCTTGTATATTAAACTGCCAACATCAAGAACGCGCCTTCAAAGATTGGTGCACAGACCAGTTGAAAAGAGTTGTATTTATTACTTTTGAGAATTAATCCTTCTTTTCCTTAATGACTTGTCTCTTATCCCTTCCAATGGAGCCAATTCCAAACACCAAAGTCAAAGCACCAATCAAAGCCAACAATGCATAACCCAGTGCTCCAGATCCAGATCTGACAGGTGTAAGTTTGACTGCCAAATCTGCGTAATGAACATCTTTGGTTACTAGGTAAGAAGCAGCCAAAATATTTTCAATTAATTGAGTTAATCCAGATACTATGGTAGGAACAGTCAACAAGATTGAAGATCTATTCTTGATAAATTGATAGCCAAAGATAGTACTAGAGGCAATGAATCTATGGTTAAATTTCTATTACGTAATTTGGAGGGCGATTAAGGCCAAAGTAGCTACATATGATCCCTGATCCAAGTGGCCATATACAGAGAGGAATTGATCGAGGGTGTACCCATTGAGAGGAAGCGGGGGGTAATCCAAGAACAACTGGAACTCAGTCACCCTTTTTAAAAGCATGATTGTGGATAATGATCCAACGGTAGCAACTCCTGAAACCAACATTTTTGAAATCTTTTTTTAGTGAAAAAAAGAGGACGTGTTCATGAAAAAGTACATTCAGCAATTGAAGGTAATTTGTAATGAATTCAGTATGAATCTATTCGCATAGATCGAGTGTCCAAATTTATGGCTTCTACTAATAAGCAGACCGATCCCAATAAGAGCATCAGCTACGACTTGTTAATCAGGGCTGGATTCATTCGCCAAGTACATAATAGTAACAATAGTCATCTGCCGGGTTGTATACGCTCCTTCCACTGGGGCTTAGAGTCTTGCAAAAGTTGGAATCAGTAATTGACCATGAAATGAGGTCTGTTGATGGTCAAAAAGTTTCAATGTACCCAATATTAATATAGGCCTTGTTTATTATCAGCAGAAAATTGGAAAATCACTGGGAGATGGAATACCACTTCAGAAATGTACAAATTACGAGACAGGAAAAAGAGCGAATTCTTATTGGGACCGACTCACGAAGAAGAGGTAACTTCACTGGTCTCTAGTCTGGTGTCTTCGTTTAAAAGTCTTCCTCTGCGAGTGTATCAGATTGGCAAGAAATACAGGGATGAATTACGACCAAGAGGAGGACTACTAAGGGCAAAAGAATTCGTAATGAAAGATATGTATTCATTTGACACGTCTGCCAGCAAAGCTTTGGAAACGTATGATCTAGTGAGCGAAGCTTATTGCAGGATATTCAAAAAACTAGAAATCCCATTTGCTGTGGTATATAGAGATTAATTATTGGCTGAAGCAGACACGGGAAATATTGGTGGTACTAGATCACATGAATATCACATAATTTCGCCTATTGGAGAAGATACTATTCTCAAGTGTTCCAATTGTACTTATACCGCTAATGTGGAAAAGGCTGTTGGTACGCCGTCAGTCAAACCTGGAAATATTAAAATTCCAAGTTGGATAAATCTTAAATCTGAATTGCCTCCCATCGATATAGAATCTGAAGGAGTACTTTATCGATCCACCAGTTCAAATGGATTTAAATATTCGTTGGTGCTGATTCCTAAAGGAAGAACTATCAATTCCGTCAAATTAGAGAAAAACCTGTCTTTGGAGAATCCGCAAGTCCTTTTAGAGTATGACAACAAAGTGGAATGTGATATTTATATCGACTCTAGCTTGGGTTTATTTGAAGGATATCGATCGATTGACCTTGTTGAAATCAAAGAAGGAGATGGATGTAGCTCTTGTAAAAATGGAATACTTGGGACAGAACGTGCTATAGAAGTTGGGCATACATTTTATCTTGGAACAAAGTACTCTTCGTCTTTGAAAGCAACATTTAAAGACACTACACAGAAAAATGTTCTTTTTGAAATGGGATGCTATGGAATTGGAGTATCTAGACTTGTATCAGCAATAATAGAGGCTTCTCATGATCGACACGGTATGATTTGGCCAACTCCAATTGCGCCATACAAAGTATGTGTTGTTCCGGTTTATGACAAGTGTAATCGAGAAATGAACAAGGATATGGAAAAGATTCTCTCTCAACTAGTTTATAATATGAATCCACATTCTATTCATGATGTAGCCTTGGATGATCGCGATGTTAGTTTTGGGTTCAAAATGAAAGATGCTCAATTGATGGGATATCCGTATGTCATTGTAGCTGGACAAGCTTTCCTTGAAAAAGGCGTATTGGAGATTCATGAGAGAAAAGGAGGCAACATTAGGGAAGTTTCTGATATTGATGAATTGCACTCATTCTTTAAGAATTTATGATTGCATGAATAAACCTCCATACAAGTTATTCTTTATACTAGTATTAAATTTTGATTTAATTTCTCATAGATGCATTGTGCCCATCATGGATCTCGTCATCAACGGAGATTTCGCAAGAATTGAAACAATAAGATTTTCACGATTGTAAACAAAAAACTTTCCCATACTATCTCAATTAATTGACAAAATGAAAAGAAATGAAGCAGGAGGGACAGACCCCGAAACACCAAATATACCAACCAATTCGAGATCAGTTTCCAGATCATCTACTAATAATACTCCACAATCGAAACCACCAGCAAGATTACTGACCGCCAATTTAGTTAAATCAGCTCACAGTGAGGAGGGACTAATTGAAGCAAAGCAATTACCGCTCAATAAATCCCAAAAGTCAATAAAATTAAAGACTCCAACAAAATCTACTAAACCAAAAGTCACTGTCAAAAAACCTTTGACTATGAATTTAAATGTGGCTACAATGACAGGGAAAATATTTCAATTCAACGTTTCCACAACAACTACTGTTGGACAATTAAAAGAGCATATCTACCACGAAGAAGGCATCGCAACTGAATCACAATTACTTGTATTTAATGGAAAGCATTTAAACAATGATATGAGCGAATTGACTAGTTTAGGACTGCGCGAAGGGTCAAATTTACAACTAGTGTTGCAGATGGCCGGAGGTAACTCGAATTAATGAAAGGCCCTGGCCCACCAATTCAGAGTAAAACAGCAACATTAGCAGATGATCAATTTGTATTCTTGCTATGTAAGCAAAACCAAGAAATTTATGTTCTTGAAGTACATTTAAAAGATGGAAATCAGCCCAAATCTGTAACTAAGCATTTGCTGAGACTTCAATCACCATTAAAAGGAAACAAGCTATGGGATTTTTTAGGTTCGAATGAATGCTTTGATATTTCTGACATGTGCGAGTTACAGTTTGACGTAGAATTATCATCCATTGGTTCAACGCCTTCCTCTAGCAGTGATTTAAAAGACTCAAGACCAAGCTCTGGCTCTTCCTCTTTTTCATATGTGTCTTCTGCAAAAGATTCCCGACCAATGTCTGGATCATCAAATTCTTCAAATCTAAGCAGCGACGAGGTATTTCAAAATCTGTTTTGGGATAACGAGTGGATGTTGACGGAAAATACAGAAACGCCTGGACTATCCAAAGTAACATCAGTATCACAAATTAGACCAGCAACAGCGATATCATTAATGAGGCTTCCATCAGGCTCAAGGCCAATGATCATAATTCCAAAAACAAGACCAGCCTCAGCAGAGAAATGGATTGAAGGATTCAAGAATCAGATGCAATCCCATGATTCGTTGATTGAAGATATGCCAAAGTCCAAAACAAATTCAGCAGAAAGTGGAACATTTGATAACGAATCTCTGGAATATTTTAAATCTTCTAACCCGAAAACAAAGACAAAGAGAGCGTTAAAGAGTGCAAGGAAGCCCTCTATTCCTCAAAAACAATCGGGTGGACAAGATCAATTAATGCAATTCACATCTAAATTATCTACTCCAAATAAAAAGACACCAGCCAGAAAACAGATTGCAGTGTCTCCTCGAAAGTCCCCGAAATCGCCAACAAAGCCAATTACTTCAATTTCAAAGAAACTAGTTTGTACTGAATGTCACAAAAAGTTGGGCCCAGCTCAGTCATTCATTTGCAAATGCAAACAAATGTTTTGTTCTACGCATAGATATTCTGATAGACACGTTTGTTCATTCGACTATAAATCAGATGGGAAAGCTACATTGGTTAGGAACAATCCACTGATAAAAAACGATAAATGCATTAAACTGTAATCCAGGCTTTTTCTTGTTTAATACGTAATTGATTTGAAAATAAAAACTTTTTATTGAACTTGATTACTATTTTGTTTCCTTTTCTCTAATTCTGCTTTCCATGGAGGTATAGGAGCTGATTCTTGTTGCTGTACAATTTTTGGTTTGGGTGGGAGAGCAGGATCTGTTTGCTTATCAAATGCTGCTTTCGCTGGCCTTGGTGGTACATCTGTAGATTCATTTGGTGTTTGTTTAGCGGCAAGGGGTTTGCCTGCCTTTGCTGGAAGAGTTGGGGCTTCAATTTCTTTTTCCTAAAATTATTTAGAATATTACTGGTTCTGTTTTCCTTAGATTATTTTGCTTTAGTTTCATTTCTGAAAGATCGAATGCAGGCTTTACTCCTGCTGGTTTTATGGAATTCGATTCGTCGTAGAGTGAATTTGAAGCTGGTTCAGCTTCTCTTTTTGGAACGGTGGATGTTTCGTACATTGATTGAACTTTGCTCGCATCACGAGCTTCACTCGATGGCTTTGCTGGACGCCTTTTAATCGGTGAAATATCTATTTGTTCTATTTCTGTATTTTCACTGAATGCATTCTTTGAGTTTTCTAATGCAATTTGTTTGTTTTTCAACTCAGCAATATTGATTTGTGGAGCTATAGGTTTAGATTCACCAGCAGTTTCTGCTTTATCGTCAATTGGAGCAAAAGATGGCATTGCATGGGCAGCTGATGGTTTGGGCATTCTCATGGAGCCTCCTCCCAGGACAACCTTGGCAGGAAAACCTGGCTGTAGTGGAGATTCTTCTGGGACCTTATTTTTCAGAGTTTTTGCTGGCGATTCATTATCAGCTGTCTTTTTTGCGTTTTGAGGGTCTTCCTTGGAAACAGGATCGCTTTCCGTTGGTTTGTTTCTTTGAAGCTTGGTTGGAGCTTCAATTGGAGCAGTTGTTGGTGTTACGATATTTTTCTTTGGCAATAGTATTTCTTTCTTTCCTTCTTCCTCTTTCTGTTGAGATGCAGCCTCCTTTGATTTTGTTGGTCGAAGTGGAACTTCTGCATCAGTTGGAATAACTGGTACTCCTTTCTTTGGAATGATTATTTCCTTCTTTGGTTCTTCCTTTTGTTGTTCAGGTTCTGCTGCCTTGTTTCGTTGTGGCTTTGGAGGTAGCTCTGATATTTCGGCAGCTATTGGATTCTTTTTAGGTAGCAAAATTTCTTTCTTTGGATCTTCTTTAGATTGGTCCTTTTCAGGTGCTTTGGTAGATTTAAGCGAATGTTCGGCTAATTCCGCCATTAAAGGATTCTTCTTTGGTACCAGAATCTCTTTCTTTGGCTCTTCTTTGGCAAGTTGATCTAGCTTTTCTTCTACTGAGCCGTTCTTGGAATTTTTAAGCGAGGAATCTGCGTTTTCACCTCCATGTTTATTCTTTGATGATTTTTGACCGATGACTCTTTCATCAGTTGAAGGTGGTCGATAAGGTTTAGTTGCTTTCGAAGGGATTACTGGTGGCTCTGAATCAACCGTCAAAGTATCATTCTTTTTGGTCTCTTGTTCATCTGGAACGGCTTTGGGGTTGTGTTTAAACAAGTCTGCCAGCTGATGCCCTGCTTTATTTTTATCTCCTCCGAATCCAAAGATGCCCTTTTTTTTAGACACTGTAGATGATCCTGTGTTTGAATCGTCATTCAACATTTCTGATGAACCTCGGACATGCTTTGGTGTAGGCTTTTCATCGGCTTCCTTCTTTGTTGAACCAACATGATGGATTTCTATTTGAGGCTGCAATTTCGATTCATCTTCTTTTTCTGCATTTTTAACTACAAACTCCACTGTCGGAGGTTTTCTTCCTTTTGGGCCAGCAGCTCTCCCGATTTTCTTTAGTTGCGCACCACTTCGTTCTGGAATTGGACCCTCATCAATATCATTAGTTGGTGAATGTACTTCTTCAATGTTTTTTCTAATAGGAGTATTGTGATTAGACGCACTGGTAGGTTTTGGTGACCCTTTCGCAGAAAGTGAGTTTGAAGGTTTTAGAGGTAGTACTGGCGCTTCAGGCATCTGCGCTTCATGGTCCTTGTTTTTGATACTTGAAGTAGGTTTAACATCTTTCTTTGCCTTGCTGGCCTCAGAGTCACTCTCATCCTTTCCTTCAGAGACAGTGGACGCTATATCTCGATGCTCCCCTCCTTTTCCTGAAGGTGGTCTTTTCTTCAAGAATCCTATCGAAGGCGAGCTTAGAATACTGGTCTTCTTTTTTGGCTCTTTGATTGATGCTACATATTCGCTTTTCTCTTTTGCTGACTGCAAGTAATTGTTGATTATGGCTTTCGAATCCTCCAATGATATTCCACCATTCAATTGCTGTAATTCCAGGGAGGCCCAAGGATTCTTTTCGATTTCAAAGGCAGCCAATGTCACCAAGAATTCCCCAAACTCTACAGAAATGTATTTCAACTTGTTGCTGCTAAAGTCGACAAATGTTAGTTTGGACAAATCCATTAAATCAACGGGAATACCGCGAGCTGTAATTTGATTATGGGAAACATTTAAGCTTTTCAAATTAGAAAGAGAGCATAGCTCGTCCGGTAAATATTCCAAATTATTACGAGAGAGATTAAGATTTGTAAGTTTGGAAAGCGAACCAATGTGCGCAATGCTTACCAAGCAATTCTCTGCTACATTTAAATGAAGCAGAGTTTCGATATGATAAATTGGCTTTGGCACTAAATATTAAATATCACATGCCTGTTTCTAGAGACATTGCATTCAGCTGTAAAGATTCTATCTTCAGTTCCTTCACATCCTCTGGAATCCATTTGTTCTCCAAAAATTCTCCGCGATAGCTCAGGACGGTTTCCTGTCGCTGCTTTGCCAAATTAATCTGTTTGACTGTGCTCTAGAGTCTTAGCGATCTATTACTTGTTGGTTACCCATAGGTGGAAAAGAATATTCGCCTTTGTTTACGTAATGCCTACAATGCCCCTCTAGAGTACATAAAATTCTATATAAACAATCTCACCTGCCTCTGAAATGCATAAATCTATGTATTCTAAATAAAATGCGGCTATTTATCGTCGATTGCGATTTTTGCTTAGGAGGATGTCCGAAAACCATCCGATACTGCTTTATATAGCTAGCAACTTAATTTCTGGGCATTCGTTATTATTGGTATCTTATCAGTGGTTTATTTTGGGGCAGATCATTCAAATTTGCCATTCAATTCACGACCACGAGTTTTGGATGTGACTGGCAAAAAACTGGCCCATAGAGGAGGAGTGATGAATTTTGAGAGCAAAACGAAAAAGTTGCCAAAAACAAAAACGTGAGTATCACTCTTCCCTTGCAGCAACCGGTATTTCTATTTGAAATACAGGGTTGGAATGGCAGACAACTGCATATCAACTAGGCTACCCCTATATTGATCCTGCCAGCAATTATTCCATCAATACGGAAGCTAACCCTAGGAGTCGGTATTAATAGTATGCGGCATAGTGATTCCTCTGATCTATCAGACATTGACGAACTGTCCTATGAAAGTGACAATAAACGAAGCAAGAAGCAAATAGAAGAAGAGGCAAGTTTTACTAATATAGATTGATGAACTCTATACAGATGATGAAGACGATGCTCCTAAAGCCAAATTAAAACCAACAACCCCCGTTGCGAAGGGAAAGTTGATTTCATTTGATCCTGTAAATATCCCAAAAGGAGACAAATCCAGCATCGACAAGTTCATCTCTTCAAGGGTAGTTAACCACCAAGAAGAAGTTTTGGTGAAATACAAAGTAAATTTGTCTTGATGTAGAATATGAGCTATTACAGCGCGGAATGGATTCCAGTTGCAGAGCTCGAAAAAGACAAGAATCAAAGAGTTAGAGTACGCAGGTTCTTGGAAAAACCTTCTTGGGAAACTCAGTGGTCAGAAGATGAACCTTTCAACCCGTCGTATGTAAAGGTATTTCTTTCGTAACCTAGATTGATCGCATTATCGATGATGGGGATTTAGATGGGGTATTGCACTATCTGGTTAAATGGGCTGCACTGCCTTATGACTGTAGTACCTGGGAAGAAGCTGACTTGGTAGAAAAGGTAGCATAAACTAATGGCAGTTGGATGCAGACAAGATTGACGACTTTAACAATTCAAAGAATGTAGACCAAAACAAAGTGAAAAGCTATGCTAGTTTAGGGAGGAATGCACCGAATGGCAGGTGGAAGAAATTGTCCGAATCGCCCAAGTTCAATGACGGGTACACTCTAAGAGCATATCAACTAGAAGGACTAAACTGGCTTATGTATTGGTAATGTTTTACACTAACTTGTAGTTGGTATAATAAGCAAAACAGCATTCTGGCAGATGAAATGGGTCTTGGAAAAACTGTACAGTCAACCGCATTTTTATTCCAGCTGTATCGACAAGAAAATATCAAAGGGCCCTTTTTAGTCATAGTTCCTCTGTCTACAATGGGTAACTGGGAGAGGGAAATGAAAACTTGGACCACAATGAATGTGATAGTATATCATGGGAACCAAACATCTAGAAATTTGATTGTTGAAACTGAATTCTACTATCGCGATTCTGCCAATAATATGATTCCAGGGGTATTCAAGTTTGACGTCCTTTTGACTACCTACGAAATGGCTATGAGCGGTGCAGCACATTTGCGTCCAATCCCATGGAGAGTAGCAGTTCTTGATGAAGCGCACAGATTAAAGAACAAAAGTTCAAAAGTAACGGAATATTTAAAGTCTTATCAAATGGAGCACAGAGTCTTGCTAACTGGAACCCCGTTGCAAAACTCCCTGGATGAACTTTGGGCCCTATTGAACTTTTTGGAACCTGCAAACTTTGCGTAAATTGTTTCCTAATATTAGATCTGAAAAGGAATTCCAAAAGAACTTTGGCTCAATGAACTCTGCAAGTGATGTTGAGAGATTGCAAATGCTTCTCAAACCGCTAATGCTAAGACGATTGAAGGAAGATGTAGAAAAATCAATTCCAGTGAAAGAGGAAACTGTTGTGGAAGTAGAATTGACAACTACCCAGAAAAAGTGGTACAGATCCATTTTGGAAAAGAATTTCACCTGGCTGAAGCAAGGAGGCAAAAAGAACATTCCAAACATGGTAAACACAATGATAGAGTTGCGAAAATGCTGTATACACCCTTGGCTCTTGAATGGAGCTGAAGAACAAATCTTGGAAGAGCTGAACTGCCACAATTCTCCAGAGCTACAATTGAAAGCCTTGATAAACAGTTCAGGGAAGATGGTTCTAATTGATAAATTATTAAAGAAATTGAAATTAGGGGGTCACAAAGTACTCATTTTTTCGCAAATGACAAAGTGCTTGGATCTCATACAGGAGTATTTACGGGCTCAAAACTGGCAGTTTGAACGAATTGACGGAGGTGTTCGTGGAGAATATCGCCAGGCTGCAATTGACCGGTTTTCAGAAGAAGGAAGCGAATGTTTTGTATTTTTACTTTGCACCAGAGCTGGAGGGGTTGGAATTAATTTAACAGCTGCTGATACATGCATTATCTTTGATAGTGACTGGAACCCTCAAAATGACCTGCAAGCGCAATCTCGTTGTCACAGAATTGGCCAAAAGAAATCTGTTAAAATCTACAGGTAAAGAATTCTAATATTAGATTGATTACTCGCAATACCTATGAGCGTGAAATGTTTGATCGAGCTAGCATGAAGTTGGGTCTTGATAAGGCAGTTTTGCAGCGAAATGGGTCAGGAAACGATCCATTTGATTCTAAATCCAAAAACTCTTCGTTGTCAAAGCAAGAGGTGGAAGAATTGTTGAAGAAAGGTGCTTATGGAGCCTTTATGGATGATGGTGCTGGAGATAAGTTTTGCGAAGAAGATATTGATCAGATTTTGGAACGAAGAACTATGGTTATCAGACATGATGGTGATTCAGAAAACAAGAAAGGGTCTATGTTTTCCAAAGCTTCATTCCAAGCCGACAATAGTTCCGCCAGTGTGGATGTTAATGATCCTGATTTTTGGGACAAGGTCGCTGAACAAGCTCAACTTGAGGTGAATGAAGATATGTGGTTAGATGATCCTCTGATCCTTGATGTTCCAAGAAATCGTAAACAAGTGGCCAGATATGATGGGAAGGATGTTGATTCTGACAGCGGTTCAGAATACAAGATCAAATTCAAACCATCTGATGCAAAGATGTGGACTACTACTGAACGATCAAAGTTGGAAAGGCTGATAATGCAGCACGGCTTTTTCCATTGGGAAAAAATGCAAGAGAGTTTCCCAAGAAGATCTGCTGAACACTTGAAGGCTTGCACCAGAGCTCTGATCCTTCGCTGTCTCGAAACATGCACAACCCTTGAAAAGGATGTCCAGAATGATGTTAAGCGTGCTTTGGCAATTTTCTATCCGTATAACCCAACTTTTACAGATGACGGCACACCTATTGAAGATTATAACAAGAATCTGGATACTGAAGAACCTAGTGTTTTGGAAATTCCTGATGAAGACTTGCCATGGGTAGGAGCTGATGAAAAAGAAAAATACGAGTTTTCCACTTTCTTGAAGGAGGCTTCTCCAGATTATTTGGAACATTTGGACAAAAAGGCAAAGAATCTTCTTATTCGTATCGCATTGGTAAGTATTTGCTAAATTAGATGTACAATATTCGACATCGAAATAATCCAACCCCAGATTTATTCGTTCCCAAGATTCTTGGAGCTCCGCCAGCAGCTTGGTGGGGACCAGATCAAGATAGAGATCTTTTGATTGGTATTTGCAAGCACGGTTACCAACAGTACTCTGAATCTAACTCTAGATATTCGAAAATTTGGACAGACCAGGAATTATGCTTTTTCACCATCTTTCAAAACGCCGCTGTTACCACTACTTCTGAACCAGCTAAAAAAACAGAAGAGAAGGATGAAGAAAACGACAATGAAAATGACAATGATGCTGAAAGCGATGGAAATGGAATAGATCAAGAAGATGAATTGGAAGCGGATGAAGAAGGCGACGAAACAAAGAATGCTGCTGAGGATGGAACAGAGACAACTGTACAGGACAGTGCTCCTAAACCAGAAAACAGCGACTTCCACATTCCTACTCCCACTGAACTTGGTGTAAGAGTTAGAAGAATCCTTGCTGCTTTAGCAAAATATCGAATTACTCTTGTTAGGGAAAAGGAAAAGGAAGAAATCCTGAATGAAAGAAATAGAGTCAGGGAAGAAAAAAGAGTCGAAAAGCTTCGCCATCGAGAAAATGAGTTTTCCAAAAAGCACAAACAAGACTTCCAAAGAACGCTGCTCTCCTATGGAGTAAAGAAACTGCCTGATAGTGACAAATATGATTGGACCAAGTTCAAGGTACTGGCGGATCTTCAAAAGAAATCTGATGATGCTATGGAAGCCTATCTAAAAAAACTAATTGCAATGTCTACAGAAATTGTAGCAGCCCATGAAAAAGATGCAGCAGCAAAGAAGAAGCCATCTGTAGAAGTAAATGAAGATGATTCAGTGGCTGTTGCTCCTTTGGCTGTTGAAGAAAGCGGAACACAGGAAAACGCAGTTACTGAGACAAACGGCGATGGCAATGGGGAACCTGCAGCAAATGAAGACGGAGAAACACTAACTCTTGATCGTGCCAAAAAGGTGTTGAGAAGAATTTCATACTTTGAAAAACTGCGAGCTCACTTGCAGAATCCTGAACAGGTACATTATTACATTAATCATTAGCTTGCTGAAAAACTTTCATCAGTCAAAAGACATGGCAAAACTGGTTTGCCAAAATGGTGGGATTATTCTTATGATCTTCCATTTTTAATTGGCGTTGAACGCTATGGTATCACAAGAGGAGATTTGTTTATAGAAGGTATGACTTTAATTTAATCCTAGCGGACGACTTGCCATTCAAACAAATTCAAAATGAATTCTTGAAAAGTTTGGAAGAAAGAAAAAAGTTGAACATTGGCCCATCTGAGTTGGTCTTTGACAAGTTCGAAGAAAAGTTTTGGATGCGGGATGCAGTTGCATTAAAACGTTTTGAACTTTTGGTGAATTTGGCTGAAAAGCCTGCAAAAGTCAAAAAGACCAAAGTTTCAAAGTTGAAATCAGAGCCACGCGGAGTAAGTGAACCAGCGTCTGATGATGCTTATAGTGACATAGTTGCGCCTCCTGTGAAACGAGTGAAGATAACCCAGAATGAAGAAGACTCTTTGCTAAAAGAGCCTGCAGCCAATTTGCCTCCATCTGCGCAAATTGCTGTCCAAAAACCAGCAGTAGCGAATACCAGCGAAGTTAGCAGCGGTGATGATACTGATGAAATGCTTGAACAGGCAGCAAAGTGTCTGGTATATTCCAAAAAGAAGCACAAAAAATTGCCAGACTTTGCACCGGGAATTCCTATTGTACCAATGAGCGAATCTATGGTGGCAGAAGAAATGATGCGATTGTACAGTAACAACCAAAAAGATGTTGAAATGTTTCCAAATGATCTAAAGAGACCGAACGCCGAGGATAATGTGGGAATGCTGAAGAAGATAAAGGTGGAAGAGTTACCACCAAGCGCCATTTAACTCGTCATTAATATATTTGCAGTTTATCAAATTTGCACTTTTTCAAAAAACTGAAAAATGAACTTCTTTCGCAGACCACAAGTCTCCACTGAATTATTACAGGCAGAGACACACTTGGACGCATATATTTCGCTACATTCAAGGTAATCAATGGTAATGGTAGTGCTATTTTAAATTGTCGGAAAAAATGTATTAATACGGAATACAGAGATGGGGCAATGAGTGTTGCGGAATCAGTATGCACTGATAGATGCCTAAACAAGTTTTTTGAAGCGAATATTCTAATTGGAGAACTGACCGCGGATAGACTATTAAAAAAAGCTCAAGAAGCATCTTCATAATATAATTTTTTTCTTTTCTCATCCCAATGTCATTCTTTTCAACCACAGAGTTATTTTCTCCAGCACAGCAGGAATTAGACGCAAAAATTGTACGTAAAGACTAATAATAGTTCAACAATGTGTCCAGGATAAATTCAATGTTATCAGTATGTCAAGACAAATGTTTCTCACAATCCGAAGGCTATTTGAACAAGGGCGAAGCATTGTGTGTTGATAGATGTGTGGAAAAGTTTTTCAAGGTTGCCAAGCTGTTTGAAGAGAAGACACAGAAAAAGATGGACGAAATGCAAAGTCTATATGAGCAGACCAACCCAAGTGCAGATGCCACTACTAATGCGTAAATAATAAAGCTTTTTATTTAGATTCCATATAGCTACTATTTGGTTGGATGTGTTTCTATAACAAATATTTTTTCTTTTTTTTTGTTGAATCATGAACGTCTTCAACTCTGTTGGTTGTAATAGAGTCAATCAAGGACTGGATATCAATTCGGCAGGATTAATTGCATATGCGGCAGGGAATATGGTTGCTATATATCATGTAATTTATCCCTTAACCACAGCCAAATACTGGCCAAAATGGATTGATTACATTGAAAGGGCATACTAACAAAGTCACTTGTCTATCTTTTTACAGGACAGTTGATGATGAGCTACTTGTGTCTGGGTCAGCTGATAAATCAATAATAATATGGGGACAGCGTGATGGGAAGTGGAAGAAGCTTTACGAACTGAAAGGACACGAGAGCGGAGTTGTAGCAGTGGGCGTTCCTGGAGTAGTAGCTGGAGATTTTATTGTTTGTACTGCAGATTCTACAAACAAGGTAAAGGTCTGGGAAATGCGAAATATGGAGATTATTAATACTGAAACGATTGACTTGTCTCCTCACCACAGTATGGCTTTGGCAATCCATTATCTTCCTGGAACTACAATTCCACTTATTCTTTCTGGAGGAACAAACATGAAAGTGCAAGTGTTCATAAGAAAGGAAGCCCGATTTGAAAACGTTTTGAACATTGCTGGCCATACAGACTGGATTAGAAGTATTAAGATTGCAACATTTACCAGTACTCATGGTTCAGAAAATTATGGTTTCAACAATGGAGATTTAATGGTTGCATCTGCTTCTCAGGACAAGTATATCAGAATATGGAGAATTTCAAAGGTAGTATCTGGAAATACTGAAGTCGAAAGTTCAAATATTACATCCGAAATGCTAGATGCGATGAATGAGATGAATTTGAACGAAGGGGATTCTCAACTGAGCACTAAAGCCTACATGGTCGATGTCACATATAAAAACGAAAGCAACAAGTATACATTCATGCTGGATGCCATTTTAATGGGGCACGATGATTGGGTGTTTGCTTTGAATTGGGAAACACCAATTATGAAATGTAACTATTGTTAATTATAGCAATCGATGGTAAAGAAGTTTTGCATCAACCCATGTCAATTGTTTCTGCTTCTGCTGATAAAACTCTGATCTTATGGTGCCCTGACAAGCACAGTGATACATGGATTCCGATGAACAGATTAGGAGAGATTGGTGGTTCTACTTTAGGTTTTTATGGAGCAAAATTTTCAAATGATGGCAAGCAGCTATTTTCCAACGGCTATGGTGGATCAATACACATTTGGGAGTATTCAGATAAGACATCGTTACCATGGAATCCAGCGGTTGGCATCAGTGGTCATTTCCAATCTGTGGAAGATTGCTCTTGGGACCCGACTGGATCATTTTTGATTTCAACCTCATTGGATCAAACTTCGAGGGTTTTTGCTCCATGGAACCAGGAAACCACCACATGGCATGAGATTGCCAGAACTCAAATCCATGGATACAACCTTCACTGCTTAGCATTTACTAAAAAGTATCAATACGTTTCAGGTGCGGATGAAAAAGTATTGAGAGTCTTTGATGCCCCAAAAACATTCGCTCAAACATTAGAATCGTTGACAGGAATTAAGGAATCTGAAGATATGATGAACGAAAGACCTGTTGGGGCTAATCTTCCTGCCCTAGGGTTGTCTAACAAAGCAGTTTTCGCTGGAGAAGCTCCTCAAGCCTCGACCGATGCTCGCTTATCTGCATATACTGCAGAAGTCATCACATCAACGCTGGCACAACATCTGACTAAACCACCATTTGAAGAGCATTTACTTCAGCATACACTTTGGCCAGAAATGGAAAAGTTATATGGACATGTGTTTGAGATCATTAGTGTTGCGGCAAGTAAAGATGGCTCACTTGTTGCCTCTTCATCCAAAGCTGCAAAGGCAGAACATGCAACCATCAGACTGTGGTCTACAAAAGGCTGGACAGAGATAACCACTCCCCTCGCATTCCATTCCCTCACAGTGACAGCAATCAAATTCTCTAACTGTTCCAACTTTGTTCTGACTGCAGGAAGAGATCGTGGTTGGGCATTGTTTGATATATCAGAAGTTAAAAATGGTGGTACATGGAAATTGGTCCAAGCTGAGCCAAAAGCTCATTCTAGAATCATTTGGACTACTTGCTTTTCTCACGATGACAAGCTATTTGCCACCGGATCTAGAGATAAGACTCTAAAGATTTGGAGGAAGACAGGAGGAAAGTGGGCTGCATTGGAGACCTTAAAGTTTGAAGAAAGCGTTACAGCAGTCGACTTTTATTACGCTTTGGAAGACGGCAGGTAGTCAAGGATTAATTTTAGTTACAAAATTGCAGTCGGTCTTGAAAATGGAAATATACAAATCATAAACTTTGCCTATGTGGATGGTAAAATCTCTGTAACAAAAACATTTGGCTTGCCAATAGAGTAATCGGACACTAACTTTAGAAATACACATGCATTGGTTGTAAAGAAACTGCACTGGAGACCTAACGCTTCACCTCCCATGCTGGCATCTTGCTCAGAGGATTGTTCTGTTAGAGTTTACAAATTATAAAAATAATGTTCCGCTTATCTTTTTATTCTGGTCTTTATTTCTTTGGCATTTGTCTGCTTTTCAACACCAGCTTTGATATTTCAGAGGCAGTATCGTCATCGCTTAGTGATTTCACCATTCCTCTATTTCCAGCTAGCTCGCCAGGTGTTGGATGCCGCTCGACCTTTTCTAAATATAATGGGTTGTAATAGTATTGCAACCTGCTACTGTTAAGAACCGTCGCTTCGTGTACCCTTTATAAATAATGAAATACCCTTGAACAGTATTCGATGGAAGAACAGCTTCAAGTTCGCTATTCTTTAGTAATCCCTTACTCAATTATTTGTTGTAGAGGAGCCTTGTCCTTCTGCAGGAATTTTAGTAATACAGCTTTAAGAATTTCTTGTAAGTATGGAAATACCTCTATCTGGACAGGCAAATCCAGCTTCAGCCTTTTCGAATTGTAATTGCAACTGAATTAGCCTGAATTACTGTTTGCGGAAAGCTTTTATCACCTGGGTTTGGTTGATGGTTGATGTTGGGTAGCAATACATTTGCAGTGTTCAAAATGTATTTCGCTCTATTGTAATTCACTCCAACAGATGATACAAAGAAAACTGTGTGCTCATACTCTAATTGTTTGGTTGAAATCTCCTGAACGATTGGCAGGTTGGCAGAGGAGCATAGCACGAAAATCAAATGATATTGCGAAAAAGTCTAATTAAATGAATATTACCAGCGGATCTTTCCAACTTTGAGTGTTCAAATTCTCACAAAATTTAGTATCTCTAATATCCTCTCCTCGACGCGATATTATAGTGATATTTGTAGTGAATTCTAATAGCTTTTCCAACAAGAGCGAAAGAAGCACTTCGCTCGACTGTGGGTAAATGTCGGGCGATAATACTGCGATTTGCAAATCTGGTTTTAGCTTTTTCATCAATGAAGCCGTATAGACCATCTGATTTCTAATTGATTCAACATTTCTATGATATCGTATTCGATACTCTGACCATTCTGCTGAATTTTCTGTATTTGGTAGAGATTTTTTAAAGTCAAAGCTTAGATTTTGGAGTAGCGAATGAAGATCAATTTTCAACATGTGAGAAAAATGTTCGGCCGCAGTATCATTAGCCATGTATGGTTGATAATCTGAATACTCTATCACCCCTGCAATCGGGCCTCTGGCCGTAAATCAAATCAATGAAAAGTGGATATTCTGGTGCGGTACATACAGTGATATTAGGATCAAAATTAAGAGTCCAAATATTCCTTTTGATAATGGTATAGCACTGCCAGTCTGTGCAAGCAGTTAATTGCTTCTGATCGACGTCAGTCTTCTTCTGTGCGTAGCTGCATGGGATTCCAGTTCTTTAATCACCTGAGCAGTTACCCGAAGTAACACAATGAAAGCTTGAATCACTACCCTCTCAAATCTACTCGGCAATGCAGTTCGCGAATGTGCGCACAAATAAAGTTTGTCTTGAACAAGATACATCCAAGGTTTGTGTGTAATTTAGCGTCCACTTTCCTTTGGAAATTCCATTTGGACACACCACAGATCCAAGCCACATCCCAATGTGACAGGAGACTGCCAATCTACCGGAAATAGAAACTTATAAATGCCTTGAAATTAACTACCGTCTGCATGCTCTTTCTGATTCCCACTGCTTTGGCAATCAATTCATGGCTGCCAGCTGATTTCCAAGGAAAGATAAATGTAGACATACCTGTCAATAACTCTGCGATCTATCCAAAGGGGTTTCTTCATGGATATGCTAGCGCAGCATTTCAAGTTGAAGGAGCAGTCGATGCAGATGGTAAGAGCAAATCAATCTGGGATACATTCGCTCACCTTCCTGGAAAAATCTACAATAATGATTCACCAGATATTGCTGATGATGAATATCATTTGTACGCTGAAACTGTAAACTTGCTGAAAGCCTCTGGCGCAAACAGCTATCGATTCTCCATTTCTTGGCCGAGATTAGTTCCTGGTGGGTTTGCCGGCTCTCCAGTAAACCAGCTCGGGGTTGACCACTACAACAACATCATCAATTTGCTGCTTCAAAACAACATCACTCCTCTAGTTACCTTGTACCATTGGGATTTACCTCAATCTCTGGAAGATGCTTACGGAGGGCTGTTGAACTCGGACAAACTCTCCAAGGACTTCTCATACTACGCCGATGCAGCATTTGCAGCTTTTGGGGACCGAGTAAAACATTGGCTAACATTTAATGAACCAACTTCGTCCTGCGTGTTGGGATATGCCACTGGCGAACACGCCCCTGGTCACTGCACTGACAGAACCAAATGTGCCCAGGGAAATGGGTTACTTGATGTAGTTCAGTGTATGCACTCTATCTTGGTATCTCACGGTGAAGCAGTCAAGGTATTTAGACAAAAGTATCAGCCAACACAAAAAGGAATGATTTCGATTGCCCCTAATGTCGAATATGCTGTTCCTTTGGACCCAAATTCTGTCATTGACAAATTCTTTACTGAATTAAAACTTGATTTGACTTTTAACTGGTGGTTTGAAGCTGCCTTCAATGGGTACTACCCAAAAGCCATTTCTGATTTCTTGGGGCCGCTGATGCCTCAGTTGAATGATTACCTAAAGAACTTGCTGAAAGGATCTGTAGACTTTGTAGCCATCAACCACTACACTTCTTGCTATGTTACTGCACCATGGGCAAGCGTTCCTTCTGATCCATCCAACCCATTCAACAACATTCCGATTTGGAAACAACTTTATCAAAAGAACGGCCAGCCAATTGGGGATCACGCTGAATCTCCTTGGTTGTATGACGTTCCATGGGGCTTTGGAGAACTGCTGAAATACGTACAAGCAAAATACAATGACCCACTTATTATTGTTACAGAAAACGGTTGGTCCGTAAAAGGAGAGAATCAAATGCAATTGACTGACGCTATTTCCGACTTGTCTAGGGTTCAATATTACAAGGGATACATCGATTCAATGAACCAGGTAATGGAAGAAAACAAAGTCAGGGTGATTGGATATTTTGGCTGGGCCTTGTTGGACAGTACTCGCTATTAACAATAGACTTTGAATGGGCCACTGGTTATTCAAATAGATTTGGGATCACTCACGTTGATTTTGCAACCCAAAATAGAACATTAAAAGCTTCCGCGTACTACTTGGCGAATTACTTTACCAACGCCAACTACGTCTGATTAGTAGAATAAATTCACAATTATGCTTTATTTGCAGATACCTGCAGGGACTTGAGTTCTTTCTCCAATTTCTTTACATCCTTCATAAAGCCCTTGTTTTGCTCCTTCAATTTCTTTACACGCTCAGCAAATTGATCTGGGGCTGTCGTTAGAATTGCGTTCAATTCGGCCTCTCTTGCAAGCATTTGCTGCATTGTTTTCAGCACTCTGTGTCCTGCGACAAACCATACTTTTGTATTACCTCCTCGTACTTTGTCAGTACTTAAAAACTTGACCGCCTGAATGTCGCTTGTTTGTGACACATGTGTTCCACAACATGGTTTGAATGGGATATCTCCAATTGCAATATTTCGTAGCACCCCAGATTTAATATCATCAGGCAGCGTGTCAGGTCTATTTTCGTCATGAATCTTGCTGGCTTCAACCGTAACCTGATGACTCTTCCTAATGAATTCATTAACAATGTCCTCAAGCTTATCCAAGTCAGATTGCGCAGCTGGTCCTTTGAACTCAACAAAGCTCGTGTCATTCCCCATTTTCCATCCAAAGGTGTCTAGGTTGAAATGCATTTCAGCCAAATCGGAAATCAAATGCTGACCAGAATGCTAGTGTTATTTAATCATTACCTGTTGCATATGGTCAAATCTTCTGGCCCAATCCAATTTAACTTGAACTTGTTTCCCAACTTCCACTGGAGCTTTGGTAATATGCACGCACTTTAGCCCTCTTCGTTGGCAATCTACAATTTCCACATTGTCAATCGTTCCCAAGTCGTTAGGCTGTCCTCCCCCAGTTGGAAAGATAATAGTATCGGATAGGAGAACTGCAAAGTGTTCCCCTTCCTGTTCACAAGACACCACCGTTGCTGCTAATGTTGTTAAATACGAATCCTTTTGGCATTGCAACTCCCCAACTTGAGCGCTAAATGTTTCCCCACTCGTCATTCTTAAAAAATTGAAAAACAGGATTCGTTTGAAAATAAAAATTAGTACGTATATATTAATGATTATTGTTTTAGCTCAACATACTGATCTATATCATCAGTGAAATCGTCGAAATACGGATGCTTTAAGGCCGCCAGCGATGTGATCCGTTTATATGGCGAGAATCTAAGCATTTTCTGTGTCAAGATCAATCTACCTGTAATAAATCTAGCCCAGTTTCATCCAAAGTAACTACCATATCGTGCAGCTGCGATTTGGTATTTTTGAGTTCTGGGTTTATCGTCACACAATCTGACAATTCAAGTGAGGATATTTCGTCTTCGTCTGGATAGCCAATTACATGAATAATATATCCCAGCAGTTCAAGTTCACGTTGCCCACGAAGAAGGGTTTCACCGCGGATCATTTCTAATATTAGCAAACATTACCAGCAAAAATGCATCCAACACTAAATACATCTACTTGAATAGTGTACTTTTCTCTCTTTGCAGCATAGACTTCTGGGGCACGGTATAACATGGTTTGAGTCTGTTTTAGTACAGATTTACATCAGGGGTGAATGTCGCCATCAGATGAGATACTCTTCGCCCAAGTCCAAAATCAGCTATTTTGATCAAATGCTTTCCATCTTCGCAGTGCATCACTAGTATATTTTCTGTAGGTGAATAATAAGATACGTGGTTTAATATCTCTGTGGACTATCCCCTTACAATGAAGTTCCGCTAGCCCAGATAAAATTTGATAGAGAAAATTCTACATGAGAAATGAATACCTGTGCGAGATCAAGGTCTATACCACTTCGGGGCTGTTCATCAATAAATATGCGCAGATCAAGATCGCAATATTCCATCACAATAAAAACTGCGTGATGGCCATTCAGACACTGCTCTGCTTCGATCATTCTACATTAGACAATATTTATACCGAATTAAGTTGCGATGGTTGAGTTGTTTAAGTAATCCAATTTCACGAAGGGTTGTAGACAGAATTCCATCCGCATCTGAAGGGCTCTCTTTAATTGCCACTACTTTGTTTGAAACATTACAAACTGCCCGGTGAACTGTTCCGTAAACGCCTTGTCCTATTAGTTCTTTAGGTTGATATCTCTCCCAGATCGATCCCTCAAATTTTCCTGTTGGGATTGCCATCTCTAGAATGTCAAAATTCAAGGCAAAAGTTTTGGCTAAAAAATTAAAAAAACAAATTTAATATCGCGACTATATTGACAGCCTAGCTAAATTGTCCATGTTCACCATGAGAATCTCGTCATCGCCGCCATCAATTCTAACTACACCCTCTTGCCCATCGATGGACAGCAGTAAACCAATTCTGCCTCTGTCTTCTCCAGATAAGATCTTGAACTTTTCCTTTTTCTGAGGCACAACAGGAGTCAAATATTCATCAGGCACAGTAACCACTTCACCACTTTCCAACGCAAGAGTTGCTCTTCCTCCTTGGACACCTGTACATTTACCAATTTTGTTATCGTGTGCACCACCATTAAACTTCCTTCCGTATTTAGGTACAATTTTGATGTCAATCTCAGTAGTCAGCCAACTATTTGCGGTCGCATCATCTGTAATGAATAAAATATTACCATTTTCCTCATCATTATAATCCATCCCGCCAGCTGGCATTGGGGTTGCTGGATTAACCATGGGAGTGGCTGCATCGTATTGTCCTCTTGGGGTAGCAGCAGTTATACCAGTATAATTCACAGATGCTGGAACATTTGCTGCAGGCGTGGCAGGGAAGGCTGCTGGAGTAGAGCTGTGATAAGGAGTAGAAGAATCGACATATGCTGGAGTCGGAGCAGTATTGTTATCACTAAATTAATCATAAAACTCACCTATATCGATCTTTGCCATAGTCTCTTGCTGGAGTTCTGGAATTGGAGTCCCAAGCAGGAGTCTTTGCACCAGCATCCCACGCTGGGGTTTTGCTTCCAGAATCCCAGGCTGGGGTTTTACTACCGGCATTCCAGGCAGGTGTTCTACTGCCAGTGTTCCACGAATCTCCTCCAGCGTTGTGCATGGGGGTTTTTGATCCGTGCATAGGTGTTTTGACAGAATCATATCTGCTTCTATAATCTGGTCGTCTGTTAGACCCTTCTTCTCCTTGAACAAGTAGCTTTGACTTTTCAACTTCAATAGTCCGGCTGCCAGTGTGTAGTTCAACTCTGGCATGGTTTTCAGTAGTGTCTTTTACAATACCCAAATAGCCTTTAAACGTTCCTCCTGTAACAATAACAGTTTTGCCTTTGAGTTCGTCTCTCCCTCTGCCTCTTCCCATTCCAGTGCGCATAGGAGGCGCGGCGAAAGAATTCAAAGTCGAGTTTCCTGCGTTGATTAATGCAATACTGTTGCTACGGGATACAAACACCCCACTATTTTCAAGAACATCCCTGGACTTTAAGAATACGTTTGATCTAAAAATGTGAAGTACTGTAGCTTGTTTTCTATTGGTGCTTGACTCATCAATTACTATGACCGAATCACCTGCCTTTACGGGTCGACTATTTAAATCTGAAGTGACAGCCCTAGCAGAATCCATTTTGCTACGAATTTGTTGAGGCTTAACCTTTGTAATACGACCATTCGGATCAAGCAAAGTAATTACATCCTTATCCATTTTGACAACAACTCCAACTTCATTTGGAGACAATCTAACCAAATCGTAGACTTCAAATTGGGAAGTTGCAGGCACTATGGAAGTAACTTCATGCACACTTCGTAAATCTTTTGTAAACACGTCAATCTAGTTTAAGCAATAATTACAGGTTGGAAAGTGGAATCAGATAAAATAGTGGCAATATTATCTTCTACTTTTAAAATCAAGCCAGTGGCGTCCTTGTGGACACCGCTAATAACTTTTACATGGTCACCATCCGTGAATCTTTTCGCAAGATCTCTGGCAGGATATTTTACATAATTAGCCAAACCATAAGATTTGTCTGGAATAATCGTTACAATTCCATTTTGGACAGAGTGAACTATAGCTGGAACATTTTTCATTTCTCCGGAAAGAACAATAACCTTTTCCCCGGATTGGAAATCCTCACCTTTGGCCACATTAGAACTAGCCAGCAACGTTAGATCTTCTCCTCGATCAGCGACCGCACCACCAGAGAACTTTGTAATTTCCTCCAAACTGGGGTTGATGTTTTTAGTTTCTATTGACGTAATTTTTACTTGCTTTTCAAGATAGCCTTCTCGATCAAAGAATTCGCCTTGATATTGATATCCTTGAGCAGTTGCGGTAATTTCTCGTTTCTTGAAATCATGATGGCTGAACAGCTTCTGTGGATGTCTAACTTCGGAAGCACCCTTTTTTCTTTTTCCACCATCTTTAGAATAATCTAATCTCGGAATCAATTTCAGGGTGGCAGATTCTCCCGAATCAGCAATATCCAGCACCTATGTTTATATTTTCATTACTTGAGCCAAATCTCCCCCGTACTTCCCTCTTTTCATCCTAACCCACATCCCAATCTTAATATCAAGATCTTTCGGTTTGACTTTTAGACAGTCTACCATTTCATTCACAGGAACCAATTGCAATTTTGAGCCATAGACATTATTCATATTAGTGATTGCTTTCTTAATCAAAAGTTACCTTGTACAACATGGGCCTGTCTCGTTGCTTCTAAATATAAATATCCAGGTAATGAATCTCTGGTGAAACAAGAAAGAATCCCCATGGGACTGGCAGTGTTTTCCAACTCAAAGCTCTTTCTACATAAATTTGAAACGATATTTCTTTCAGATCCAGGCTACATTAGGTGGATGGTACTTTACAACGAACAAGCCACAGCTTTGGGTCTTGAACAGATGGAATTAACAAGGACTGAGGTATTCTATCTACATCTCCACGGAACCCACTTCTTCCATGCACTCTTCTGTATCTTTCATTCAGCTGCTCTGCGAGATCTTCAGGGTTTATTTCCTCTCTTGAAACTCGTGCTTTGTCCAATTCACGAAATCGAGCCTTGTCCCTTGAAGAAACCTTCTCTTGGCCTTCGTCAACGTATTCAAATCCGTCTTCCGCTTCGTCTTCATCATCGTCGTCATCGTCGTCATCGACATGAGCTTCTTGTTCAATGAACATACTTCCAGGAGCTCTCTTTCTTTTTTGCCTCTTCCTTTCTCTCGTCTTTATTAATACACTGTTACATTTTGAATATCATCATCGTCTTCTTCTTCCTGTTCTGAATCCTGGTCAAGTACTTTTTCTTCTCCATCAGAAAATAGCTCGATATCTGATTCATCCGACATTTTTGCGATTGAAGATTTTGTTTTTTTCTCAAAACTTTCTTGGATATTTATACTAGTTGAGAAATGACTCAGAGTACCATGGGCTTCAGACTATTCAAATACTTGAGAATCCACTGAAAACTCGTCCTATTTGGTTGAGGGTCCCTTTTAAGTTCTTTGGACCTAACTTTGTATTTTTGGACCTCTCAAAGAGTGTGCAAAACTTAAATGGCAGGCAGATCAAGGAGAAAATTGGTTATAGTGGGGATGGTGCGTGTGGAAAGACTTTGTTACATTTGGCATTCTCAAAAGGTACATTCTCAGATTCCGAATGTTTCCGATAATTATGTTGTTGAGGTTACAGTTGATGAGAAGCTACACTATATTTCTCCTTGAGATATCCATTATAGGGCAGAAGACGCACATCTAATGCAGCCAATTACTTATTTTGACACTCATGTAGTATTAATCTGTCTTTCAATCTTTGACCAAAATTCCTTGAAGGATATTCAGGGAAAAGTATTCCATATTAATATAGTGGCATTCAGAAGTAATCCAGTTTTGCGGAAAAGTTCCAATACTTTTGGTGGGGTTGAAAGCCGATTTGAGGGACAATCCTACTGCTCTCAGTCAGCTAAATCGCCTTAATCTAAAGCCAGTTTCTTACGAACAAGTAACACAATTTAACATCAGGGCTTGTCAGTTGCGTCAAAGTTGGGCGTTAAACATTTAGAATGTAGTTCAAAAACTAAGCTTGGCATAAAGTATGTATTTGAAACTGCCACTAGGATCGCTCTAAATTATCCAATACCAACAAAGAAAAGTGCATCCTCATTTGCTTGTTGTTTCTAATATAATTCGGATTCATTTTTTGACTAACATTAGTCACTCGCCTTTTTTTTTGCGGTGTCCCACAAATAATTCGGCATTTCCAACTATAAAACTAGCAATTAGGTACCTTACATACATGAACAATAATCCAAGAATAAAAGTAGTTGCGGTTGGTGATGGTGCTTGTGGGAAGACCTGTTTATTGATTGCTTACACCAAAGGGTACTTTGATGAAAGATACGTGCCAACAGTCTTTGACAACACAGTTCATGATACATGCATAGACGGCAAAATGTGTGAATTGAGTTTATGGGATACCGCTGGCCAGGAAGACTATGATAACTTGCGCTGCATGTCATTTTGTGACACAGATGTTGTGCTAATTTGCTTTGCTATTGATTCACCAGATTCTCTGGATAATGTTGTGACAAAGGTAAATGATTACTAATTAAGTGGTATGATGAAGTAAACAGACTTTGTCGGTCGGCACCAATATTTCTTGTTGGCTTGAAAGCAGATTTGCGTTCTGACCCAAATACTATCGAAAAACTACGCAAGGAGGGGGAGCAGCCAGTGAGCTATGAACAAGCGCTTAAAGTTGCAAATGCCATCAAAGCACAATATGTGGAATGCAGCTCAAAAACTGGAAATGGTGTATCAACAGTATTTGATGTTGCTGGTCGAGCAGGGCTATACTGCTCAGAGAAACAAAAGAAAATGGATCGCAAGTTCAAACTAAACTGCTCCATACAGTAAACAAGTATTTCAAATAAATCAACCCCATTTTCACGTTTAATATGATGGAAATCGTGCACTTTGCGGTGAATGATAGTATCCTTACCAGTCTAAAGACCTCTGGTACACACCATATCAGCTAATAGTTGAAATAGTAGATGCAACTAAATTAGACACATGACACGTTGTTGTTTACTCTGCCTTTAAATCAGTGTCTGCGCCTATGTAAGACCTGCACGCCTTAAAACTTATGCTTTTTACACCAAAATACAATATAATTGTAGTAGGAGATCGCAACGTCGGCAAATCAACGCTTATTTATGGGAAACTCAAAAACAAATTTGTTGATCCGCTGCCGCCAACTTTAAACACCATTCAAACAGATATCAATAACCAAATTAAGTTAAATGTGGATTCCAAACCGGCTAAATTGTTTAATTGGGAGTACCCGTTTTGGTTAATTGATACTGATATTGTGTACAACAAGCTTAAATCAGTAGTGTATAGTCATTGCGATTTGATCCTACTGTGCTTTGACATTAGCAACAAAGACTCTTTAGCTTCCATATCAGAAAAGGTATTTCTTTGGTAAGATAGTGGATCCAGGAAATCTTGATATTCGCACCAGGAATTCCTTTAATTGTTGTTGGTTTAAAGTCAGATTTGAGAAAAGATGGTGAAATATGGGTATCTAGACATGAAGGAAAACAAATGGCGGATATTGTTGGGGCTGAGATATATTTGGAGTGCAGCGCAAAGACTGGGATTGGCATAAACCAAGTATATGATGAAGCAGTCCGAACTATCCGTAAAATACCACACAACAAAACCTGCACCATTCAATAAAGAGACTATGATAAATTGAGCGTTTATGTGGAGCGATCTGGTATTACGACATCCAGTCTTTGAAAATTTTGGCAGAAAATTAAACTTTTCAAAATGTTTTTCAAATCCAAAGAACATCGGATAGTGATAATAGGAGATCGAAAAGTAGGTAAAACCTGCCTGCTTCATGCCAAGCTACACAACTTTTATTTTGAATCAATACCAGCCATTTATGCACATTTGAACACAAACATTCCCCTGATCATCAATGTAGATGGCAAGGCTATAAAAATGATTAATTGGGAATTAGTTTCTTGGGATTCTGATCCACAAACCTATTTACGTTACCGGCCAATGATTTATGGTGAAGGGGACGTTGTCCTGCTCTGCTTTGATATCAGCAACAAGGAATCATTATTTTCTCTTTCCGAAAAAGTAAGATAGTTTAACCTAGTGGATACAAGATATACTAGAATTTGGCCCTAATGTCCCAAGGATAGTTGTGGGAATGAAGGCAGACACAAGAGATTCTAAAAATATCCTGGAAAAGCCTGTTACTCACCAAGAAGGAAGTGCTATGGCAAAGATAGTTGGTGCTTTTGCCTACGTCGAATGTAGCTCTAAAACTAGGGAGGGAGTAGATCAAGTATTCATACAAGCTGCACGAGCAATCAACAGTGTTCCTCAACTATCGCAAAAACGAAAGCTCAAACAAAGGCAAACCTGCAATATCCTATAACTGTAACATTAATATTTACTTTTGCTTATAAATATCCAATAAATCCGCCCGATGATATTTATAGTTTGAATTACCAGTAGATCTGGATAGCGAACTAAAGGTTGGATTAATCACCATACCTAATTTATACAATTCCTTAGTCACACTCAAGCCACAGTGCAAATTTTAACTTTAATGTTCCATTTACGGCAAAGATACAAAACGATAGTAGTGGGAGACGGAAAGGTAGGAAAAACATCTTTGCTATATGCCAAGCTGTACGGAAATTTCCATGAAACAGCTGTACCAATAACAGCTCAACTAGAAACCTACCAAGCCATAGATATGGAAGTAGACGGCAAAAAACTGGAGCTCATAAACTGGGAGTTGGTACATTTTGATTCCGATGATGATATATTCTATAATAGGTTTAAACCGCTGATGTACTCTGGTGGAAATGCTATTTTGTTGTGTTTTGATATTGGAGATCGGGAAACGCTATCCTCACTCTCTGAAAAGGCAAGTATTATTAATACAGTGGTTACAAGAGATACTTGTGTATGCACCACATGTACCGATTGTGGTTGTAGGGTTGAAAGCAGATACAAGGACTGGTATAGCTGTTACTGAAGAAGAAGGGAAGGCGATGGCAAAGATTGTTGGGGCTTTTGCATATGTAGAGTGCAGCGCCAAAACTAAAGATGGCATAGATCAAGTGTTTGAGGAGGTAGCAAGGGCTGTATGGAGCAGACACCACCAATCTAAACGTAACTGTATATTAATATAATTTTTTAGTGGTAACATTATTATATCTATATAAAAAACGATGTGTATTCGGCCAATTTCTTTATTGACATTCTTCAGGAACACTGAAATCTTCAGCTCCGCCAGAACGAGCCTTAACTCCCAAACCTCTCTTGGCAAATCCTTTGTAAATTTCACACAGGTTGCTTCCACCAGTATTAATTTTGTCTGCCAAAATAATTGCATCACGCGCATCAACAAAGGATGGAGAGCAAGGCTGCAATTTAAGACCATCAACAATTAATCTAAGCATCAACTTGTTTCCAGCAGTTGGATATTCATCATCAGTTGAGCTAGGTACATCAAACCACCCTGGTTCATAGCCATGCTTGTCAACCAAGTTCCAGAATACCTCATAAAGAGTTGCTGCCCAAACAGAGCCTAATGTTATTCAAGTTTACCTTTTGGGTGAACTCCCCAGTAAGCAGGTTTGCGAATGTAAGAATAGGTTTGTGGGTTTGTCTTTTGATCTGTGGAATATTTGTATGGACGAATACCTACACCATTAGAGTATTCTCCCATTCCAAAGTCATCGTTGCGAGTAGTATTTGGAGTAGTTCTGAGTATGGTGGCAAAGATATCACCCCAACCTTCTCCCATACCTCCAGCTTCGCCCCATCCAAGACAGTTTGAATTAGCTGGACCACCAGTCAATCTAGTGGAAATGCCATGAGCATATTCATGAATAATAATACCGCTTTCCAAATCACCGTCTCTTCGTGGTTGGGTTTGGGTCCATACGTACATTCTCATTCTTGGTCTTTGGCCATCAGGAGGAGTAGCAAAGTTTGCATTATTCAGTCCAGACCCATCTTGAGCATTTGCTACAACAGCATCATTACCTTTACCACCTCTTCCCAAGTTGTTGTCTTGGAAGTTGCCTGCTTCTTCGGTGAAGCCGTAAACATAAAAGAGATCGTGAATAATATTGTTCCAGTAAAACAAGTTGACAATAGCGCCGTCAGTGTAAGTATCTGGATCTTCTTCCAAATCAATTGGGTAATCAAATACTTGCCCCTTTGCAGCTTTTGGACGATGATTGCTCCTCCAGCTTTCACCTCCGTCAGGATTAGATTGTGCATAGACGTTGTTACCCAAAGTATAAGGAGAGACTGTATCTTTTTTGCCTTTTCTTTGGGTATTCCATCCAAGAGGACTTGCAACCGGATGTTCTGGGTCAACCAGTAGCTGTCTTGGCCCAGAGTCAGGATCGTTGGTTCCCAGTGGATATACATTAAACGTAGCATGAGATACCCAATCGACCAAACTAACAACCTTTCCGGTTTCAGCATCAACATGGGCATTAAACCAGTTACTTTCAATATCAAAAACTAGATCCCACACAAGCTGCAAGCTACCATCATTTTGGATCATCTGGAATTAATAACAATGACCTTTAGAACAGCAGGAACTTCAGGGTAATGGTCTACCTTCAAAGTTACGGGGGAAGTAAAAGAGTTTTGGTTAACATTCTTGTACGGCAACCCAATATAATTTACAAGGGTAAGAAGAGCATCCTTTTCGTTCAATTTAGGCTCCAACGCGAATTGATCTTGCTGGAAAGTGAGTAAGGAGACTGGTTTTACGTAGAACGAATGAGACATACTAATTACATTGCCATATCTATCCAAATGGCACGCACCAACACCATTTGCAACTTCGAGTCCTTCAAACAGCTGTTGAACATAAACGTGGTACACTTTGTTGTGCTTGGTCTGATACGCACTTGAGATTTTCAAATCAACAGGCAATTTTTGCTTGAATGATCTACGTTAAAAATAATTACTCCAAAGCAGTTGATTGTGCATCAGTAAGGGAAATTTCAGAGGTTTTGGATAAAATTGAGAATGGGAATTCAATAGTGTGGGTTTGCACATTTGGACCAAACCCTTCCAAATTTCTGGTAAACGGGACTGCAGTAACTGAAAGCACAAATAAGAGTGATTTCAACATTTGGGTTAAACTTTTCGTGGCTTGTCAATTCACCTTGACCACGCGGTAGGAGTCACCAGTCACTTGATTTTTGCAATTAAACAAGCTATTGGCACTAAAAGCAAATACCATGCAATCTATTAGTGTAGCAGATACGCGATCTAATTTTCTTTCTTTGAAGATCGTGTGTTGCGTTTATATTTTGATTATTCGGAAGTACCTCGGCGCCTCATTTGATTGTTTCTTGCCACTGATAACCATTGTCCTACAATCAAGGTCACGGGCTAGATGAGTAACAAGTTGTAAAATCACCATCACAATAAGCTACCAGTACAAATTCAATCATTTGCTGATTTCACAAGAATTCAAAGCAACTCTTTAGATTGCTGTGGATAAATATACCCTTAATCAATCATAGTTCAAGGAGCAGTGATCAGAATCTGTTTGCAAATATTACAAAGTCGAAGCACTTATCTGGTAACAAAAAACAAGGATGAAAAGTAAATTACCAAGTAATTGTACAACACGTTCTTTACAAAAGATTTTCCAAACACGATCCAGTACAAAACAATTAAATTATATTCAGCTAATTCATATTTGATGCCATCTCCACCTGAACAGCATCCCCAAATGTAGCTCTGGCAAGCTTCAGCTCTTTATCTAGATTCAACAATTCATGCGCTCTCGCTAATTTCTTTGGATCGTTCTCCAATGCAGCCAAGAAATCAGAAGTCTTTAATTTTGGCGTTGTAGATTTCTTTTGAGCTTGTTCACACTGAAATTAAAACAAAATACCAAATCTGTGATAAACCAATCCAACAGTTCATCCATCACATCAATCGTTTCCGGAAGGGGATTTGGATCGTCTCCGAACCCATACATTAATGCTCTGATATCTTTTCCAAACTGCCGCTTCCTCTTCATTTTCGATTTGAGATTTTTTTTGTAAAAATGAAAGTGATACCTGGACAAGTGTTATCTGCAGCTGATAAATTCAAAGCAGGAGAAGGGACATTTGAAAAAGACGGATTCATTTATTCTTCTTTATTGGGAGCCAAGGAAATCCAAGACAATAATACTATTGCAGTTACAACGCAAGTACTCGCAGTACCATTTGTTGGCTCAGTGGTAATTGGCAAAGGTAAGCGACTATTTATTCAGTGTCAAAGATTACTTCCAAGCACGCAATAGTACAAATTATTATGGTAAACAACAAGAAATCGCTTAATTATACTGGAACAATACTTAAAAAAGATATTCGCAAGACGAATGTAGATCAGTTAGAGATATACAAGTGCTATAGACCAGGAGATGTGGTTCGCTGTCTAGTGACCAGTATTGGTGACGGAAAGAACTTTGTCTTGTCAACTGCGGGTGATAAATTTGGAGTGGTGCTAGCAGTATCTGTTAGTGGATATACTATGGTGCCAGTTGCCTGGGATCAGATGGTCTGTCCCCACACTGGGAATATTGAATTCAGAAAGTGCGCCAAACCAGAATAAAACTAATCTTAATCTTTTGGATTTTTATTTAATGATGACCAGAGTGTTCAGTTCCTTCAATCTTGTATCCGATAATGCTCCATCTTCCAAGCATTTCACCAGCTAAAAAGAATCCGCCAATTGTTACACCTGCTCCAACTAATTCACCAGCTTGTCCAATAGTAACCTTTCTCCATGCTCCAGAAGTGATTCCGTTAACAAAGCTTGAATAGCCTGAATTATTGAATTATTTTACCTTGGGTGGCAGCGTTGATATCTGGGATTCCGGTTAATTTGGCGGAAGAGAAAACTTTGCTGGTGAATGATAATGCAATTTTGCTGTTGTGTACCAAGAAGTCTGTTGTTAGTTATTTCCTACTGGTTGCTTTTGCGAATGCAGCTGACATTTTGCAGATGAAGAAAAAACTTTTTCAAAGTCGCGAAGAGTCAAAGTCAATGATCAAGTCAATAGTAACCAGCTACTTTAGAAACAAGTTTAGAACAGGAATAACAATACCTAAAAGACATCTGCATTTCAATTATGACAGGAATGAAATGATTCGTTTTTACAAGATGGCTAATGGAGAATTAGAACCAGAATATGGAAATCACACTCTGATATTGTATTTCCTATATAATGGAGATTGGAAGAACTATGAAAAAGTCACTAGAGGGAATTATCTAATGAAAAAATACAAAGACAAAAGTAAGGATGATGATTTTGAATGGCACCAAAGGCTTTGTATGAATAGAGGGATAGCGTTCAACACTGACTTTGCTTACTGGTGTTATGAAAAATTCGTCAAGTCATCAGACAAAAACTTTTCCATATTAGATCTACGTTATCAAGATTCTATCAAATCAAAAATTAGCAACAGATTAATAATGTGCAACGATACATCTTTTATATACAAAAACTATTGTATCTGGATTCCAGATATACCATCCGAGGAGACATGCAGAAAGTTATTCAAGTCAAATCCAGAAATGAACTACTTGATAGCTAGAGTGTGTGCTATAGGAAATTATATAGATTTGTATAAAGAATTAAATGTTCTGCCTGAAGTGTCAGTGATGAAGGAAGCAGTAGTATCAAATAGTAAAGATATAGTAGAGTACATGAAAAAGACTGATAAATACTATATAATATTAAATGACTATACTGAAAACTATATGAAAGAGGAACACATCGAAACTGTAGAGAGTGGAAAATTTGATCCTTCTAATTATAATGAGGATGCATTAAAGTTTTCACTAAACCACATATCTTCAAGAGAATTTTACAATAACTACGAGGAATACGATATCTCAAATAACCTTCGTCTACCGATGGAAGATGATTTTTGTATGAATTTGCCATATGGTTGTCCAGATTTGTTGGGAACAGGATATATAGAAGGATCATACGTTTTTTCTTTTATGAATTATATGAAAAACAATGGATTGTCAAAATAAAAACTTTATTGAAAATTGAATAGGGTTATCCTGTTAATAC